>JAVJGJ010000062.1:24518941-24542176 GCA_035590215.1 Microhierax caerulescens
GAATCACGTTCCAGTAGGGCCAGTTCTTGGGGCCAAGAGAATCTGGTTGCTTCCTGGCTGCATTAGGGCTGCCAACGAAGATGTTGACTGTAAGGTTCAAATCAATTAGAAATTGAACTCAGGCCAGCCACAGTACCAGAGAAATAATTGAGATTGTTCTCATAAACAAGATGAAACAATACAGCCATTCAAAGTGAGAAACCAGCAGACCTTTTTGGATTTTGTGCTGCAATAAAAACACTGACATGTTTACAAGACTGTACCTCAGCTTTGCAGCACATGCTTTAATGCATTACTGAGCTCATACTTAACTTGCCTGTGCCCAGCAAGGTGATTCAAGACCAAAATATCTGCAAACAAGTCAGAAAAATAACTTCTGACCAATAAATACTAGATCCACTTCTGAAATAAACCAAAACCATTCCCAACGCTAACATGTTCTCCAGTATTTTTGTTTCTACAGAGAAAGGTATTTGCCAAGCAAAATGCGAATTTCTTGCCTCATGCCACACTTCTTCAGAACAGGCAGTACAAGTCACATAAATGAAGAGGAGACCACAATCACTCTGAGAAGCCTCTTTCACTTTTCTCCTCTACTGACTGTTCTCCCAAAGCTCCAAACCTGGATTCACCAGCACAAAAGCTGAAAAACAATATAATTCCAAAGCTGAATAAACTGCTTTCAAGAAAAAAATTGCTAGCAGCTTAACTAACTCCATCTTGTAAACCCACAATCTCCACCCATGAATCCAGTAAATGAAATCCACAGACAGGAATTCCTCTGCTCACAGGACAGTTCTGTTTGATACAGAGTAGGTGAAATCAGGGTTGCAGTACCTCAGTAATGGAGTAATGTTTCTCAGCACTCTTTGCTAAGTAGCCAACAGATCCTGGCTAGCTTTCCAAAACTTTCAGTTCTCAAGGAAGAAATGTTTCCAACCAAATGGCCAAAGGTTCACAAGTGGGTAAACTCTGCAGTGACACATCCACCTTATGAGAATCACATAAACTAAGATACTTGCTGAACTTAGGAAGAGACTGCCAAACAGCGACTGTGCTGCAGTTTCCTTTCTGCCCATCAAACAATCCTCCCTGGAACAGATGCCTCACCTCTACAGCAATCCTTACAGAGCAGCTGAAATACAGAAGTGGATCCTTCTGCCATTTGCCTCTTAAAAAGCCAACCTGTTGATTCTTTGACATGAGGAAAGGAGATGAAAGTGGACGAAACCATTGCAGACGTTGGAAAAAAAGCTAAGAAAGTCAGTTAAGCAAGGCTGCCATCCTTGGAATAAATCGCTTCAAGTTCATCCCTACCCCAATCCAAAAAGCACTACTTGCTTTGAAGATGAAATTTTAGAGAGAAAGCGATCCCTGCAGCATGGCTATCAAGTGCATTGAAGAAAGCAAGCTACAGCTATAGCATCTCAGAAGGAGGCATTTATTTGCCATACAAACAAACACCTTTGCTCAAAATCACTATCTGCTCCAGAATTTCAGTCACTACACACACAAAAATATAAATAAATTAATCCTCAAAAAAACCTACTGGGGGATGGGAAGAGTAATAGTCTTGACATTGTCAGAGTCCCTTCCCAGGCAGCAGTGACTGAAATGGTTGTTACTGGCAGAAAGAAGGAAGGTGACCTGGGTTGCACCTGACTTGCTGAACCACACTGCTGTGTTAGTGGAACTGGTCCATACAATGCCACTCAACAGATCTGCTTTCTGGATCTGGGCCAGTGGCAGAGACAACACTTAATTAAGCCACTGCATGAATGAGAAAGGATGAAGGAAAATTATAGCAGAATGAAATTGGCTACAGCTCTGTAAGAGAAACACACCAAGATGAATCAGCTAGTAAATAAAGAGCAATAACTGAAAATTAACATCACTGTCTCAAGAAGAAATCAGCTGATGTAAAAGAAATTAAACACGTAAGTTACATGACTAGCAAAAAGCCCTAAATATTAATAAAAATACTGGAAGCATGGGTAGAATGCTGTGAAAAGATGAAACAATGCACCCTGGATAGAAGTGCTTCTTTCTTTCCTTTTTATTCTTCTGTTAATATGTCACAATGGCCTGGAAGCAAGGTCTTTCCCTTTCAATCCACCTGCTTCCTCTGTTCACGTGCCATCTAATGCTGTTACATCAAAATCTGTTGCTCCTAGGAATGAGCTTTCCCCAGCAGAATACTGCAAGGTCAAGTAAAAAACAAGCAGTGGTAGCAGATGAACTCTGAGTAGCCAAGTTCTGCTGTGACAATTGTGGTGTTCCAGGAACAGTTCTGCTGTGCCAGAGTCCCTGTGTGACAAGAAAAGCATGAAACAAGAAACACATGAAAGGACAAGAATACTACCTGTGCTCTTTCAGTGAGTGAAGTGATTATAAGTCACTGGAAAAGGTCTTGAACCAAGACAGAATCCTCAGCTATAATCCACTTTCCGATTTTCAGCATCATAACTTTTTCAGGCTATCACCTGAAAACTGTGATGAACTAATTCTTCAAATAGCTTACATGCATAAAGCTTGGAAGTTTTCTTACAGCTTTTTAGTAAAAAGTTGACCCTTAATCTTAGCAAAATTGTATTAGGATTCTAAGGTACCAATAAAAAACGTCTGAGTTTCCCTTTGGGTTTTGTTGCCTTTTTTATTAAAAAAATAAAAATAAAAAATTGTTGACTGTCTCACACTAGCCTGTGAGCTGAGCTCAGATTGATTAGCAGTGACACTATGTCAGAGGTCATTACCATTAAACACACCTCAGTGAACAATTCAGTGGAGTTACTCCACCAGTGGTAGCCCTCACAAGTGGGTGTAAGAATCACAGGGAATGAACTCTGGACTAACCTGCATGCCTGAGCACCCTCTGCTGCTCAGCACCACTGACCTGAGACAAGCAGTTCTGCATGGTCCCTTAGTCCCAGGATTACCTACACGCCCAGGGCAACACTGCTGCTGGCAGCTGCTGCTGAGAGGAGTTACACCTGAGCACGCTTAACCAACACTTGGGTTTCATATCTGAGACCTTGGAAACAAGCAACTGGCTTGGTCTTTTCAGCTTGGAAATTATGGCTTTACATCAGCCCACTGTCACAGGCAAGATGCTTGTTTGCATGGGATTTTTTGACGTATATACACACACGCATATATTTATGTGTAAGTATTTGTATATACAGATATTCATAAACATGATACACGTTCATATATGTGCATACACATATAGTATACAAATATCCACGTTTTATATATATACACATAGGTTTTCTTGACCATTTATTTTCATAAACAGGCTTTAAGCTTGCCCTCCCTTTTTCATTCTCATATTGGCAAGAAATGTGTGTGTGTGTCTCCATTATGTCTGTACAGAGCAGGAGAGGGAAGAAGGAAAGTATGTATGTATATATATATAAAATACATATTTTTTACACAGTCTCAGCTGACTGTAATCCATAGGCTTCCACGCCATTCAGAAGCACTTGTCTATCAGCAGGTCCCCTTTCACGTATCCTGTAGGTCAGCAGCATTTAGCTCTTCTCTCCCCATGAACAGATGCTAAATTCCTTGCAGTAAAGCAGAACAGTGCTGAAAGTACTACACAGACAGCTTGCAGACACTCGCTTTCTAACAAATATCTGAATGAAACCTCCTCCTCTGTCAAGGTTTTCAATAAGTGCAGTTCTGTGGAGTGCTGGTAATTTAACATGAGCTATAGCTTCAAAGCAAGGATGCCAGGTATCCTGCGACAAACAAGCACAGCCCAATTTGGCTGCCTTTCACCTAAGTAAAATCATAAATATGCCTTCAGAGTGTTCCTGCCCAGACTGGCAGCAAACATAACCACTTTATACACACACATGCAAAGATTTAAGTGCTCCTCCCAAATCCCCAATCTCTCCCTTATGACCCCAAAAGCAGCCTTAGGAGAAGCAGCACCTCCTGTACAAAAAAAGGAGTATCACACAGAGTGGCTTATGTGGAATAAAAGTGGCTGCAAGATGGAAGAGTGACTGAAAGCACCCAAGTGAGGATTGCAGCATATGCTACTACAGCACATAAACACCTTAAAAAAAAATATAAAATATTTATCACCTAGTTCCATAGTACGAGCTTACTCTCGGCTTGTTAAAAGCATTTCAGCGAGAAAAACAAAATTACTTTAAAAATTATGATGGAACTGAGTTTCAAACAATGAGGAAATTCATTTAATCTATTTATTCACCTTGAAAAAAAAAAAAACGATCAGGAGAAAGTCTATTAAAAGAATACAGGGATTCCACTGCCACCTTCCTCGCTGTGTAAGCAATCAGAAGATGCCCCCCTGAACCCTGCATTAATAAAATTCTCATTAAATGCAAACCTGCACAATGTTATCTTAAAGAGGCTCATTAGCTTAAAAAAAATTACTTGTCTCAAAATGTGCTTATTTCCTTATAGGTGAGAAGGTGAGTTTTTAAACCACTAACTGCTGCAGCTTCTTATTTCAATCCCTTCGGTGCTGCAGCTGTATCTTGCAGACCACCATGTCTCAATTATTTATGTAAACCACAGCGACAAATTCACAGATAGAAGTTATAATCACTATTATGGGATAGGACAGCAATAGGAAGCGCTCATTCCAGTATGATACGTAAGATTTCAGTCAGATTAGGCTATTATTACTCTGTCTTCTTCAAATTTTCATTTACTTTAGGTCAGACAGACATTATGAATAGTCTGTAAAAAGGAAAGGTATGGAGAGAAGGTAGGAATAGCCTCCCCATCTCTTAATACTCAAAAAGAACATTTGTGACTGCTCTTTTCACTGGAGTAAGGACTAGAAAAATCAGATAATCAGCAACAACAAAACTCGATCAGTGTGCCTAGTGGAGAATAGGGTCCAATTTAAAAGTACAGTTAATACCATAATAGGATACATAAAGTAGGATCTCTGCAGCTGAGTTTAAACAAGAATGTGTCAAAGATTCTCCAGGTATTACTCATCCTGACTCTGTATTATGACCTTGCCAATCCAGCACTGCAGGGTGCAAGCAGGACTGTTTTTTGTCTCTCCCCAACAGTTACTCCTGTAACATAAATGCATTGCAGCCTTGAAAGATTGTAAACAACTCACCACTCCTCTCCTGACAGAAATACACACAAGGTTGCACACTAGGATTCAGAACACTTGCTAAAGCCCACCACATGCATGGACACACAGATGTTTTTACATTTATAATCTTTCCCAGCAAAAGCCTTAGGATAAGGAAATGACAATTTTGATTTATTTATTTTTAAATAGCTGTTGTAATGAGATAAAGATATAAACCAAAGCATGACTTTGCACTGTACTGTTACAGCAAAAAGCAGGTAACTATGGTTCATAAAAACAAACAACTTTCCAGAACGATGGAACAAGCTGAAAGAAAAATCCAACATGAGATGGATTTCTCCATACTCATTCCCTTCATGGCAAAGGCATCCCAATAAGAAACAGTATGCTGAGACCACTCTAAGGGGAAACCAAAGGGGCATAAACAAACAGGGAACCCAGGCAATGGGAAGCTAAGCCCAGTTCAAACCAGCACACCCTTATCAATGCATAAAATAATTACATCTTAGGATAATATTGGCTTTCATAAAGAAACACCGTATATTACTGAATGACATCAGTCTGACAGCCACAAACTGTTTCTTGTCCTCAAGCATCCTCTCTTCCTTTTCTCATTGGTGATTTGGGCTTGCAACGTTTCCATGACTCTCTGCAACATGGAGCCACAAGTGTGTGTGCACAAGGCTCCACTTTGTACTCCTGGTCCAACACCAGGAGAAAACACACCAGCCCTAGTATTAAGTGCTCCTGCAGACACTGCTGCAGAAGTGGGACAACCAACAGACCAGGACAAAATGGTCTTTCTGAACAGACTGCAGAAAACTTCAGACCTTGAAAAGCTCGAGGCATTCCTTGAAGAATTATCCTCTTGTCCTTTTGCTTCATAAATTTAGTCTTTAGGACAAAATGGAGTATTACATTATCACAGGCCCTTCATCCATTTTCCCTGTATGGAGATGAGTCTTTTGGAACGTTCTAAAGCATGTTCTTGCAAAAAAACCAGGCATCTAGTCCTTCTCTAGTCACCACTTTGAATCATCACACTGTCAATCACCTTCACAAAAGGACAGTACCTCTGGATTTCTCCAGCTTCCTACAACTAGCTGCTCTGAAACCTATTCACTTAACCCTTCAAATGCAGTATTTTTACTGTGAGAAGAAAACAAACTGGTAGACAAACTACCTGCCTCTCTCCCCACCTCCTTTTTTTTTTTTTTTTTTGAGGGAAGCAGGGAAATGGGGTAAGTCAAACTAATGCTAATCCCTCTCTAGGCCTCAAATCATCTCTAATTTAGACCTTTTCTAATTTCACAGAATGAAAAGCAGTCATTCATGAAAACTTCTAAGGCTAGTGTAAGACTACATGCAATTTCAACATACATGAGCAGCTGGGTGGAGCAGGGGACAGCTACCAAAAGCCTAGAAGACAAACATGTTGTAGGGTTTACTGGTTGCAGGCAGCACCATGCACTGAACATGTCTGTTACATGCTGCCCAGGGAGGGTTGTCACTGTGCCAGTTTTTTTGGTTTTATTTTGTCTCAGTTGCATGCTGATCTTTACAAAAATACCTGTTAAGCAACAGGACACGAGCCAATGCAACAACTTGGCTGCACAAACCAGAGGTGAGCACAAACCCTCTGTGACCACTTGCTTTTTTTATCTTTTTCCAGTTTAGACTTCTCTCCCTGGGTGTACAGAGAATTCCCATGGCAGACAATTTCTGTCACATAAAGTGACATTAATTTGCCAACAGCTATCTGTTCTGCTGCTTCACTTTGAGTGCATTATCATCCCACAAGCACTCATTTTATCTATTTACAAAAAATAAAAATAAAGCTAGTAGCAAAATAAATCTGGAACCATATGTGGCGTTATTAAGCCTACAGACTTACTAAGGGAACCTTTAAGGTGGTTTATAGACACATAAGATGTATATTGACTTGCAAGATGCCCTCAGAGAGTTTGTCCTACAGAATCTCTTTTGTAGTGAGGAAAGTGACAAGTACTAGCAATGCAGCAGTACTGAGCTATGTGGTGTCGCATAGACACAAGTGTCTGGAGTGACAGGTGATATTTTTTCAGTATAAATACTTTTATCTTTTATGGTTTGTTTACAAGCCAGAGATACACAGTAAATTTTCGCTCTCAACATTCTTCCATTTTCCAATCAATCAGATCCATAAACCTCTTGCCAAGTACCCAGCTTGGTCAGTACTAGCTGCTTCAAGAAGCCAGAAGAAATTATTGCTGTCATGAAGGAATACAGCACATACATATTCTTTAGCCTTACAAGTAGAGCATAACTTCTGCCCTTTGAACACGAGGAAGATGTTTAAGAGAATACTGAAATGTCCTTAAATAATCAGTTTTAAACACACACAAAAATCTTGAATGTTAAAACAGGCCTCAAATCTGCTTATTACAGCTGGCTTATAGTTCCCTTCCTAGCTTTATAGAATTGCAATAGAATCACACAACAGAAATCCATTAGGTCCACAATTGCTTTGCCAGCACAATATTGTTCCCTACTGTATAACTTCTCCCAAGAATGCTGTGAGGATTAACTCATTACAGCTTGTGCCATGCTTTGAAAGCACTCAGTCTACAGAAGAGCAGAGAGAATTATTAGAGAGAGGACAATCAAACCCTGGTGATCCTCTTTTTATCCCAGTGGGCCCTGTTTAGAGCAGCAATTTAGCCCAACAAAGAGAACAAATTCAAAATCAAATTCAATACAACCAACGTGAAAGCATCACAGTAAGAATGCAGTCACACAGGACACAAGAATCTTAAAAATGGTTATTAACTTCTACTTCTTACCTAATATTGACTAATGCATGGGTCACCTTGCTTGCAGGCTCTTTCCATTGACCAGCATTGGTAGACAGCCTTAGAACTGAAAGGAAAAGAGAGTTAATAGTGTTGGCTCAGAACTGGAAATTTTCTAATCCAAAATGTCAAAAAAATCTGATTTGGTGAGATAGCAGTCCAGGAGCCACACCAAAACAAGGTCATCTTTGAGACTATCTGTGATCCAGGGTAGAAGTTCCCTTCAAAGCCCATCTAAGAAACATAAGGAACACGGAAGAGGTGAGCAGAACAAAATAATAGCTGGGAGGCAGGAAGCAGAGGGAATAGAAGAGCCTAAGTTCTTCTAACTGCTTTCATCACCACATATTAAAGTTCATTTCCCCCAGAAACAGGGCAGCATCCCAGGTCTAGGATACCTTTTATTCCACACACCACTGTCCTCTGGCTCCTGTTTATGCAAGATTCCATCTGAGCTGGACTACATTCTGCAATTTAAACCCACTGCAGCAGCGAATGATTCTTTACCTCCCCGTTTATCTGGAATTGCAGAGAGGAATAACACACCAGCCTAGGGCAAAATACTCCCTGTAGGAATGAGGGTGGTGTTCTGTTGCACAGATGGTTGCTGACAGACTTAGGAGGAGATCTGAAAACATTCTGCAACAGGAAGAAGTGCTAGGGAAGCCAATTATTTTCTGCCAGAGTACCAAAAATATTTATTTTGGTCAGAATGTGTAATGTTTCTATGGTGGCAGTTACCTGCACATTTCTTGGTAAGTACCAAAACAATAACAGATCCTGTAGCAAATGTTTAATTTCTATATTGCCTGAATAGAAAGGAATTTTCTAGGAATTTGTATATACAAGGTTCTCCACAAGAAACATTCATCCTTGACTCAGAAGTGAAGGAACAACACATCACCCAAATTTAGGATTGTCTAGAAACACAGATGCTACAAGTGAGTCCACAAGCACAGTGGCTGCAGACTCATGCTTATTATTGTATGACAGAAGCTTTCAGTCCTGCAGATCTGGATAACGTTCAGATTCAGGACAAGAAAAAAAAATAAAACCCAAGGCAATTAGATTCCACCACCACTTAACACATTAACAGGAACGCTAAAGGATTGCGAGTAACTTTCTCATCTGTGCTAACAAATGTCCCAAGGCTAGGGGACAGAAGGGTGACTGCAATCCCAGTGGTATGGACTGACAAGCAAAGGGAAGTTGTCAGGACACCTGGTTAAACTGTGGCGTTCATCAGCTTGAGACAGCGCTACCTTGTCACTTCCTAGTGCTACCATTACATGTCATCTGCAGAAAAAGAGATGTAAGCTCTGAGTAACGTTATTTTGTCAAACAGTAGGTACTGTACTTTAATATCTGAAGTAATGTATTCAAAGAAGGTTTCCATTCAGGCATCTACAACATTAATCCAAAGGGGTTTGCTCTGTGTAGCAGGATGGAAAACATTCATGTGACAAATGAATTGTTTCAACAGGTCAGATGCGCCTATTGCAGCCCAGCTGAGTAGGTATTTGAGTGCATTACTCTTCCATTCCACTTTCCTTCAGCTTCCACAGGAGATGGGTTTGAAAAATTGCAGGCTAATAAAAGAATCTCATCTTACTAGTTGCAATTCTGGGAGTAGGAAATGGATTAGCAAAAAATCTTAGTTGCTCAAAGAGCACAACAATGGCCAAGTGATCCCTTACATAACAAACAGATGAAAACTGCAGGAAGTTTGTACAAAAGGGCATTTTTGCTTGCAGTTGGCAGGGAGTATTTGATTACTTTTATTTAGGTGAGGATGGTTCTCTCGCATGTCAGAAGAGCGCTGTGACCAACTCTGTGTCTCCCAATGCCCTTTAATTCCCCTTACATGCTTATATTAACTCTTGTTATTCATTGGGGATCATGCTGAGAAGGGAGCAGGCGGTGAAGGGAAGAAAGGTCCTTCTAGAATAAAGCAAACAAACAACAGAGCTATATTCTTTTCTTCACACCAAGTATGCAGGCATTAGAGCAGTGCTGCTGCAGCTGCCCTTGGCTGCAGGCTCCTATGTATACACTGCCTGATTATGCGTCCATGGATTCCTTGCTCTCCTTTATTCCTCTTTTCCCTGCTGGGTGTCACTTGGTGGCATTCCAGCATGCCTGCCTCTCTTTGAAGGACGGCAGCTTCTCCCTGTTTTGCCAGTAGGCACATTCTTCAGGCCAGTGATTCACTTGTCATTGCAGGCAGGTTTGTGAGGGCTGTTTTCTTGGTTTGTTTTGGCAATGAGAGTAGTAGATGTAATAATGTCTAGCACAACAAGCTTCTTGTAAGTTTCTCAAATTCTTTTCCAAATTCTTGTTTACATTGAGTGTTTCTCTGTGCTGGCTGGTTCTGTAGCATGTACCTGCCTTCTGACTTGAAACTGTCCAATGTAACAGATGCAAACTACATGAACATGCATAAAATACCACATACCCAGTTGTGCCTACAAATTTATGTTTCCAACCAGAGTAACTTGTTGCTAGAGGCGCAACGGGTCTGTTCCTGTTTTTTTCTGACTAAACCAAGAAAAAATATCCCTTTAACAAGTTTAGCCCTCTCTCAGTCCTTAATTTACAAAACACGTCCTAGTACAAAAAACATGTCCAGTCACCAAGACACACATCAGTAACAGCAGGGACAGAAAACAACCTGACACAAACGTCCCTCCACCACCACCTCACTTCCAGTCAGCAGTAGTCCTGACCAGTCAGGAGGTACTCACCCATAGAATAAAGGTTGTCAAAATTCTGATGCATCCGAATGATTTCATAATACAGCTCATCATAGCTGCTGGGAGTGGGAAGAAAGGTGTCTCCGTAAGTGATGAACATGTTGAACAGGTTCACAACCTATACAAGGAAGTGAGAAATTACAACAGGAGTATTTAGACAAAACTGTTCTGCAACAGAAAAAATACAAACTATGTTCAAAACCTTCAAAGAAATAGCTCTCAGTTGCATTACAGTATTGCATTACTTCATTGCTTTATCTATTATTTTCCTTGATAGTACAGAACAGACAGATAAGAAGCTTAAATACTGTCATAGCTGGGGGGTCAGGAAAACAGGTTCCTATTCTTTTTTATACAAAGGGCCACAGAACAAGAAAAAACATTACCCAGTCTGGAAAATTAAACCAAGCCTTTCCTCACATCAACTTGTTTATTTCAATAAGCAGACCCTACAGTGAGTCCAAGCACTTCCCTTTCCAAACATCCAGTGAAACCAACAACAAAGATATTCCTCCAGTGTGTGGCTTTGTTCTGGTATCTTCTTACCAGAACCCTGGCTTCTTTTTTAAGATTCATTCAAGATTACATTGTTTAAAATAAGAGGATGTTTTTTCTGTACTCACCATAAGTGCAAGGGTGAAGATGTTGTGCTTGGCAAGCAACACAGTCTCATTAGACATGAGGAACTTCAACAAGTTGATCAAAGCTAGAAGAAAATAATACATATTCTTTAAATAAAATTAAAAGCAAAGCCGTTCTTAACAAGTCACATAAACACAGGTGCATTTTCATTATCTAGTATAAACTAACCTAAATGCCAGCTGCTTACCTCCCAGAAATATATCAATTTACAGGGGTGGGGCACATGATGCTTTTTGTGGCTAGAATACTGCGCTGGACAGGTAATAGACAGCTATTTTACTGTCCCACATTTATTCTCCTTCACTGACTATCCAATCAAATCTGCTCAGGCTCAAGGTAAGTCTCTTGTTAGCTTCGTCAATTCACAGGAAATCTTTTCTGTGCACCAGATCTTGAAGTGAGCTTTGGGGTTGGAGAATTCAGCTGTCTTATTTCTGCTTCATACATCACCAACATGATGTATGCACAGTCAGCCCCAAACTGTCACTCCTGTTGATACATGCAGTTAAAAAAAAAAAAGTAACAAAAAAACATGGCATAGCTTCTCTGTAGCTCTATGTCAATGCTGCTGCAATGGAACAAGGAAGGATATAGTACTTTATTGTGTCAGTTACCAAGCACTGTGCAGTAAAGACTACAGATCTGGTTCACACTTGTCTTAAAAAAAAAACAACAACAAAAGCTCCTGCTGTAACCACCCAAAATCAGCTAGTGATAGTGGGAATTAACAAAAAGGTTGGCTAAAAGAGCTTTAATCAAACAGACTTTACAATAAGCAGTTTTATTCCATACAATAGAGTAAAATGGAGAGTTCAAATGGAAAAAGATCTTTATATCTTGGTTTTTCTAGTTCCTGAAAATTTCAAAATAGAAAACTATTTTCTTCTGCATTATAGCTGCTCAGAATTGAAGGCCTGCCTAGAACAGATTCTTAATGCACCCTCTGCTCTGAAGTCAACAGATTTCAAGACTTAAAATATCTGAATTATATGGCCTGCAAAGTCAAACTGGAACACTATATAGACATTTTAGAAAAGGTTATTAATTACCTACTAATTGTAACTGCATCTAACAGAATTATGCGAGGCATTACTTCAATTTCTTATAGGTACAACCAGAATTTGTTGGTCTGTTCTTCCCCACACCGTAACACAAGTGTTAGGCACTACCCAGTAACCTGTGAGAAAACCAACTCCCGTTTCTGAGAACCCTGTAGTGAATACAGAACAGACCGTTCATCTCAGCCCAAAGGTACAGGCTATAAAATAGGAGAAGATAAAGCACAGAGAACAGGAATGAGCTAAGGGCAAAATTTAGATACTCCCCCCTGCTTCAGGATTACAAAGTACTCAAAAAAGGTAAAACCAGAAAACCTAGTAAAAAGACAGATGTGAAGAGACTGGTAAAATCTGGAACCAAACACAATTGTCAGATTCCGAATACAGTCCTGCAACCACTGAAGCTCACCAGGAGTATCAAAAGTTTATATATGCCCTGTAAAAGAGAAGCCTACAGCCCTAGCGTGGGCATTTACTCATCACAGACAGAAGCTACTTCAGTGTAATCTACACTGTGACTTGATGCTGAACCACAAACCAGAATGAACAAAGTTCTCCACAAACTCCAGACAAGCAAGTGATTTATCTTTAAGAGCTATTCAGGATTTAAAAAGCAGCAGTAGCATCTCTCCCTTCCATGACAGCAGCCCACCTCATGAAGCAGGTATATTAATACCTTTTCAATCCAGCACAGAACTCCCCATACCATCATCACCTCATCATCAGACAAACTCCTGGGACCAAAAGCAGAGCCTGGATTCCACAATAATCCAGCTCTGGAAATACTTCTGTCAGATATTTTTCTGTAAAACAACCGTTTCAAAACAAAGGAGTAGCAGGTACAGATGGGCTCTCCGCCGGAGCAGAGATCCAGCTAAAAACAGGTTGCCAAGGTAACCAAGCCTCCACAGCAAAAAAGTAGCCTCCCGCAGTCCGTGCCTTGGACTGAGGACAGCTGCCCTGCAGCTCTGTCATAGCAGCTTACTGGCCATCTCTATTTAATAGTTATAAGCATGGGTTTACCTCTTTCCTGGCCACGCAAGTCCATGTAGCCACATCTCATGACCAAGTGCTGCTGTTCAGCTATTAGCAGTTGAGGCTTCTGAAAGCAGAGTAGCAGCGCACTGGATTTCCTAACAAGTGTTGTGAAGCCTCTTGTTCCTCCCATTACCTCTCACCCTCCCACCAGCACCTTTCTGAAAGGCCCCTGCAGGTGGGTGATCACAGAGCACGATGACAAGCCACTCAATAACCAAACACAACGAACATGAAAGCCACCACCCATGATGGAGAGACACTATTTTTAAAAGAACAAGTGTAACCAGCGTTCATCTAGAGGTCAAGCACTCACCGACTGACAGGGACAAACAAGTGCCCTACAACTGCCCACTGCAGTTATTTCTCAGCTACTTGCACTGCTCTACATTGGTGACAACACTTGAAGCAGAATAGTTGCTTTGTTTTACCCCAACAGCTCCTATGTTTGTTCCAGCCACTGTGATGGATTTGCTCATTTAATTTTCCTGTTCCAGTTCGAAAGAAGACAAGAGATTACCACTGCTTGAAAGCAATCTTTATACCTGAATTACAATGCCATCATAGCCTACTCGCAGCCAGTCTGTGCTGTTCCTGCCCCAAGAACCAGGAGGAAGAGGAATGCGCTTCACATGAAGAAACTCTGAGCTGGGCTCAGAGCTGATCAGAAGAGTTAATCCACCAGGTTTACAGTTACTGTGTGTACTGCACAAAGAAATTTCCAACTGTTTGGAAACACACATTCCTAAAAAAGTTGCAGTGCTCCTAATTAGGTTATATGCTATATCAATGCTCAAAAAGCAATCAATCTTTTTCTGCACCAGCACATTCTGCACCAGCCTCTGCTGAGGTGGCTCTAAGTAAGGGGAACACTGCGGAACACAAACTCTCAAACCTATGGCGACATGCATCTCCACAGTTTGCTCATAAGGCAGACCCTGTACTGAAAATGAGGACAGCTATGCCCTGCAGTTTTCAGGATTAACAACCTTTAGATCTAGCTTCATATGCCCAGTGCCCTTCAGTGACAATTACACACACAAAATAAACCTCCAGAGCAAAGGTCCAACTGGCTGAACACCCCTCTGCCCCCGAGCACCAAGGGAGCACTGCTGCTACTACTCCTGAGCAACCTGAAACCAAACCAGATGCGTCAGATTTTCCCTGCTGCAATCAACTGTTTGTCTATGGTATCCCATCCACAGGCTGCTCTCTCACACCAGCCAGGAAATTATCCATGTTTTTTCCCAATGGAGGAGCAGTTCAATCTCTCAGCTGCATAGGCAGAAAGGACAGTGGCCCCTGCTTGGGCTCAGCCACATTATCCCAATTTTTGCTCCAGGATTTAATAGTGATGGATAGTTTGGGCACGAGATCTATTTCAACATTAACTGGAAAACAGCACCATTTTTGCAATAGCCTCTAAAGCCTTTTTTTTTTTCCCTAAAGATGCTTGTCTTTGGCATCCCTTACCAGGGCACAATACACCCACTACACTGAGTCTTGAAACGTACATAATTTCAAAATACAATAGTGTCACTAGAACTTCTTTCACAACAAAACCAGGAAGCTGTAACAGAAGTAAGCTAGCCGCCATCAGTATTTACATGCAAGCTTCTCATTTCGTGACCCAAGCCGAGTACACTGTCTATGCTTCTTAAAATAAACAAGAAGAGAATGCAGCCTTGAACACCTACACTTACAGCCTCAAAACCAAGTAGAAAAGCATGTTAAGTGGAGACTTATATTGGACACGAAGCCATATGATTGGCTGTATGTGGAAGTCGTGTAAAGCATACAGGTTGGGTTTTAGGCAATTTTCTCTCCCAAGGATTATTACAGTCAAATGATGAAAAGTGACATCACCAGCTTTTACAGATACCCTCCCTACTTTTTAAACTGAAATAACTGCAGTGAAAGAGGCTCTTAGCTCCTCCACTGCAATGCTACTTTTGAGGACAGACACTTTCCCTTATCAGCTCTCGTGGCCAGTCTGTCTGCTGAGGACCAACAGTTCTCCTGCTCAGTTATTTGCTGCCCTTCTTCAAGCCAATCCTCTGTAAGAGGACTGTGGGCAGCCAGCATCTCTTCTCCTCTTCTACCAGGAAGGAGATAATTCCTGTTAATAGACAGATGCCCTTCACTCCCTCCTTCCCCTATTCCTCCTTCCATAGCAGAATTACTTTCTCTCCCTGTAAGCCTTGTTTTAAACAGAAGTATATTTAGCCCCAGTACATTTGGGATTCACACAAAGTTTCTGTCCTATTTAATGTCTCAGTGTTCACCGTTTGGATCATGTGTAATGCAACAGGAACACGGAGGTAAGTTAAGTAGAGAAAAGGCGGAGGGAAAGGAGCAGTAGTACCATCCCTTGGGCAAGTCAGAATGTAGCACAGACTCTGCCAAGAGCATCGTAAGGCTCTGATGTGTTATTGCACAACAGAGCAGAAGAGAACAGCCCTGAGACACACATCAATGAGAGCTTGGATGGGTTGAGCACAGCATGGAGGCCACTGTCACTGCATCTGCTGCGCTTACAGGTCAAAAATCTTCTAATGGTGCATATAATGGCCCTCAACAAAGGAGCAAGGGAGAAAAAGATGTGAGGGCTCCTCAGCTGCAGTACAACATCAGTTAACAGGATCCTGTACTCTAACAAAATCCTACAATATTCTATGCTCCAACTCTCAGGGCACACTGTAAAGAACAGTGATTTTCCCATTCCCTCTGGAAGTTACCATTGTACCAACTGAACATTCCATGTGCTCCTTTCAGTTCTAAATTCACAACCCCCTTAGGAGGATCCCCTACATGTCACTGCAGGGCAGCTGGTAATGACATCTGGTCAATAATTCCATGCTGCAGAGAAATCCCCTGCCTATGAGCACTTCAGCAGCACAGTGACTACCTGGACCTCTGATAGCCAGCCCATTTGTATATACAAACTACCAAGGCAAAGTCCATACCACTCATTGTAGCACACGGTAAGCCAGATCAGGTAAGGATTAGCACGCTACACTGGAACTAAGAAGGAGCTGTATTCGATTCCTCAAGAAGCAGCACTTTTCATCTTTCTGTGCTTCAATTCCTCCAACATAAAAGAAAAACCAGCACGTTCTATCTGCAACAGCACTGGAAACATAAATAGAGCAATGAGAACAGCGCTGGCTGTACCCCATCTGACCAAAGGCCCACCCCACACCCAGTATGCTGTTGCTATCAACATCAAATTCCTGTTGAAAAGTAATATGTCAAACAACACTTTCTCATAATGCTTTTCCAGATTCCAAAATTCAGCATGACCCCCTTACACAAGGCAAGCTACAGCACAGAGTGTGGAAATAACAGACTCTCACAGCATGAGAATACCATAACCATGGACCAGTACACTCTCCTATTCCAGACTGGAAGTCATACAGGTTAAGCTAGGACAACCATATATCCCACTGTGCTCTTAGGAAGAGGAGGAGAGACCTCAGAACAGAGTAATCACCTGTAATAAATGCTATACCTAAAGAGAAATTCAGAAGTAGGGAAGCAAAAGGCTCAAATATGATATACTGAGATGACCCGCATGTTCACATGTGAAGATGGTGCAGATCTGGCCACATTCACCATGGGCAGACGCTCAGCAGAACAGTGATCAAAACAAACTCTGCAGGAGATGAGTATCTACAGACAGGATTTGACAGAAAAGAACCAACAGAGGTAGTTTCCAGATAGAGCAGTAGGAACAGGAAGCGTGTCCAAGAAATAGCTACATTGCTATTACAAACTAATGCACCAGACCCCCCCTGAGGCACAAATGATCCCAGTATCCTTGGACAAGTGAACCAATTACTCAGGGACAGCATTTGCAGCTTCCTGTCAATCACTCAAAGCACTAGAAAACAAGACTGTTGCACCATTGCTGCAGTACCCTCCCAGGGAAGCAAGGGAAGCAAGAAAAGCTCTGTCAACATCAGTATTCAACATGCTTCAACTCTGCTCTGATAAGGAGGGAGCACCCTGCTCGTAGTTCTAACAATTCACCCGGCTGGATGGCTCCTCTCACTGCTGCCTCCCCACTTGCCACCACAGGCACAGCCAAATTTCTGCTCCTGGCCACCAAAGCTCTGTGGCAGACAGCAGCTTGCTGTTGGCAGGCTCCCCATCACCAGCATCTCAGCGCTCTACAGCTGTTCCCTCTTCTCCCCATGACTCTCAGGGTACAAGCAAGAAAGCAGCCTGTATTCTAAATGAGAAACAACAGCTTGCCAGAGGGCTGGAGCACACAATAGCATAACCCATTGCTCCCAGGATCAGTCGAGTAGGCCACTTCATTTCCAATCCTTTCCTTTCCTTATATAGTCCCCATCCCTGGTACTCACTGTTCCTGCCTAACCACAGCCAACGGTGTGAAAATTGCAAGCTTAAGGGAAATGCTGATTGCCAATGCCAGTGCAATGCTGCTTGATAGCAATCCAGCAAGCACTAAGAAAGAAACCAAGATTTCCAACTTAAGCTAAAGCTCACATGGAACAATGTGCTTTTTTCTTAAAAATTAAAAAATAAAAAAAGCACACACCCACAAACTTCATTCCTCTTTAAAGGAAAGGGAAACACTGAGCTCAATTCTATTCTGTCTGACAGTGCAGGTTCACACTGTTAATTAAATAGTAGTCTTGGGAGTTAAGGTTGTACATTTTTGCTTGGGGTTTTAACACAGAAGGAGACGAGAATTTGGAGAAAGAGCAGAAATGTTGTGTGAGAACATGGAAAGACCGCAAAGTAAGGGACCCTGGAGTGCTGCTTCTTGAAAACAAAAAGGGGACAGGCATAAATCACTGCATTCTGAATGATACAACCCTTATGTGCAGACAAAGAAATGACTGAACAGCTCTGGCTGTTAACACTTCTGTCATCAATGGAACTGTTTCCCAGGAGAAATTACCACACTATCTCCACTAGGTCACAACAATCTGCAAACTGTTAGGGATTCACAATCAAATTCTCCAGTTTGCTAGCTTTATTTAAGGAGTAATTTGCACAACAGAGCAACATATCCAGATGAGACCTGCCAGGCTGAGGCAGGATGACCACAAGGTTACTAGACTTTGGCCCACCTAAATGACTGAATTCCCTTTGCGCTCATCTGAGCAAGGCCCTGTTAATTTCCATCCTGATCTTACTAGGTGATCAATAACAGCCACAAATCTTGTATTATTTGTTTTCTCTCCATTGACAACCGAGGTCAAACCCTTTGTCATCAATTACAATACGTCAAAATAAAGTGAAGGTATCTAGAATTAAGTAATAGAATGCTAAGATGGATTTAAGCAATAGCATACGCTTCCTAAAAATGCCCCAGGCAGGGAATTTAGAATATCCTGTTTTACACAAAGACCACTGAGTTTTTGCATTTCTTACACTATCTTCTTTAGGAGATTTACACCAGTACATTTTACCAAGTGGCTGTGTGCTCTTACCACAAGTGTTTTACATTTGGTTTGAAGGAGGTAACATGGAAAGGTTTACATGAAATTGGAACACTAGTTGAGAATGGCAGTTCACAGGTCTTCTGCCTGTGAGCTTTGTAAGATGGAACTGGCGGTTTCTTTGGGGCAACATGGAGCACTACCAGAAGCACAAATTCAGTAAATCAATGAATATCAACATACATCACAACTACAACGTTTATTTTTTAGAAGTGTCTTTCAATTTCAATCCTTTCCTAAATTCACTGAAATAGCTAACAGGAGTAACAGCTGCACTCTCCCACCAATTTTGTGCCAACACAGTACCACGTGTCCAACTAAGCACCAGCATTCCTATGAGTAAAGAAAATAGGAGACTCCAAGGGTTGCCAACTCCCACTACCTATTACATGACACATAACTGTTACAGCTTCTAGTTTGTGTGAGAAACTATATTCTTTCCAATAGATTTTCAGAACTATTCTACCTCCCCAGAAGCTTCACTAGAGTCAACAAGCATAGGCACTTGTGAACCTCTTGGGCTTCCTACTAAAACAGCTGGCCAATATTATCTACTTTCTTTCAATTTCAAAGATAAAGAACAGAGATAAAGTTTGCTGGTCACCTATCTACAAGTAAAGGTGAAGTAAGCTGCCAAAGACAAGGACACTGCACAAAATGTAGAGTTAATCATGATTTTAATACTGATTTACTTGATGAGCCACTTAGAAATAAACACTAATTCCAAATCTTCAACTTAGTGACCCAGTTCACTGGATTACTAAAGGACCTTCCTGGGCTTTTGCAATCCTTGAGCTAAGCACCTCTGCCCTCAGGATGCTAATACAAGACCTGTGAAGTCCTGCCCATGTTCTTCTTGGCACAGAAAAAAAAACAAAAACAGTCATAAGCGTAGCTGAAAGAAAAAAAAACATTCTTCCCTCTTTCAAGCATACAATACATTAAGAAGCACTGGAAAAAAAAAACCAATGCACCCAGGATACACACCAAAGTTAGATGCTATTTCTCATTCCTTGGTTTCCCACATTGAAGAATGGTCCCCAGGAAGGCATTCAAATAAGAGAATAGGAAAAGGATATTTAGTTCCATCCCTGAGCATTAAAAATGCTGAATAGCTCCCTTTCCAGATCATGCAATGACTTCTAACCCAAAGTTTCTATCTGGTAACACCTCTCCCAGCCTCCCTGACACTCCAGACCCCGTCCTATCTAGTCTCTCCTACACTCAGGGCTTCCTACTCCTCCTAAAACACTATCACTGCCAATTCACCTTAGGCTCTCCAGCCTCCCAGGTCAAGAACCTCTCTGGTTCCAAAGACCTACCCTCCCCCATCAGCTCAGAACTCCCATTTCTGTTGCAGCTGCTCAGCATCTCAGCTTTAACCAGCCTGGATACTGCTCCTGCTTCTTCCATGCTCAAATTCTGGTGCTCCCACTGAACTACCACTGGGAACTGCAGAGGGAGCTCATCCCTTCTGCTTCCAGCCCCATTCCTCAGTGAGGTGGCACTCACTTGAAAAAGCCACCATCACCTTGTACTCAAACAACTCATGAGATCCCAAATCTTCAGAATGGCATATGGCACATGGCTGGGAGCTCTCAGTCACATGGAGATTCTGATGTGCAGCTTTGAAAAGTTGGGTCAGCCTCCCACTATCAAAAGGCATGGAGAAATGAGAAAGCAAGCACCAGGTAAAACCTGCATTAGGTAGAATATGTTGACCTACAAAGGTGTTAAAACTCTAGCATTTGTTCTATAGTTCTCTTTACAGTTTACAAGCAGCATAGTGAAGTCAGAAAGCATTTCTGCCGGAAGGTATTTGAAAGGTCAAGTCTCACATAATGACTTATTTTTTCTTCCCAAAACAGTAAGTTCAAGCAGAACCTTTCAAAAGAGACAAACAAACCTTTGTACTCACCCTAGATTTAATTTCATGAAAACATTTTACACTTAACACACAAGCTCCTGTTCCTTCTATTCTATCCCTACACATGACCTTTATTAGTTACCTTTGAAGATGCTGTGCTAAAGAGGCTGTTTTTATGCTTGCACCATCCTTCATAGCTTAAAGACCTTTCTTTCTTACTATATTATACAATTCTTCATCACATGGAAATTACCACAGCACCCTTATCTATGCCATCAGCTGCACAATGACTGCTTCCCCCGAACTCTTAAGACTTCAGATGCATGCAGAAGACCGTACGTACTGGTGGATCATGAACCTTGGTAGCATTTTTTAAAGCCACGTAAGACATTCTGTGAGTTCGTCAGGTCAAATTTTTGGTCTTTAATTCTTTTCCCTAAAATCTTTAAGTCATTTGCTAAACAGCCAAGCAGCTATACAGTCTTTCAGACTCTCATGGCATGTATGATCAGGCATTTTATGAGTGAATTAGACTTTCTGGTATGCTAGTATATGAATCCTGCCTCCACAAGGGCTGCAAGAACATAAGCTTCCCTTGCCATGTAGCTGCTGCAGAATGTGCCAGTGACAGAGGGATTAAGGGGAGATGCAACATCACCTGATTTCCAATCTGTTCAACACCACAAATCAGAGGGCTGAAGCAGACCTGATCAACAGTTGGAGAACCAGAAATGCCGTAAGTAACAAATGCTATCAGTTATCAATATTTCAGCCACAGAAATAACTAAGCAAAGTACAAGTGACTAAACAATACCACCTTAAATATACACTGTATAAGGGCAAGTGTGTTATATATACTGAAACGGGGGTGGGAGGGGTGGGGCTTCTCCCCCCCAAAATACTACTGTTTACTTTTAAATGTTCCACAGAGGAACCTTTCACCTCTTTAGTATTCACCAAAACAAGATTTTGAAAGCAGTATTATCCTGGTGTCTTAAATACAGAAACTGACGAAAAGATCTAAGGAGTCTACAAAAAGGAAAACAGTATATTTTGTCCCGTGGCATTATAAGAGTCTCCGCTGATAACCCTAAAATTAAAAAAAAAAAAAAAGAGAAAAAAGAACTTCTTGATAGCGCTATATCTTTGAAGTACCTTCATTTTAACAGTGCATTCAGCATCTATCAAATTAACTAAGCTACAAGATAAGAAACTGTAGCCCTTACGTTACAATAATTTGGAAACTGATCTTCAAAGCTTACTAATTGCAAAGCTCATTTTTAATCCTACTTTGCATTCAGTTGCTCTAATAAATTGCTATTTCACCATTATTTGTTATTATATTTAAGATTTTTTTTATGATCTACTCTTGCTATTATAAGCCTATATGAAATTGCTTTTCTGTTTCTTTAAACATGGATTTGCTTAAAGCAAACCATAGCAACTGCAAAGAAGTTACCTGCACCCCCTAAGCTCAGAGTGAATTGCTCAAGCATTACTAATTTTGAGGTGGGAGGAGTTGAAGAAATGAAGTCTTTTTATATAAAAAGCTTAAATGACTCATGAAAACTCTTTTGGCATAGCTTATACGAGCTTGACAACAACATATATAGCACCTTCCATCACTCAAGTGCTGTACAAGCTAGTTAAGAGTTTAATGATTAAAACCCAAACCCCACCTTTATGACCATCAAAACCAACCTCATTTTCACATGACAAGGAGCAGAACTCAAGAAATACATTGGGCATAACATGCTATTTCTGAGAGCAGGGAACTGGTCGTTACTGAGTAAAGTTTCCTTATCAGCTCTATAAAGTACCTTACATATGACATTCAATAAATCAGTGTTTAAAAAGTATAAGGTTCCTGGCATAACAGTCCAGGAGATTCCCAGTTGGCTAACATGTCTGTAAGGGAACAGGTCAACCGATCATATCCCACTTAATTTCTGACCTTGGCCAAATTTCCAGCCTAGTCACCAGTGATGGTATGCTGCCACAGCAGGGGAAAAAAAAAAAAAAAAGAAAAGAAAAAAAAAAAGTATTTTCTTCAGTGCTCAAAGGCAAGGGCCATATACTAACCACAGATAATTGAACTGAAGCCAATAAACTGCTGAAAAGGTCTATTAAAGAGGAACCAAGATCAACATGCATCTGGAGCTGAATGTCTGCCTCACCTATCAGTAACTGTGCTCAGTAATCATTTTCATAGGCTAATGAAGTTACAATTGCTTTTTGCTCTTCAGCATTTTTTTTAGGATATTCCAGAATCTAGCTCCACTAGTGAACTGATACTTATTTTCACACTACTTTTAGCTAGAGCCAGCTTAAATATGCTACTTTTGCCACCTACAGTTCTTCTTTCTGTCACTCCTGCTTTCAGCTCTCAACTCCTACATCACTCTCTGTCAGCTAAACATTCTTGGTCATCTGGTCAGCACAGCTAGAGATTTAGACTGTATTGTGCGCCATGGTCC
>JAVJGJ010000062.1:24542276-24553169 GCA_035590215.1 Microhierax caerulescens
TATTGTGCGCCATGGTCCTGGCCATTGATCTAATATGAAAGAATTAATCTATAGGGAAGCTAAGGCTGGATCACAACCAAAGACCCAGTAACAATATTGCTCTTCCTCAAGTTCAGATTTTGAAAAAGGAAGTCCAACAGAGTATCATACGTAAGCAATGTGCCACATAGTGGTGTATGCAAAGAACTATGAAGTATTACAGACTGCACGAACAGCCTGATATGTGTCCTGAGAGATGCCAAACACCTGGCTCCACCGCTTTTCTCTGTAATCACTGCAACTTAAAATCAAAAAAGGAAATGCAGAAACTTTCTCAAAATGCTGCTGGCCTTCCACACTGAAAACAAAGCACTCACAAAGGAAAAGCATCTATCCATCAAATGACACACGAATGGCTTCCCTTAATTAGAGACTCACTAATAATAGAATCAGCAAGTGAACAGAAGGCTCCATACATTGCTACTGCTTCCACCTACAACCTTTAACTCAGTTAACTTAGTTCCGCTGCACCCTATACCGGCTACCTATCCCACAGTATTCCCTTTGTCTTCTCCCACTCAATTTTCTGCCTGAAACAAGCCTCCTCCTTTTACGTGCCAGGTAAAATTCTCTCCCTTTCTTTCAAAACTTCCTTCTCTCAGTTCCCTCCAGCTTCTTTGTTCCACTCAGCTCTGTTGGGGGGCTTCCATTGCTATTATCCACACTGCACAACAGGAGCATTGCTTCCATCACCACACACCTTGTCATTCAAGACAAGTGTGGGCTTGAAGGCCTTCTATAAAGCACCCCCGGTGGGGCAATCTGAGATCTCAGACCTTACAGTGAATAGCTTCTCCCTTTTAGCTGTTCATCCAGCAGTGATAACTAATTCTTCGATCCAAAATAAAAGGCCAAAGGCAAAGATGCTCACATAAAGGATAGAAATGAATTCAGGAGTCCCTGTGCTCTGGTATGGAATCATCCGTCAGATAGATCAAGGCCAGAAAAATAGCCATTCTTTCACATCAAAGACAGCAGCATTTTGGGTAATCAAAGAGCAGCCTTGACAGGGATAAGAGTTAATTATAAAATATATCTCAAGATAGGGCTGACAATTAGCATTCAGTCTGCCACTATGGCACTCCAGAAGTACACACCTGGAGCAGCCAGCATGGCCCTTTTACAGGGACACATATACCATTCGACCCAGGGCCTTCCAGCCTGCACCAATCACCTAGCAGCTACTGAAGAATCTCTGCCTCAACATCCTATAAAAAAATTTGAAGCATTCTTACTGTAATTTACTTCTGCATGAGAAGATGTCCCTAAACACATAGAAATCTGTAGTAAGTAAGTGTGGAGCTCTTCAGCTACATCAGGTGTGCAGACATTCCAGGTCCTTCACAGAAACATGACCAATCTGAGTGCTGTATGCTTTACTGCTTTGCTTTCAAAGCATGTGCAGTACTTAATACTTCTGAGGCATTTTTCATTTCTGAAGCACTACACAAACACCAGCTAATTAGACGGAGCTAACAAGAATATCCCAAGATAGCAAATCTGAGTGTGTAGCAAGGATTTTTATTTTTTCCCCCCTAAAATAGGGAAACTTAAGGTCTGAAAGATGCTTAAGTGCATGCTCACTGAACTGCAGAACAGTACCTCCAAGCAAAAGGCATTATATTTGAGGCTTCCATATTGCCAGTGTGTAGGAAAGACCCAGCTCAGCCTGGCCTGATAGGAATGGATCTGGTTCACGGCTAACTGCTGAGAAGATCACACACACACTGTCAGGTGCGGTTTCTATTCACAATAGATATCCACATTGTACACGCTCTTCTCCTGAACTGACAACTACACTGCAACCATGCCTCTAGGGGCTCTGTTCTGAAGAAAACAACTGAAAAGAAATCGCTAATCCCTTAATTAGGGGCACCCACTTCACCTTCTGCAGGAATAATTTAGAAAGTCTGAATGGGCCACATGTCACAAAAGGTGAAAATTTAATAACTGAAAGTGACTCAGGTTGTTGGTTCATTTCTCTGTACCTACACTCAGCTGTGCAAAGCTACTGAAGGGAAGTACTCAGTGTTAATTGAGAACAGCTTCACAAACGACTCATCACTGCCTTTTTATAAAGCCATCCTCTCTCAGTTTCTGATGGAAGCTGCATTACACCAGCCAAGTCACTGATCCTAGGTCTCAAGCACAGCTTCAGGAATACACATTCAGGGCCACGTTCACTTAAATTTTCATAAACCTCCTGTTTAATCCACAACAGCTAAAGGATTAACTGTACTTTCTAGCTAAGCCACTTCACTGCTTGCAAGGTAAGAACAGAAGCACACACCATATCCATAAAAGAAGCCTGTTAGGTGTCATTATCCATTCTGCTACCCCCCTTCCTCAGACCTCCCACACAGTGACTGCATCATAAACAGTCCTACAAAGCTACATCCACTAGATTATGAGCCAAACCCCATAATACTTATCTGTCTTGGGATACCAGTGGCATGAACCAGACTATCTACCATCAATGTAAAGGTCAGAGTTAAAAGCCTCTTTTTACTCCCACTGACATTTCTAGGTTGCTTTCTTCAGAAGGAGCTGCACACACCATTCAGTGTGTAACAGTCTCCTGCAGTAAAAAAAAAAAAAAAAAGTAAGGTTCACCTCCCTCTACCCAAGAGCCTGCCTCCTTTCTACTCAGAAATATCTGAGAGGGGAACACTACTGCATAAAACATTACTCCATTTCTCCAATCAAGTGAAGAGGGACTCAGGTAATAGAACAGAAAAACAAAGACATTTGGATACCATGGTGATCATGGCCAGACAAGGAAGTAAATTAGCTACCATTATGATAATGACCTGGCTTTCCAAAAGAGGTAATTTGCATGTAGCAACTAAGAAGCAAAATAAAAATGCTTTAACAGAATTGTTGCTCGCTGTTTAACCCTGTAGCAATGGAACAAGCAGTCACGGCCCCTAGACAGCCACCCACATTCTTTTCACATTTGACTGTCTCTGCAGATGCAAAAGTACCTGACCAGAGCTCCCTCCAGGTGTAATGAAGCCTCACTCTGCATTTCTTCTGGTAGCACAGCAGCTTGTGCACAATCTGAATGCACCGTCTGGAAAAGAAAGGGCAAAGAATTAATTACATTGCATTTCCCAGCAATTCTACATCGAACCTGGAAATTCTCAAAATCGGCAGCAGGGAAATAAGACAAAGTTCAGAACTTGTCGGAGGATAGGGCTCATGGTTTTGGGCTCCTAAAGAGAAGCAACACGTGCAAGAAAGAATGAGATAAGGCAAGAGAAAGGGGCCTGTATGCCAGTTTAAGCTCAGCATAACTGGACCAACCACAAATGCAAGTTTGCTGTTTATATTTAATTAATATCTTTCCACTCTTTGCTGCCTTTACCTAGGGGCCTCCATAAGCTCCACAAAAGGAGTTACTTAACTTGCAGGCTCCATATGTATGAGATACCGTGCTCATATTTTGTAAAATCTGGACACAGTGGAGCTTTTCAGTTTCTTTGGCCTAAATGATGAGGCCAAAGGAAATGACACAAGAATCAAACAAACTGCAAGATTTTTAGTTTGATTGAGGTAGGCGGCTTAATTATATTAAAAAAATAAAGAGATATCTGTCAAATTTTCCAGTCTCTATAAACAAATAATTTAATATGAGCTTCAGAATGATCAAGCAATACACCTAAAAGCTCTGATATCCCCCAACATGCAGCTAGTATACTTGTGAAATTTCCAAATCCTGTAGGTCTCTACAGCACCTACTGTTCATAGAAACTCTTAGGTGCACAAACGTTCTTCACAAACACCATCAGAACTAAAAAAATACAATAGAATGAGTAAATTCTCTAGCACTAGCTATCATTATGGACAAGACAGAAAATACATACAAATCTGAATTTGTCAGTCCAAGCTATTTTTAGCTATTGACATTTAGGACAAACAGAAGGAAGACTTCAAAAAGGAAAAATTCCTTTTCCCCTAAATCCTTGTTTCTCAAAAATACATTATTGCATCGATATCAACATCTCTCTGAAAAGACACTACTGGAAGACGCTACATAAACAAAGAGAAATAGAATTTAAAAGAATTGCATGGAAGTTATTCAAAATGGGGTGAAGACTTCAAGATAAGCCTTTAAAAAGCGATAAGAAATAACATGCAGAAGGTATACATTATTCTTTTCAGACCCTTAGATGATCCCAAAAGTACCACGATAGGGTAAGGATCGAAACTAACTTAAGACGAATAAAGGTTAAACCATTTATAATAGCTGAGCATCACATTAAGTGCTGTATTTCAAATTGGATTTTCATAAATTCAACGAAGAAAGGGAAACGAACCAGATAGGATACAGACAGCTGCCTTCAGATCAGGAACAGCAATCATTCTAGGGAGAAAAGTGCCATTTCTGATGTTACTGGTACCAGACAATGCTTGATACCTTTCCACCTACATTTTTGCTTGGCTGTAAGACTAAAATTGGCCTGTACAAAAAAAAAAAACCAACCAAAACCCACAACTATTTAAAGGCACTGACCAGAAAGAATGTGGCAATGGCCAAAACATTTCTTTATAACTGCAATAGCTGTTAATGCAAAATACCCTGCAGACAGATCTCAGCATTGAAACCTTGTGGGTATATACAGCAGCACACAGCTTTTGGGGTGAAATCAAGGCATGAAAAAAAAGGGATGAGGAGTGGTATGAGTTCTAGTACCCCTGCCTAGGCAGCCAGAGCACCAACTACCAGCCTACAGACTCCCAAACCATGCTGCTTTGGTTGTGAAGTCATTCACCCTAGTGGTGTGTCTCTGTTTTTGTGCTGAGGATTCATAATATGTGTAATGAACAAAAAACACCCTTGGTGAAAGCTACCTGGATTTCTCTTTTAAATATTAATATGCTCTCCCTTGAGCAGCTTCATATCGTCACCTTTTAAATGTACTGCAGAGAAGTATGACACTATTGTGCATTCAGAACACCCACTTTGTCTGCAATAACTATGTCTGCTATGGGATGGTTTCAGACAGGAGTGTAGTGAAAGGACTACACAAACATGCCAAAATGAATGGATTTAGATGTCCACTGATGGTTGCTATCATTAGTTTTACTCTCATGGGGTTTTCAAACATGACCTTACTTTTGAGCCCACGAGTTTCACACCCTTCCTGTGAAATTCCAATGCACTACAACCATCTACAATTAATTTTGTAATTGTCATTAAAAATAAATTTCTCTAAACTCATAATTGAGCTGTACAACCCTTGCAAAGGCACTAAAGTTGCAGGGTTATTTGGGCAAAATCAGAACACGCTGAAAAGCTACCTTATGGGAAAACAGCCTATGTATCTTTATCTCTTTTACAGAATATAGTGCTGTTCAGGCCTTGGGGAAATTCAGTACTGCACAAACAGTCTGAGCAAAGCCAATGATCTGCCTAAATCCTATTTCTGCCCTCCAGGCTAAAGCAGAACAAAGCATTCTAGGGGCCTCACAGGACACATGGAGTGCTCATGTGTAGCCCTGTCCTCTCTTTTTCCCCACTGCTAATTTTTACCCCTTGCTGCCTAGCAGGCTATTTCAGGCTTAAGCCTCTCCCCCACTCTTCACATTGCCTTCCAGGCCTCACGTCAGTCATCCTTGGTTTTTCAAAACAGTCTTTTCAGTTTCTAGACCAAGATTCATCTTCTGGGAAGTGGGGATTCTTGCAATGACTGTATTATGAAACTTCTTTCAAACTGAAAAGCTCTTTGTGTTTGATCAAGTAGATTAGAAAATTGGTCTGAAAGGTGGAAATCCATTTCACTTTCAATTTTCTGGCACACAGAGTATTTCTGAAGGTAGAAAAAGTTGCTAGAAGAGTTCATGAAAAGCCACCCTGCTCACCACCAGCCACAAAGTGTTATTTCAGCCAGAAGATTGCTCTATGACTAGAATTCCACCCAAATTAAAACTTAAATGAAATCACAATTAGTCACCCCACAGACACTTACACATAGAGATCCATAGGAAATTCTTTCATCATGTGTGTTACAATGAATTCCACCATCAAATCTGACAGAAAAGAAAATGGTAAAGTAAGTATTGAGCTAGCTACAGTTAGCTTCTAGTAGACAACAATAAGGAAGTCAAACTACCCCACCTACCTACCTCTACCAGCCAACAGTCCTGCTTAGATGAGAAAAATTCAACATTTTGTTTGTTTGTTTCAAAGAACATTAGAAATCCTCTGTAATTAAAAAAAAAAACCCAAACACAACAAACCCAAACCAAAAAACAACAAAAGACTACCGGAAACTGAGGGCACATAATATAATTTGCTTTGAAGCACGGCCTCCCTATATGCTTTCCCACACTATGAGTTAAATAAAGAACACACCGTGAATTCTGATGCTCTTGTATTTCAAGCCTTGTCACTAATGGAAAATTCTATTGAGAAGCATATCTTAGAAAATCATTCTTGCCAGAAACAATGCACAACCTAGATGTTTACTTAAAGAGAAGACATTGTAGAGAACACCTGTTTTTCCCTAAAATAAATTCTGAAGCAAGAAAAGCTAGTTTGATCTCCACATGATCTCAACAGAAGCTAAGCTTCTGCTTAAGACTCATTCAGACAAGCAGGAGAAAAAAAAAAAAAGGTGACTGTCTCCAACACTTAAGGGCTCCCAGTGTGAGGATAAGAGGCAAAGAGATAAGTCACTAAAGAACTACTATTGGGTTCAGCTAATAAATGCTAACTGAATGTGTGCGTGTTCTCTGCCCAACACTACTTCAACATAAAATGCCTAACTCATGCCAATGGCAACAAGTGTGAGATGTAACTTCCTAGGGCACTAATAGCCCAGCAATATGTCTCAATAGTGACTAAGACATCTAGGGAAAGAGTGCATGAAAGCTGGCAAGTCTAGAAAGATTATACACGCAGCTGTTGTGTCTTGGTTTCAACCATCACCTGTTGGAAAATGCTGCACTGAGACTGTTTCCATATCATCAGGCTTAAGGTCTTTAAGGATCCAGGGATCCAGGCTCCGTCCATTCTTGAACCCATTCATGCTTTTGGCCTCCACAGCAATGCATGTCACAATTTAACCAGCACTTCATAAAAAGCTTTCAATTGTGTCTCCATATCCACAGGCAAAACCAAGCCTAACTACCCACGTTCCCATTGTTTTCTTCCTCAGAAAAGACTAAATGCCCAGCAAACACTTTCACAAACACGCCCTTTCCATAAGTTTGCCCTCATCATATCATCTACTAAGTAGTTGTGACTGTTACCATGCTCACCTATACACAATTTATTAATCAACTGCCCTCCCTACTGTTACTAATTAAGGTAAAAAGGGCCAACAGGCTTCTGCAAAACTTACTATGAATGTATACATAGCAGCAATCTTGGATTTTGTTTCTCTGTGAGGCAGCCATGTATAGAGATGGACAGTCTAGAAATATCTTTACTACATAACAGCCCTCCTTTTGAGTCCATCCACCACTGCCCTTAATCCAGGAATCTCTTATTTCTATTGCAGAATGAAAGATGCTTTTGGGAACCATGAGCACAGATACTCTAAGGATACTCACCAAGCACCGCACACACCAGTGGGCGACAGGGCAGGTTCTTGTCTGCTGCTTTCTTCCTATGTCTCATTGGCTTCAAACACACAAAGATGGAAAGAAGTCAGCAGAAGCCTGAAGTGACATTCTGTATATTACTTTATTTTTCATGCAAATAGTACCATCAGCACATTTTTCTCCAACTGCTATCTCACCTATATTAATCCTAAAAGCCGTGGCTGGAGCAAAATTATGCCTGCCTTTTAGCATCCTGACTACTAGGGTTTTCTTTCTCTAGCTGTGTCACTGGAAGGCAATGTTATACCAGGAGTGGGGGAAGGGGAAAAAAAAGTGTGTGTGTGTATAAAAATCACACAGCAATTCCTCCCCCTTGGTTAACATACTGTTTTGCTTCCAACCCAGAAGTCTAATCTGCATTCTTAACAGCATGTGCAGTATTAAATGGCTTTAGTCTTTACTGTAACAGTCCAAAAGCACTAATCGAATGGCAAATTTGTTGTTAAGTGGGAATGACTAGCATCCTTGCAGTATGCTCACTATAAAGTAAGATGTTTGTTTCTGTCCTTGACTACTGACACTAAAGTGCTGCTTCACTGTCAGATGAGGTAGAACTTGCCAATATCACAAAGACAGAATGCATCAAGCTAGGATAACCATTCCAGTTACTTGTAACTATGGAGTTTCACAAGCCAAGTAAGGACAATTCCTCCAGAGATACTTATAGGAAAAAGCTCCAGAAAAAAAACTTTCCTCCTTTAAGGTGAATCACCCCACCCAGGAAGCCAAATTAAAACATTTGTGTAACTCCAGCTGGCTATTAACATATCACATGAGGGCTAATGTTTGCTGAAGATTAAGGCAGAACATTCTCTGTGCCACTGATTTCCTCAGAGACCTCATAATACACAGCTCCTCCCCAGCTACACAGGCCTCTGCATTCACTGACAGGACAACCAGTTCTTCGTTCTTTACAAGAGTGAGATATTCCAAGAGCAATTTCAAAATCATTCCCCAGCTACTGCACTTCTCACAGTATTTCCACATGCCTTGGCAATCTAGCTTAGATTGCTGTGACACAATTTTCAACATACAGGTTTTCAAATCCTCTGTATTCTCATCCCAATGTGAAAACAGACCATCTGGAGGAAAAGACTCACCATCCTGTGTAGGTTTACTCGAAAATTCATGTTATCGTCATGGAGAAAAGCATTTGCATACTGATCCTATTGAAAAGAGCAAGAAAAGGCAGGAGACATGAATAGCCAACCAAGTGCCCAATGCTTTCCACTTGCTCCTCACATCACGTGTTTCATGTAAAACTCCCAACATCAAGCTATAAGGTTAGAAAGCTACCTGTCACCTCCTCTTTGTACCCATCCATGTCTCCAGTCACACAAATCCTGATCCCAATTCCACTTAAAGACTTCACTACTGCTTGTTTTGTTAGCAATTTATTTTCTATTCTCCTCCCTTACCCATCCAAACTCTGGACTACATACACCACGGTGTCAAGGGTTTAACAAGCGCTGTTCTCCAGCACGCAAATTCCTGTGACCATGTGGACGAAGGTTTATATTGGCATTTTGATGGACCCATCATACCAGAAGTCACTGCAGTATTAGCAGGTAGGTTTATCAGCTGTCCCACCCCTCATACAAAGGTCATTCCAAGACCAGCTCTAAATAAAAGTGATTCCTCCAGATAATACACAGCCAGGCTGGGTAATAAATATACCTGCTCTTTAATACTAGAACCAAAACGTGCCCTTGCTACATAGAAACAGAATTTCTTATCTTGTATTATCTTTGCATTCACCTGAAGAATTCAAGTGCCAAAACCATTTAATTGTAAGTATTTGAAATGTATGTAATTAGTTTTCAGGCTGCACCCTGAAGAAACATTACTTCAGAATCCTTGCGCTGGCTATCAGCATCACTGTTTTTTATTCTTTGTTAAGAATGGAAGGCCTTTACTTGCAAGCAAGCAAAAAGCAAATACCACACAAACTCAGTCACCATTCAGGGCATCAGTCAAGCCATTAGTACATAATTCACACGAGACAGAACCACAATCAGCCAGGACTGCTGGCATAGCTCTGATACTGCTTTCTCTCCCTACTACTAGATTTGCTAGTTGTCTTACTTGTAGGTACCTACAATCACACAGCTTTCTTTCAGAGACTATTCTTCTTGGGCAGAAGGCATATGGCATTACCCATGTTTACCATGAACAGCACAGAGCTGAAATCCATTAGCATATTACTTATCTAAAAGCAACATCACAAGGTCAATCAACAGCTAAGACAGAAAAGGCTTAGGTTCACTTTTCTCTCTTCATCCCTGGAAGTGGTCTAACCCAAATAAGGTGATCTGAGTTTCAAGTTAATTTTAAACAGTACTGCATCATGTTTATTAGCAAAATGTTAAGTGCCTGAGGTCCTCACTACTCAGCACCACTGCAGATCTTCAGATTCTGCTCAACAGGAGGCAAGGGATGTGCATACAGATAGAGCCCTGTAACACACCATCTGCTCAACAGTTTCACACAAGAAACCTACCTCTGCTATGCATGTCAGGATAATCAGACACAGCTTGCCACTGTGTAGCCGGTGCTCATCTGCAAAGAAGAAAAAACAAGTCCTCCATGAGCCACACAAGCCCAGCAATACTGAAGAGCAAGATAGCTGTTGCAGCAAGAGAAGAGCCTAGCCTTAGAGATTCTTCATACTCCTACTTCCTCCATGACAGCTAGTAGTGTAATTACTCCTATTAAGCACTCATCTTCCAGCCTGACCATTAAATCCCACCAGTCTGCACCAACAGCAAAGTTTCCAATTTGAACCTCCAACAGCACTTTAACTATCAGTGGAGCTTCTATATCATTCAGTTTTACTTCCACAGATATTCTAAACACTGGGATTAGTCCCCGTCTTTCTGTCACAGCAGAGATACACTTTTCCCTCTCTTAAGATGGAAAGAAAAAGATCACCTTTGCTGTAGGTTATGAAACAAGCAGCAAAGCTTTGGCAGAGGTATAGCATGGTATAGCAGAATGACTCCTGACATTATGCCCAGAGTCCTGAGTTTTAACCCCAGCACTGAGAAACATGACCTACTTCGCTCTGTGCAAAACTACAAAAGAGGAAAGTCTGCAATGACTTAGCATTTTAAGCCAAAGGAGTTCCACCCTGATCATGCTGCTTGAAAAACAAGTTTCAGAACTTTTGCCCTGAATGACAATTGGAGGGCTGAAAGACTCACAAATAAAGAATGACTACGGCAGAAGAGAATGTATTTTTTA
>JAVJGJ010000062.1:24553174-24563948 GCA_035590215.1 Microhierax caerulescens
TTATTTAAAACTCTCCCCTCTCAATTTTAATCTTGACTGACCAAAAAACCAAGATGCAGCCATAGAGTAACTTAGAATGGAAGAAACCTCTGGTCCAATCCTTGCTCAAAGCAGGGCCAGCTAAGATCAGGTTGTTCAAGGCACGGTCCAATCAAGCCCATTTAAAAATCTTTGTTCCATAAACCAAACCACTCACACCACACATCCCCAAAACCACAAAACCAACCAACCAACCCACAACAATACACTTATAACTAAATTCTGAGGAAGCTTAAACCTACACATTCCTGAGGCCTCCAACAACTTCTCTAAAGCATAAGAATACTAAACATGCCATCCCAGACATCTGCCTTAGGGTCAGACCTGAAGAGGGAAACTGTAAGTCAGACCACTTTCATATAAATCACATGATAGCATCTGCCAAGCTACCTGAATTTTTGCACGTCACTTACAAACACTTTGCTAGTTGGTGTGATAAGGTAATCTATAAAAATAGATAGAATGGGCTTAGCTAGCTGTTCTGTCTAGGTTGATGCTTCTGTTTTCATTCTTATGCTGCTGAGGGACAGATATTTACTAACAAGTGTGCCCTGAAGTGTGCTGATTTCATCTTACTGCACTAAGATGAAGAAGAATTTCAGAATGGGAGAGTTAAGTCTCTCCCGTGTCTCCTTACCTCAGCTAAAATGTTTAAGTGAAAAGTTTTCTACTCCAGCAAAGCAGGAAAAATAGCCTCAAAGAGCTCCGATATGCTAGAGCCATGTTATTTTCCTATTGTAAGGCCTCCCTGTATGTTTTTGTAGGTGCTGCTACCACTTCTCTCTATGGGGGTCACGCTGTAAAGGCTCCTGTGTCACATCAAGTACTCTGCCTTCAGCCACTGTGTTGTGAATATCATGCCATTTTCAGCAGTTATGGGGCAGCTATGCAGGCAGTTACTTGCACAGACACTGCATACTTTCCACAGCATCCTTCACTGAAAGGAGCAAAGCAGACGACCTCCCTACTTCCACGGGGAGTGTATCACTACAAACTCTATTTTATGAATAGGAAAAAATGATGCAGAATTTTTCTTTCTCCCATGGCAGCTGCCTCTGACTGACACAAGACAGAAAACAAGAAGAGGATCTAGCAAATGCAATCTATTAAATTATGCCTTCCAGGACAAGACCAAAACAACTGTCCAGTCCTGGATGTAGAATAAGCCAGTCTCCCCTCTAAGTGCTACCACCTGTCTCAAGACACATGGAATAAATTGTTCATTCTTCTCTTGTTGCTATATGGGTGCCACAGAATCATCGAATCATAGAATTGTTTAGGTTGGAAAAGACCTTTAAGATCATGGAGTCCAACTGTTAGCCTAGCATTGCCAAACCCACCACTAAAACATGTCCCTAACTGCCACAATCTACATATCTTTTAAACACCTCCAGGAATGGTGGCTCAACTACTTCCCTGGGCAGCCTGTCCCATGCTTGGTCTTACTTAAGAAAAAAAAAAGTTAGGCAGGGCCCCATCTAACATCAAAACATAAGGACAGGAATATAGCCACTAGAATTAATAAGCACTGATTTGGAAGGTACACCTTTTTTCAGTGATCAGTAGTGGAGCTCATTGCTACCTACTACCATGGCAGCAAGGAGGTTAAATCTTTCAGCTACACAGATTTCAAATGTTATACAAGCTAGAACCAAAGTAAAGAAAGAAGCATCAACTCCTGTGGCATACCAGAATAATCTTGTCTCTTGCTGGCTTGTTTAGTAAGGAATCCCCTCTACCAGATTTCACTCCATCTGAAACTAAACCAGTTTGGCAGTTCCCGAGGCTAAGAAGTGCAGAAGTTAGATTGAAAAACATAAAATTGTTCTATCAGAGACTTGAATCAGCAAGAGAGACCCTGAGACAAGCAAGTGAGAATGATTAGAGCTGGTAAGCCTTCCTCATGTGTGCAATCTGTAAAAAATGACTGAACGAAGGACTGACATGGTTTAGCTTAAAGATAAGAGGAAACATGAAAGCAGTCTTCAAAAATGTAAGGGCTGACACAAAGAAAAAAGAAATAAACAATTCTCAATATCTAACTTGGAGAAGATAACTAGTAATTAAGTTAAATCATAGCAAAGAATTTAGAAATCACATGAAACTTTCTCACAATAAGGTTAGTTAAATACTGGAATGGATAGTCTAAAAATTATGCTCCACCATCAGAGCATCTTCATAATTACATCTCTGAGAAAAGATACTGGTAAACCTGATTCTGCCTTGGTTTTTAGGGGTGTGCTAGATATTTTCATGAGGTTCCTTTTGGTCCTAGTTTTAATTACTCACTTCTTTCTCAACCAGCCTGCATACAGAACAGGACAGCCAGGTACAATTTCACTGCAAAGTAGCAGGTGCAAGGAAACTCTCGTGCCTGGCTTCTTATCCAGTGCCAAGCAATCATGAAGTTCAGTAACTGACATATTATAGCTCTGCAGCTATCTTCCTATTTTTGTTCAATTGTTACATCTAACTTACCAGCAAAAGTCAGTAATAGGCTGAAATGTGATACAAGGATCACTTGTTACATTCACACTGTGGTCCTGCCCATAGAGCCACTGGGCAAAACAGCACTCTTGGGTATCTTGAGCAGGAGATGAAGCAATACTTCAACTCCAGCAAGCTGAAATTAACCCTCACAAAACTGTCAAACAAAAAAATCAGGAGAAACAAAAAGCACAATATGGAAATATATCTTCTCAAGCAAATTACTGCCAGTGCAGCATAAGTTACTGCTGTCCTCTTTATAATTAAAGAGCTGCCTGTTTAAGCAGCAAGTACCAAAGGACAAAGGAAATATTTCCTCCTAAGGCTGAGCTCTGCCTCCTGTGTCAGCTTCTAAATGTTCTTAAAAAAAATAGTTCTCTGTACATGACTGCCCCACTCTGACAGAGAGCTGGGAGTGGGATATGTTCACATCTCTTGCACAGGGACAGGCTTGGTTTATTAGAGGTTATTATTATTACATTCTTTCCATATTTGACTTCTCTCCTGCAGCATTAGGTCTCTCCTAGTCTCATAACTCTTATCTTGCAATAAGAAATAATTTCATTTTCTCAAAAGGTGGAATCTTCAGTCCTCTAAAGGGACTCCACTTAACTGCTATTTCTGGAGTCACTAGACATACTCTTACACCCTCCTGACTTCAAGAAGCACTGCTTGCTGCATCCACAGCTGCATCAACAGAATTTATTTACCTTTTGTGTCCTGCATCACAATCGAGCTGTACTTCAAGAAGGTTATCAGCAGGTTGCTAGTTTGCACATCAGCATCCAAAGGCAGCTCTGCAGAGCTTATAACTGGAACAAAGCAGATAAGACACTGTTTACCCTCCACAAATACAAGAGATAACTATACAGAGAGCCAAGTCACAGGCTCACCAATCTGCGATTGGATCAGCTATTTGCAGGGTCATCTAGCGACTCCTCTTCCATGACCACCCAGCAAAGATTTTGTTTCGAAGACTGGTACTACTCCCTAGAGACCATTTCTCCTGCTCTAAGTACAGGTTGTGGTACCTGGCAAAGTGATACCCTTTTCTGTCCTGCCTCCCACCCTGCCTCCCCTGGGGACATCAGCCTGCTGGTTTAGCACTCAACTTAGCACACAGTTTAGGAAGCTCAAGATACTCGCACCAAAATCCAACTAATTCTTACAATCAACACACCTGACATTCACACCATTCTCAGTTTGGAAAGAAACACACCCAGCAAAAGCCCTTCTCAGTTTCATCAATTTTGGCATTTCAGTTCCAAAAGGTCCACATCAATTCCACTCTTGCCTCCCAACAACAGCCTCTCTCGCAGAAGCAACACACAAGACAGTAATGTAACAATTACTGCATGACCAAAATGGTAGAAAAGAGAGGGAGAAAGAGCAGCTTTATAAAATCAAGAAGCAGAAGCAATCGTAGTTTGTACTAGGGAAATCACAACGCAGCAGGGAGCAGAAATGTACTCTTCATACCTGCAGCAAAACAGCAGTTCATTGCCATTTCTCTAGGATACACTGGTTACCACCAGCTGTACTTTTGACACCTTAGCATTGGACATCATCCATCCTAGACTTTACAAGAAGCTATCTCAATTACTCAGCTAACTGCACCATGTGCCTCCTGCTCACTTGACGTGCACCATCTGAAGCACTGAGTTTATGAACTCTCAAATCTCTACCACGTGACCGAGCCACATTTTTACTGATGACAGAGCCCGAGGCTGTCCACAAGGGCCATTCTCAGCCTTCCCATTCAGAAAGGCTTTACCAGAAATACTGAAGAGGATGGAAAGATAAGCAGGAAAAAATCCAGTATGCATTTACCTGTAGATCCTGCCAGGTAACCCTGGTATTATTTAAGATATATTATCTCAGACAAAACAAAATAAAACAAAGAACCAACCAAAAACTGATGGAGCTAGTCTAAGAGGACTTCAGTACAGCATTTAATACAGTTCTTTATGAAAAATTAAGAGTGAAGCAGATAGGTGGGAACCAATAAAGAAATGTAAAGTACATCAAGGATCTGGCAAAGCAGAAACAATTGGAAAAAACATTAGTCTGGGAAGTTACTACTTGAATTCCTTAGGTGACAATTTAGGGAATTTAGGAATTTTAGTCACCTTTTTTGTGAATGACCTAGGCACAGGAAACAGTTGTGTGCTAATGAATCTCTACTGGCAGAAAGCTGGGATATGTAAACACAGAGGAATATCAGACTGCACAGAAAAAACAGGAAAAAACCAAGAATCAGATAATAAATACAAAATAAAATTAAACAATGCAAGCCATAAGCTCAGGAATTCAGGGATTTACTTCCATGGCAAGGTGAAAGCTCAGCTGCAAGCAAAACGCTGTGATACCATGGTACAGTATCAGATCATGAGATGACAAGCTACCAACACAAAGCTTGTGTGTTGAAAAGTGTGGTCCTACAACATATCTAGAGTTTAGATACGCTGAAGTTTAGAGAAAGGCTAGTAGGTTGATCAGAGGAACAGAATGTCCTTCTTATGAAATAGCAAAATACACAGGCATGTAACCCAACATATGAAAAAGAGCTATCTGTGTTCCAAAGTAAAGGTTAACATCATGAGAAATGGGTATAAACTGACCAGGAATGCAAATTGGAAAGTTGAAGATTTGTAACCAAAGAACAAGATGTTGAAACTGCCTCCCAACAGGAATTATTGGGAAACAAATTTAACAAATTAAGTCAGAGTCCGATAAATTTAAGGGATTCTATAATGACATGCCTGCAAGCACAAGGCACTAGATTCAAGAAGTCAATGGGATCTTTTCCAGCTCTATGTGCCTGTTCTGACATGACAATAACACCGCTGTTCTGGCTGCCTAGGAGCTCAAACTCACAGATTTTCATGTGCAGGAGGTCATAGGTGGCTTGAATTATGATTGCCAGAAGGTACCCTCTCTTCTCAAGCTATAAAGATAGGCTAAGATAGGGCTCCCTTTGGACTGGAAACAGATCTGCAGACTGCTAGGACTAACATCTTAAGAACTGTATTATCTCTTTTCCATGTTTCCTCAGGAATGCTCAACACTTTTCTCACCCTTGCGGAAAGAAAAAGATATTTATGATGAGATTGGATCTTGCAAGAAGTGAGGAATTACTCACATCTGATTTTTGGATGGCTAGGTTTATGGGGTTTGGGGCTCTGAGGGGAAGCAATCTGATCCTGCACACAGCTGTATTTTGGTTCAGAGAAAAGTCTCCTTTAATAAACAATGCCTTTCATAATCCAAGCCTTATGTATCATAACCCTGTAATGAGGCAAGTAAGGCTTATTTACCCCTGGAACTGGGGCAAGCACAGGCACAGAAGGATGAAGGAGACAAATCAGCAGGAAGACACAGGATTCTTTAAACCGAGCACTGAGAGGCCCAGAGCACAGCAGAGGTTCTCATGGAGCTCAGGATTATACAATCACCTTGAATATAAAATTGTAGCCCTTGGAAACAACAGGCCAAATAGATCAATGTAACCTCGCTGTTCGAATCACATCAAAGAAATCATAATGGGGCTTTTAGCTTCTAAAGGCTGCACATCCCCAAGTGTGAGCTGTTTTAGTCCATTCAATCTTGAAGCTCTGGGGCTCCTGACACATTGTTAACGTGCCCAGTCTGTTGGCAAAGTCTATGCAATGACACTGCAAGCTTTTTCACCCCCAATATTATGAATAGCTCAAAGACTTTGCTAAAAGTCTGAAAAATGTATTTATATCCCCAGTGGGTCCTTCTTGAGCTATTACAATGAATGCAGTGAATGAATATTTAACAACAGTAAGCAAACTGACATTTAGATAACTATGGTGACAGGCACACTTGATTTGCATATTATGGATAAACAGTTTCTAGCAAAAGTCTAATTTTTTTTTAAAAAAAAATCACTGTAGAGAACACATCACTGCTTATCCTGGTTCATGCTACAGATCCTGATTTTTTTAACAGACATTTTAAACTTTAAAAAGGTGTTAATTCACACTATGGGCTAACAGCCAGAGAAACTTCAAACCAGAATATGAACCCATTTTTAATCCGTCAGCATAAAAAAAAAAAATGCCTGAAACCCTAGATGGATTTCTACATGTTGCTGTAACTTGAAAACAGCTCAACTACATAATGTTTTTATATGCAAGAAAAAGAAAGCAATCTTTTCATTCCAAAGTGAAAATGCCTCTTGCTAACTTTCAGTCATAGGCAAATTTTACAGCCAAGCTGAAAGACCTTAGAAAATGAGGAAAATTCTGACATACCTTTAAAATAACAGCAATACTAAAGCACCACCAACTAAACCAAGCCGTGGTCCTCAAAAAAAAAAAAAATTATCACTGAGAGTAAGGATCAGCAAGGTGACAGCAAATATAAATAAATGATGTTTTCCGATGTAATTGCTGCACATTAAGATCAGCTCCTCTTCTTAAAATTAGTAACCTTATATGCAGCCAGAAGCCTCAAGCTTTACAAGATCACTGCCTCTGCTGAAAGCAGGATGGAGTGTTGTTTTGCTTTTGTTTTTTTGGTAAATTAAAAGAAGAGAGTGTGAGCAAGATGTAGATGTAGGTAAGCATAAATTCTGTCAGTTGTATAATATGGTGTGTGGGTGGATACATTTGCAACAAACACACTGAACAGAAGCCCACAAAATGCCCATCCCTCTACATTTTATGTTATAGGCGCAGGGAGACTTGAGACATAGGGGGCTTTTTAATTGAAGCTTTTGATATCCATGGTAACCAAATAGAATTCATCCGCAAGAAGGATCATCCTTAACTAGGATATCAAATGACCTGAATAGCTGATACAACTGAGTAACCCAGGCTGCTTTTCCCAAAAAACATTTCCAAACTGTGTTCTATTCAAAATGACTCTGTTCCTTCATTAAGTACTTTCTTCAGATCTAGAGGATGCCATAAAAATACACAACAACAGCCATTTGATTTCTTCTCTTAAACTAAGCTATATCTATCCATACCTTAAATGAAAAGGGTTTTATTTTAGGTGATTTCAAAGCATATTTACATGGACAGGTAACACCTCATTTAGAAGATCTATCTCGGGGCAAGCAGTCATTTCACAAAGCCTATCAGAGAAAAGGCAACAAGAGGGAGGAAATACTTCCACACCCAGACTGGATTCCAATCCCAACTAATTCAAAGCTAGGGACAATTGCATTAATAACAAGCAGGAATCCACTGCGATTCTCCGTTAATCTGTTCCGATGACAAATAATCCTGTGCAAAGAACTTGACACTAGAAAGATTCTTAAGTAAAACCCTGCATGGAATAACTAATAGGCTGGGTATACCTTCATGCAGATACTGGGACAGTACTGTCTTCAGAAGGAATATCAGCATAATTTCACTGAGCAACATACAAGGCAAAACATAAATAAATTCAAGGCAAAGAATCTTGCTCATGTTCAGTAAGGCAAGTCGCTCCAGGAAGAGACCACCAGGTTACATCTGCTCCAGACAGACTTCATTAGTTGCCATCTTGAGAAAATGCTTTCCTAGTTATTTTACAGTTTTTAATTGTTTTTCACCAGGAGATCATTACATTTCTTACCATCTGAAGTAGGCGGGGTGGTTCCAAGTGGAGTGACAGGTGTCGTTGGAACTGGACTTGTGGGTGTTGTCATCAGCCCCATTTCAGGATGGCTCTAACAGAAAACACAAATGCCCAGACACACACAGGTCAATAGCTTCCCTAGGCACTAGTCATACAGATGGCTACTTGTACTGTTCTGCGCTCTTGCACAATAGACATGACTAATGAAGTCTCAAGAAACTTCAAACTCTTCTCCAAAAAGCAAGGCTATGCTTCTTGACCTTGGGTGCCTAACAGTTAAAACGTACGTCAATTTCTTTACTCCACAAAACATAAAAATACATCACAAACTGGTGGTTGTCCCCAGCAGACAGGTAACATGCCCTTCCCCAGTGCAGAATGGGAAGAGGTATGCAGAAGGTCACACTGTTCACAGCTTTCAATTCCCTCCAAAACAACCCACAGGTGGGCATTTGAAGTCTTCCTCCAAGATCCTTTTATTTCTCTTCCTAAAAGCAAATTCTCCTCACTTCTGCCCTCCACCTGTTCATATTCAAAGATGATGGCAATTTATTACTTCCCTGGCTCACTATAAAACCCAGGCACTGCAGGAAAGAGTACATAACATAAATAACACTATCATCATCGATCTTCTCAGCTTCCATCAGTTGGTTACTTTGCCCATTTCATCTTTGCTAATAGTTGCCTGCCTAATTACTGCTTTGACTCTACTCTTTGTAAGCTTCCGGATCTATCCACACTGATGAGACTGTAGGCAATCTGCCTTGCTATTTTAAGTCTGGCTGCCAAGCAAAGTGTCCATTTCATAGGGCAAATTTTACATAAACTATTCATCTGCCCTAATATATCATCACAACTTCAAAATAAAAGAAAGGGATACAGAACTGCTGATTTGACATTTTTTCTGTAGATTTTTTCACAAGTGGATATCTTTCACATTGTCTTTGAATCTCTCATTTAATGAGCAACTATAAATACATGTATTTTATGGGAAGCAGAGACACACAACTGCAATTCAAAGACAATTTTAAGTCATTACAGGTACTGACTTAAACTTTAAAATACAATTTTCCATTAAAATCTTACATAAAACAGGTTTGCTTCTGTAGATTTTGCCATGGTGTTTACCTTTCTTTTCCCAAACCACTAACCATCCGTTGAGAGGTAATAGTGCCACCTAGCAGCACAAACCGAGGACCAACAAGCTATGTAAGTATACCAAAACCTTAACACTTCAGGCATCAACACAACTGTACCCCTGCTAGTCGTTCATGCAGTCCCTAGCAATGGACACCAACTTAAACAAGAGCATTCATCAGCTTTTTAAGAGTTTGGGTTTTGGTTTTTTTTTCCAAAGGGCAGCATGAGCTACCTTGCCCTCTCTTAAATCAAGGATTACAGACAATCCACCCAAGAACATCAGACCTCCATTTCAATGAAACCAAATCACTGATAACTGAAGCAGCCACTTTCACAAGTAACTAGTTTATCCTTTTATTTTTAATTTAGGAACTTTTACTCTAGCTGCTCTTTTCCCTGCCAAAGGCCTGTCCTTCCCTCTGCGATATTTTGACCACAGAAAGGCCCAAGTTGGTATTACACAGAACTGAAAGAGCAGAAATCTTTCACAAGTGGTAGAAATGAACAACCTGGGAAAAGAAAGGCAAGGAACCTCAGCAAATTAACAACCCATGGAACAGAAGCTTCCTTCAGAGGCAGCAGATTTGCCTATCAGACCTCCTCCATCACCACTACTGTCACAAGCTGCCAAAGGTCTCCTCCATCATGCTAAGTGTCTAACCTGTGATGGATTGCTGCACTCTGAGGATGTAAAATAACTGGGGAGAAGCGTTAACTGTTTTGTTGATGTCATTTTTCTCACAAATTACCAGCAGTACATACAAACCAAAATTAAGAGCCTAAACCTGATGGGTTTTCCTAAACACATCAGGCTATCCTTCCAGCCAGCCACAGCACAATCCCCAGATCGACAGACTCATCTGTCTCCAGCAATAACCACCTTTACAAACTCACAGTGTTTAGAAAAGCATCCAGAGGTTTGTGATCAGAGGTATGGAGCAGCCCACTGTTTCTCAGAATGCTGCCATAGCTGTTTCTTCACCATAAACAGCACAAGGATAAGTGCTATGCTCTGGTGAGTCTCCCAGGCAAAGGAGTTGGGGTCGCCAAGGAAGTTTGAACACGAAAAAGTATTTGAAATAACAGTTGTCATGTACTGGTCAGGCCCTAAGCAAAAGATACACCAACAGAGAACAATATGCAGTTTGTGCACACCCAGACAGGACAATTCATCCAGCTTCGGAGCCAGATCAGCCTCTTTCCCTCTACCCTAACTTAACAAGAACATGAATAGCTCTGACAGCTATAGCAATCTTATCCCTACCAGTTCACTCACTCCCATCCTCCCCCTAAAGGCAGTATCAATAGGGCACAGAGAGCACTCCATATGGCCCTTTCCCATTCCATGGGAAAGACGGCTCATTCCAACATGAGCTGTGCCCTCAAAACTTTACGCATTTTCTGGCAAGGCACAAAGCATTTCCTGAAAGTATAATAAACCCAGGCCCTGGCCTGCTTCTGATCTTTCATGCTCATCTACACCTAGGACAAGCAGGGGGGGGGGGGGGGGGGG
>JAVJGJ010000062.1:24564048-24577783 GCA_035590215.1 Microhierax caerulescens
TGAGGCTGTGTGTCATATTCAGAAGCTTTTGAGAAGAGGATGAAAGAATTCTAGAGCAGTGAGAACAAAGAGGCGTGCTTGAAGGGAGAGAAAACTTATTTTTTCACCAATTCTATTCCTGACTCCCTAATTTCAAAGAAACCTAATATAAAGAAATGGGCAAACATCACACAAACTCACTTGTGCCAGAACTGTGATGAAATTCCGGTTTAAGTGAACAGCTTCATAGAGGGCCAGAAGGATTGCTTCATTTGTTCTGTGGAAAGGATACAGACAAAAGCACAGCTAGTTAAGGGCTAACAGCAGATGAGAACCCCAGGAGAAAAGTTTTCCAGAAGCAGGGCCCATTTGAAACAAGAACATTTTTTTCAACTATATAAAACTCCGCCTCTGCAATCCAGTTGTTTTTCTGGTTGTTAGCAGTACTTAGCAATCCATAAAAATAGCTATTTTTAGAGCTTAACTACAGACTTTGTGCCCTTCCAGCTGAAGGTCCCCTTTATTGCTCAAACAGCGTTTTGCATTTAAAGTCCTTTCTTTTATGGACAAAGGTTCCTACAGACACCACAAACCCTCATATTTATCACTTTCACCCTTAATTTGAAAAACATTTTCCTGGGGATGAGAGTGCACGAATCATCACTTCCCATCTGCCACTTCCAACATGCCTATTACATGTTAAAAACGCCTCATAAAAACCACAGGGGTTTTATACACTTCATTACAAGCAATTCAGCTGTGGCTCCTCCTGCTGCACTCTTCTCACTTAAGTGAGAATCTGTTGTTTGCAGGGGTGTGATACCATTCGAGTTACAAGAGAACTTGTCTCTCTAGTTTTGTTTGCTCCATTAGAACAGCTCCATGATGGGGCAGATCATATCAATCAGTGTCGTGAGCTGCCATTCATTGTGTAACTAACAACTGTGCACTTACTGGACCGAGATCTTCTCATCAGCATCTGCTATGAACATGCTGCCCACCTATGGAAAGAAAGAGCATTGCATAGGAGGAATTCGTGAAAGCTGTTGGACAAGAGAAAAGAGGGATTTAACGGAATCAGAAGAGCCTTGGGAGAGGTGTTCTCATCCAAGGCACAGCTGCAACCTTCTTTCTAATATAGTAAAATACAAATGGGAAACAGGATGACCATCTACAAACATTTTATTCTGCACCACTGTCACTGACCAATGCTTCACCCGTCAGATCACAAAAGAAGAAAAAGACTGCATCTTGAATCCCAAGCTGGATTAGCCTGTGATTCTGTAAAAGGACAACAGAGATCACTGCCTATCTGCTTGTCACAAAGTGGTAGTTTTACCCATGTCACTCCTGACAAGACAGCTGTGAACACTGAACCATCCTTACTTAGAGGAAATCTTCCCGTCAGACCCCAGACTACAATTAAATTTAAAGCACAGCCCGGCTGAACAAGGGGAACAGTGGATACTCTTTACAAGGAAGAAATTCACAATTGCCTTTGGAGGGTACCCCTCCGAAAATGCAGACGCTGCCCATCACAGAATCCCAAGCTTCATAGCTACAGTGCACCCAGGCTTGAGAAACAAGACAGTAAAGAAACTGATCTCAAAGGCCAGTGACAGACTAGACTTTGCCACAAAAATATTCAGCTTCTCTGTCTTAGGCTACATCAGCACAGCAGCAACTTGCTCTTAAAAACAAGTAGGTGTTTGAAATCAGTGTCCAACATGTAACTGTGATTTTTAAAATAAACTCAACTAGAATGAAGGAGATGAAGGAAAACAATTTCAATTATTAAAGCCAGAATACAGATCTCATCCTCTGAAAGAGCTTTCCCAACCAGACAACAACATGCTCCTCAGAACACAGCCGTTTCAGTTGTATTTGGTTTGGCTTGGATCAATGCATCAATTCCTCCAGAACCAACACCCCAAATTTACAGTTTTTGGAAACACCCTCCTACTGAGCTTCCATGAAGGCACCTATTTTAAGAATAGAAAAACGCCACTTCCTTGCTTACCATATTAGTTAGGGCTGAAAAGAAACCACTCTGGTGCTCCTCTTCCTTATCTTTGTATTGCCTGAACAAAAAGGAATAAGGATGAAGCTTCAGGGTTAGAAACTGGACTAGGGTTATTTTATCTAAATCCCTATGAGACAGTCTTATCTGATAAGGATACAGGATGGAGAAAGCTTCAGCATTCACAAGCCCTTTCCAAGAACTCACAAAAAGAGATGCAAAGGGTATTAAAATATTTGTAAATTGTGTAGAGTTGAAGTGGGGTTGCTGAAAGCCATGAGACTGGGCAGTGCCTGTGCTGTTATAGAGGATATACCAAGTCTGGGCTAATGCTAAAGGAAAGGGACAAGCGACTTAGGAAATTTTGTCCTGCACTGGCAAAACAGTAATGAATCACATGAATACACATAGTCAGTAACCACAGAACAGTTTCACTTCAATCATCATCTGCTACGGCCTAAACCAGTGTCAATCACCCTATGGCCAGCAAAAACCTTCAGGATCATTATGGTTCACGGCCTGATCCTGCTTGATCCCACATTCCTGGAGTAAGTGAAGGGACTGGAACAAATGGAATCAATGAATAAGTCATATACCTCAGATTTAAGCTAAATTGCCTCATTTGGCATTCAAATGAACTAGCAAAGCTCACAATGGCCATTTATTGTGTCTTTGAAACAGGAATCTGATCACACACAATGCAACATGCAAAGAACACAATTCTAAAATTTCTGGGAAAGGGAAAAGAAAGAACTAAGCAGAACTGACCACAGCCTGAGACAGCTTTTGTCAGAATGAAGGAAGTTGGGTGAGTGAGGTATTATCTGCTTTAGACTAATAATTTGATCTGTTAAATAAATTTACATGATTTGCTGATGTCGTAAGTCATCTGCATATCTGTAATAGCAGACTTTCAAAGGAATTAAAACATTTTTCTGGATACTTTGAGAATCCTGCAGTGCAGAAGTCTTGGGTTGTTCAGGTGAAATTGCTCTAAGTTTCCAAATTTTCTTGAAGCACTTTTTTCTTATATATTTTGCGTTGATGCTTATGAGGCAGAGGGAAACGTGCTACCCCTACTGCTGACCTTCTGGCTCGCTCTTTAGAAGTGGTTAACACCTTCCACCACTTGCAAGAGCATACGGCCCCTAATCGTCTCTGACCTGGCAAGTGGATAGTCCTGGATACATTTGTTTGGTTTAGATCATGTTTCCGTTAAATCCATTTTCTAACAAAGTAGTACTCAGCAAATCATTTATCTTTTCACTTGGGACTAAGATTTTACACAAGGTTCATACAAAGGTAAAATCCACAATAGTAAAAACATACAATAGCTATGTTCCCCTACAGCAACATCTCTCCTGAAGCACATCAGCCCAGCTGGCATGGATGCATTTACATTTGCAATGACAGCAACAACTGAGCCAAAGTATCTCTAAGCATAAGACTATTCCCTGCCTCTCCAGGTGTATCAGGGCTGTTACGTGATAAGTGCTTTAACATAAAAGAAAAGTTTGTGGAAATGTACAGCATCTACCATGCACGGCAAAACAAGAGACAACTAGGTTTTACCTGTTATATTCCGATAAAGCCTGGGCAATTACAAGTCCCATTCCCTGAAAAAAAAGTGTTAAGAAATCTTTGCATTACAAATCTCAATGCAGGAAATCAACATTGAACACACTAGCAGTGCTTCCCCCCAGGATCACCTAACATGCTGGGAAGAACCTCCCCTGAAGCTGTTCGATCTATTAAAATATGCTATGGTAAAACAAAATTTTCATCCAAAAGTCAAGACACCAAAAATTTAAAGTCAAATACCTAATTATTAAGTTCAACAGAGAACATTTACTCTCCTTGGACCTCCAAACAGACCTTACTCAAGAAGCCTCAATAAAGCAGCAAGAACTGTTGTGTCAGAAAACAGACATTCAAAAGTTCAAGACAAAGGCCACAAACAGTAGTAAACTTTTCACTTCTTGCAAACAGCCTCCACCATTCCACAGCTACTGATCATCCTTTGTGTCAAGCTAATTAAATTAAATCAGAATAATCATTCTTGCCTTTTACTTGGCATGGCACTTTTTACTTCATGCCTAAAGAACAGCTTTTAAGTCCAGACCTTACTTACGTACAAGCTTCCACTGAGCTGCTACAAGAATTGACTTGTTGACTGGTAAAATTGCATGACTCAGCACTGGAAATGAGATCTTTGGCATAAGCTACCTTGTGCCTCTTTGGCACATGATGACAAATAGCATATAGATAGTTCATAAATGTATCATAGATCAACTTTAGCATGCTCCCTGCTACCTAGCTTTTTAATTACCCTCACCATTTCATTGGTGATCAAACTGTCCAAATCATGAGCTGCCTAACTTACTGCAAGAGCACAGTCAGGGCAGAAGCCCACTGTACTGGTGTTCTTTACATCATCGCTGTTCCTAGATCTTCTTTCCACCAGACACCGCTGTTGCATTCATTATGCCAACACCACACATGAAAGCATCCCCAGCAGTGCAGAGGAATCACATCAAATACTCACATTGAGTGTGGCCTCATCATCTACGATGGAGAGCTTCACAATGTAGGGATTCACTGACTGCTCAGGGTGGGGGGAGGAAGAAGAAAGAAAATTAGTTTTAAGTTCAGTCTTCGAGGGGAAAAAAACACCACACTATTATCCTTCCAAGTTTACCTAACCACCTGGGAAGACTCTCTCTCCTGTCCCACAAAGCAGAATACACACAAAGAAACAGGAGTCACAGCATACACTAAGCACTATGACAGGGACACCTTCTCTTCACTGGCTCAGCCAGGCAGTCTCCTGATTTTATAGAGAGGGAGTTTCTGCTCCTCCACTAGCTCATCTGCCAGTCTGAAAAGTGGAGCAGCTGTCCTGCAAGCCTGTTATCTGTGACACACACGCTGTTATGCAGCAGCAACAAGCAGTGAAGCTGGAACTGAGCATTAGCGTTCTGGTATCTCCCTTCTGCAACACCTCACAAAGATTGCTTAAAGGAAGGAGGACCCAGGAAGGCACAACAATGTTACAGACTCATTTGCTGCTGGGTTAGAACTCAACAGGAACAGCTTACATGGAGAGCTGCAAGTCTCTGGAAAACTAATCCCTTGAACTTACCTGAACAAAGCACACAGGCTCCATCTATAAAAATTAAGTCCTAATAATTTAGGAGGCATTTTAGATTAGCATTGCACATTTGTTTTTCCTGATTTGTATATGTCTGTGCAAAACTAACAAAGCTGACTTGGAACCAGGACAGAGAAGAAAAGACTCTGTGTAGTAAACCTGGAGTTGTTGAGAAGAATAAAACACAAAGCATTCATCAGATGCAGCCCTACAAGTTACACCATTATCAGACTGATTTGCCTGCAGCTTGACAGCAAGTTAAAAATAAGGCTTACAAGAAAACACCACTCTCAAAGTTACTTGGTGCTTTGGGAGGATCAGGCTTTCTTTTCAGTTCAGAAAAACTGATCAGAACAGACCAAAGCTCAGCCAGTCTGTCAGCCTGCCTCCAGCAGCATGCAGACCTGTCTGCTGTCTCAGAAAGAAACAGAAAACTCACACAGAACCCATCTGTACATAAAGCATACAAAGACATTTCCTTGAGGCTGGAGTAGAGGCTCCTATTGAGTAACAATATATGGTCTTCTCCGTACAAGCACACTCCCCTTCAGAAATTAAATTTAATCAGTGTCAGTAAAGCAAAGCAAGTTTCACATTCATAATTAAATATAGATTAAAATCCATCCTTGTAAATATACCTTATTTTCACTAATTTCAGTCATTCTCTCGCTCTCCTTATATAACAAGGAGACACTCTCCACAACTTACGCACAGAAGAGTCTAACCTGTGAATCATGACCAATAAAAGTGGCTTTTCCAGGCAATGTGCAGCAGGGTTATGCTGGATTAGAGGCTGCAGGGTTATCCAATTCCCAGTTGTGAGAAATAAGCAAACTGGGAGATGAAACTCTGACCAACATCACCAGGCTGCCCTGAGACCTAGTCATACACACTGTCCTGTGATGGAAAGGGAGGAAGAGTGGGCTCATTGTCACCTCCAGCTTAAGAACAACTCTTTGGACTCCCACTGCCCTTGACTTTCCAAGAAGTATGCTACACATCTCCTGCCTCTTGGCATCAAGACATCAACAAGTGCATGGCTGATAGGGTCATAAAGCTTACCTCGCTTGCTACAGATCTCTGCCCTCTATCTTTTCAATTGTCATTTCCATATCTGCAGAAGTCTGTTTAATTCCTGTCTGAAGTATTCCACCCCCCTGACTAATTCCATGCCTCCTCTAGGCTTCCCTAACTCCTTAAGCAGCAGGCAGATGACTAACCAGTGTAATCCACACATCGTATTACTCTATATGGACAAGGAAGTTTCTAGTGACTTTCAGTGTGCAAGTCTATACCACTGTGATGAGAATATTTCCTGTGCTGCCCACAAGATGTGCAGTTTGCTCCTGCCCCTCCCTGAGAAACAATAGTTCCATTTATTGTGTATGAGGATGTCTGCACATCTGACTATGAACGTCAGCACCCTGCAAGTTGTACAAACACCTCTAAGGGCACCCCATGCTCCCCATCTGCTTCTGTATTCTAATTCTACTGTTTCAGAGTTCAGTTCCCCTCTCACTGGGAATAACAGCTAAAGCTTTAAAAGATTAAATTACACTTGCCACTCCACAAGGTGCAGAAACATGCAACAACCTTGAAAAGTGGTTGATAAGCATTTTGAAAACTTCAAAGCATGTCAATGAAATAGTTACACAAACTTAGAAATAGCTTCTGCCTCCACTTGCCTCCAGAAAGAACTAAAAAAATATGATTCTCAGCTCTTCAGAGAATACAGGTCTTTTCCAGTCACTGCCACCAGATAAAAAAAACAAAACACTTCAGCATTCTTGTCAGTTATGAGGTACAGACACAAACTCCTGGAACCCGGGAATACTCAAGACGTCCTCCATGAACTACCCACCATTAGATACTAACAATATCAAAGAAATGAAGGTGGAAGCTGTGGGGAGATAATTATGAGGTAATTTTTAAAACAATCCCCAGGTGAGACATGCCATACAAAGTGAACGTTACACACAGGTCTGACAGAAGGAATAAGGTGTCCTCCATGCCTCCAAATGTATCTCCACCTCCAACACAAACCTGTGGGAAACAATCTTCTTGGTAGTAAAAGAAAGCAGAAAAAACCCCAAGCTAACCATGCATAACCCCTAGTTAAGTGCTTAACTTATCTTCACATCTGTAACAAACAGAGTCCAGAGTTCACTTGATCGCCCCCCACAAGACTCTTCCCTGAACACTCATTAGGGATGATTTAGCAGCTTTGCAGCCAGCCCTGATGAGGCCATCTCCTCTGCAGGCAGGCCATCTTGAGGGAATTGGCGGCTGAAGAATTACTCTCTTTGTTAAAGAGATTCATTTAAAATAATTTGTGTGAGACTTTTTATTAATAATTTTCTGACTCTTCAGTGTTGAAAAACGTCTCTTCAGCACTCGTAATTGACTATATCAAGGAGAGGCAAGTCCACATAACTGGACAGGAAGGACTGTCAGATAACGCTATATGCTGCCAGACAGCCACAAAAATTGGAAAACACACGTTTTGACTAATTTTTTTCAACTCTGCCTAGAAAAAAACAACAGGCAATTCTAGCAGGTTAAGCATGAGGCAAAGAAATTTCCACCTGGATGTTATCATCCAGAGGAATCTAGCTATTTAAAAGACATTACCTGATTTTGTTTTAACTTTCTGTTCTAGCAGCCATTCCTTAAAATACTGAGAAAGTGATCAAATAAATAATCTTCCTCACAGCATTTTTTCTGTTTCTACTACAACCTCCTTTCAGGTAGTTGGCGGTGTGTGTGTGTGTGTGTGTCTCAGTCTCTTCTCCCAGGTAACTAGCACCAGGACAAGATGAAACAACCTCATTACACTAGGAGAGGTTAAGACTGGATATTAAGAAATATTTCTTCACAAAAAGGGTGATGAAGCATTGGAAAAGGCTGCCCAGGGACATGGTGGAATCACCATCCCTGGAGGTGTTTTAAAAACATAGACGCAGTGCTCAGGGACTTGATTTAGTGATGGAATTGGCAGTCCTGGGTTAATGGTGGGACTTGATGATCTCAAAGGCCTATTCCAACCTAAATGATTCTATAATTCTATCCTGATGCAAGAAACACTGGTTATTCACATTAAAGACAGATATAAAATCATAGTCAACTAATGAATTTTCAGCCTAATCACATTTTCTTAAGCAGCTGGAAACACAACTTGGCAACCGATGAAGTTTAGAACAAAAGGGAACATATCAACTGCAGCACAGTTAACTAAAAAGAGAACTCCAAAGGATATGAGGCACAAAAGTATGCTACAATACACTGACAAGCAGGCAGCCACCAAACTGACTCTAAAGGCCAAAGAACAGCAAATAAAAGCAACTACTTTACTTAGGGACAAAGGTTACAACTGCATTATTACAGGCTTTGCTTGCAGCACTGCTTACAAGGGGCAGGCAGGCGTCATATAAAACCTTTCTTCAAGTTGCTTTCAACCCTGCCAGATGAACTACTCAAGCTGAAAGTCCCCTTGCTACATGGCTGCCTCAGGTTGGACTGTACTTTCTAAACATCAGCACAATTTATTTTGGGTGCCCAGTTTGAAGATGCCTAGGACAATGTTTTCCAAAGCACTCGATCTGAACTCACTTCTCTACAGAAACCTACTGCAAAAAGCAGAGAACAAACCTTACGTACTCACAACTCAATTCAGTCTGAAGCACATGATGGCTGACCACTCATTTTGCTTTGGAGATTATGTATAGCCACACCAGTCACACACACAGAGGCAAACACACAAGTTCAGCACAACAGTAACTCCTCCAAAAGGACCTTCCTCAGAATACTTTCATGAAGGAACTGAAAATCCCCTAGGTAGTTTCTTTCATGCTTGCACAAGACGAGCTGTGCGAGTATCATTCACATTTGATTATACACATACCTCAGACTGATACAGTTAGCATAGCACGACTGCCTTGCAAGACTTCTGTAGCTGTGTGCTGATACCCTGATAAATGTTATAGTGTGTACTGCTAAAAACTGTACCATTAGGGTGCCTTAATAATCCAGAGGCCAGTGTAAATTAATAAAGCAGAAGTGATGTTTCTGTTATCCAGAATACCACCTACCTCATACTTTCTGTAGTTGACCAGCAAGGCAAGAAGGACAACAGCATCATAGCCGTGTTCCCTGCGACTAAGTGGACTGGACAGGATCTGGAATAAATAATCACACTGTTCTGTTTAGGCCTGCTTCAGGAAGCTTGCAGTGACTTTCAGACAATGTGTGGCTGTGAAATGTATGCATAAGAACAAATTATGTCCGGACTGAAAGAGGATATTTAAGATTGAGGGAGTGTCAGGGCTTCCAAGAAGTTCTACACACAGAGAAGCCTATATATCACAGAAAGAATGCAGACAGGCTTGCTGGGCATAAAGGGCAAATATATTTCTCAATAGCAGTAGACAGCACCTCAGTGCATCACCAACATTATCTATTTTTTTCGGCTTATCTAGTTTTCTCGGCTCCCCCAAGCCCAGTTCCACTTCTAAAAAATATAATTTATCCAAGAGCAGAAAAAAACTCAACAAGTCCAAAAGACTGTCTTTTGGAAAAAGTTCCTCCAAAACAAGAATTCTTCATGAAATTAGCACAGAAATCTGTTCAGCTTCTATCTATGCACAAACGTCTCCAGTGAAAATACTTTCAATACTCAGTAGTGACTAAAAAAAGCAGACTGGAGTAAGGATAAGACAGCATTAAAAAAAAAAAATTAAAAAAAATCTATGACTGAGCTATGAATGGAAGCAACACACAGTGCCAGTCAGCTATGCTGCATTGCAAAAGCTGAAAAGAAAATATATCATTGAAAGATCCCACTATGGAAGAGCCCCTGCAGTAGAAGGAAGAACCCTTACCTGTAATATAGCTTCAAATATGCTGTTAATCATCACATACTCCAGGATGGTGTTCTGGCTAATGTTATCTGTCACCTGAGTACAAACACAAGTTTTAAAAATCTCACCCAAAGCCTCCCATGATGCTGTAGCCATCTCTGGCACACAGTGGGAACAGAAGAGTTCTACTAGCAGATGGACACATTTATCCAGAATCTCACACTTTACTGCTAGTCATACCTTGACTTGCTGACTGAGCTAAACACTAAGTAAAAGAAATCTGTCCTGCCTCCCACCCCTCTCTCTGGCAAGAAGCATGACCCACGTACTAAGAGCTCCCCTCCTTCCTCCACAGACTGATATTTTACACAGCTGCATAACAACAGCCATCAGCAGCTGAAGCAGGCTGCTGCACAGGAGGCAGGGAAAAAACAGGGCACATATGCTCCACTGAGCACTTTTCCATCACGAACAGGGCAGTGAAGACCTCCCACACACTATCTCTTATTGCAGCCAAAATAGTTCACAGTTGACCATCTCCAAGAGATGATGAGCAGTGATTTGTTCCAGCTTCCTTATTTCTCACATCCTTACCACTCATCTACTCCACGCTTCCTGTCTTTCCTCAACCCCTCTCCTCTGCTCCTTTTCCATTTTTCTGAGACTTCTTAAATATCTTTTTTCCTAAAACAAAAATATCCACCTGTGAATCCAATTGATGCTTCCTCCTTTGTTTCTCCCCTTTTTCCCCAGCTGGAACCTATCTTAGGAGGTGAAAACAGTCTGCTAGTCTGTATTGGCATTGTGCTTACAGCAAAAATGCATATTCTGGGCTGACCCTTGTTCTCATTTACAATTTCTTTCCCCTTCTTAAGCTTCATGCTGCAGCATTCTGCCCAAGTTTTGAGACAGTTCCATCCCACAAGATGTGGCTCATATAAGCCTTTAAGTTATTATACAGCTGGTATTTATTTACCGTCACCAAGCAGAGAAGTAGCTTCAGACACAAGCTTTTGAGGCTTTCAGAACCTTCTGCACAAAGCAGCGAGTCCAAGCTCTCCATCAGATTCTAAAGATGAACAATCACATTATTTAAAAGTAAAATTTAAGATTATTTGAAATGTTTGTTATAAAAAGCTTTTTGGGAGATTCAAATACAAGAGCACCAATGTAAAGCCATGTTCTTCCAGAATCAGTAACTGAGCCATTACTACTGTTACATAGACCATATTCACACTATTGGTTCTTAACATTGTTTTGTGTTAACTGTATTTTAATGACTGTAGTCATAAAATCATGATCATTTTCCAAGAGTCTTCTCTAAATGCATGAAAGATTGTTCTATACACATAACAATAAATTTTATTCACAAAGTAATTCTGAGCTCTACAAATATGACCTTCCTTTTTTCCATTTTATTTACAGGCACTATGAGATTTTTTGTAAGCAGTGCACCTCCAATTTAATAGTACATATATTAGTTATGATTAAAAATTAAGTACTATATAGCTGCTTGACAGATACTCATAAATAATTGTTTCCAAACACTGCTACAGGTAATACAGTTATTCTTAAAGGAAAAATGTAGTTCTGGCATTTAGTAGTAGCTTGCCTATTTTCCCTAAATGTACTTCTGTTTGTACAGAACAGGAATGCAGCTTTGTCACAGATTACTTTGGCATTTCTGAAAACTCAATGTCTTTATGACGAAGAGCATCAAACAAGTTTGAAATGGTACATGTGCTGATGGAAATGTGAGAACACAGGACACTACTATCAGCTAAAAATTAAGCAAAAGATATGAGGTTCAATACTAGGTACTAATGACCTGTTACAGCCTTTTCTGGCCTTGAAATCTCCTTATTATAGTGACTGCACAGCATGGAACTAAAGGAAAATAAAGAAAAGTGCTCTGTTACATTACTGACAATGGAGACCCTAAGTGCCTTTGTGCTGCTAGCAGGTAAAGACCTTCAGGACTTTATTAAGTTGCTGGACTATTTCCCCCAAAAGCTGCACCTTGGTAGACACATCTGTCTACAAATCACTGCCCCTGCAACACAGCTGCTGTGCAGACTGCTGCTCTACATTGCCAGGGCCTCACCTTCATACATAGCTCTGCCTTATCAAAACCCACAAGCATGTTGATGATGTCAAACCCAGAAGTGGATTTGTTCTTCTGATGGACACCCCGAATTAATGCACACAAAGTCTGCAAAGAGAAGAATCAGAGGGTAAGATGTAAGGTAACACCTACAACTGAATAGCAAAACCCACCCTAAGACCCTCTCCTACCACTGGCAACACAAAACAAAGATATTTAAATGAATACCACCACCCTGGAAGTCAGACATACATTTTGTCTGACCTCTCCTCCACCTCTGTTGTTGCAGGATCTTGGATGCTAAAAACTCAAAAAAATTAGAGAATACATATGCCTATACTTTTCCTGTTTGCTCACCCCTTCATTTCACAGCACTCTAGGGAAAGGTAATCTTACTGCTTCTTCTGTGCAGACCCAGTTTGTACCAGACAGGACTGCAATCTTTGAAAATCTAAGTGCGGCTTTAAGGCCAAAAGGATTGATCAGGAAACCGCAAGGCAGAAGCAGTGTCCGATATATGGACAGACACACTTCAAGAGTTTTCCAAATTAATTTCATATTTCAAGCATGCCAAAACATACAACATGGTTTATCACATTGTGCCTGTCCGTACAGCAGATGCTTTTTTGCTCTAGAGAGCACAGATCTCTGTTTGGTTACCACACTGCTAAACTGAGTCTGACCAATAAACTGTCTCTTTGTCAAAAAAATAAAAATAAATAAAAAGAGGAAAAAAATGTCTCCAAGGCTATTAGGCAGCTGAAGTTTTCCTAACTACCTCAGGGGCTTTAAGAACCATTCCTCTAAATGTAAACACCTTCACATTTCTTGTTGCAGGCACTGCATTACTGATTCATAACAAGTTCTTGGAGATGGTATCCGCACAATATGCGTCCAGCAGACACTCTGGAAAATTTATGGACAGCAAATGCCTCACTTGCCCCAAGAGAGGGAAATGTCTGTGTTGACTTTTGTCATCAGGCATCTTTCAGGTCTTGAAGATGAGAAAGAGAGGGAATATAACCACTGCAGTTTTAGACTCCAGCTTAAATTAATTTGTGAGAAGTGATGCATTACAGAAGATGTAAAGCTGGATACAAGCAGGCCTCAAGGAATCAGCAGATCTCTAGAACCACCACAAACAAAAGTGTAAGGCAGATACCCTTTTTTTTTATTACTGTCAGAGACAGGATACTGGGCTACACAAACCTTTGGTCACCATGGCCATTCTCCAGAAAAGACTGCTTAAGTAAGTTTTATCTTCAGGATCATTTTCCACATAAACATAGTCTGATTAAGGGAATGCACTCCCAACTCAAGCTCAGGATGTGTTATCTGCTTCCCATTTAAACTCTAACATAGCAGGATTGTAGACTTGAGCCCTTGCCTAACTTTTGCAAAGAGTCTGAATACAAGTTTGGGAATTCAGGGCTGGGCTAAACTGTCTATGTAGCTATAGCTACAGTATATAATCGCATCCTTTTAAATTAATAAAAAAAATAAAAATCATTAAAAAATGCAAGATTGTACCTCAGAAATATGAATTTTCTTCATCCTGCATCATGAGACCCTCTGGAATTCTGAAACAAGCTATTGTTCTTCAAAGACTAAAGAGACTACGAATG
>JAVJGJ010000062.1:24589260-24603939 GCA_035590215.1 Microhierax caerulescens
AGCCCCACCTTCCCCCCACCTGCCCCACCCCGAGAGCACAAGGTCCCCTCAAAAGCAGCAGCTGATGATGCCCCTCAGCCACCCACAGCCAGGACTCCCTCCCCCTCGGCGGTGGTACAGAGTGACACTGCTTGAAGGGGGGTGGAAGCACAACAGGATCCTGAGTCTTGGGTGCATGAGGAGGGGAAAGCCGCTTCCACCCCAGGAAATCCTGCCCTGCCTGGCAGTACAGAAGCCCGCTCCTTTCTGAAGCCTCGTTGCAGCAGCATCTCAAAGAGTCCATTGGGTGCCTGGGGCTGGGTGATCTCATCTGAAGCCAGGGCAGGCTTTCTGGCTATTTCTAGCAAGTGCAATTTCATGTGCCCCAGTGGAGGAGCAAATGCTGGGTGCATTTGCAGATGAAAGCACTGGCTGCACTACAAGACTACAGAACTGCTCCCTGCCCACAGCACTTTGGTTTTGGTTCGCTTGGTTCCTTTATAACTTCACTTCTGCTTCCCTGATTCTCTAGGCCTGGTGGTGGAGTGGTGGGCAGGGACACACGCAGTCTTTCCCTCCTGCCATTCTCTGCTCAGCAGGTTGGGTGGTGCCTTCAAACTCTGCCTGGGAGAAACAGGGCATGTTTCTTGCAGTGGGGTCATCAAATCCTGCTGCTTTGGGCTCAGTCAGATGCTAAATGCCAGCGTGGCACCGCTCCACGGTACTGGGGTCCCAGCATGCGCTGGCAGCTGCAGCACTCTGCAAACTGTCTCGCTGCAATTCCTCTGGGATCAATCCTGTAGCTGTGACTGATTGCAGCTACTTAGCTGAAGAGAGCAGCCTAATTCCCTTATCTCTCTATCCCAGACGGTACCCAAACTCTCTTCTGAGCTGAGAAGCTGGCAGCAGCCTGTGCGAGCTTGGTGCTGGCCCTGCCTCTCCCTTTCCTTTGTGGAAGCTTAGATTATGCTGCAGGACACCCGGGGCCCTGTGTTCCCATCTCCTCTACCTTTGCCCTTTGCACACAAAGGGGCTTTGTCAGGGTTGTCTGGCTCATATTGTGCCTCTGTTTGCAAAGTCAGTGTAACTTGAGAGCGGTTTTGCAGGAAGATTCAGGTTCCAGCCTCTCCCTCTGGTGCTCACTCTCTGGCCCCCTCCTCCAGGAGGGAGACCCTGGCTGTGGCTCTGCCCCTGCATTCCAGGCTGTGGTGTGAAGGAGCTGTCTTGACTTGCTGGACAGGCAGAGCCTGGCTGGGATGGGGTAGATTCACCTGCATTAGTCCTCTTGAGAGTGGGGTTAAGTGTGGAAGACAGACTGCTTTTAAAAATAAAGGTTCCTCAAGCAGCGCTGGGACAGTGGTGGATGTTATGAGGACGCACACCCTCAGGAGAGCAGTTTCATTTTGTTTCTGGTGAAAAGTGGCCAAGCTCAGCTCACTGTGTACTGGCCAGTGTGGCTCACTGCTGGTACATGCTGGGATTGGAGGTCGAGCTGTACCCAAACAGCCTGTTCTCACTGTTGTACTCAGCTCCTTACCGCTGTGAAGCCCGGGAGGCAGCAATCTGCATGAGCTGGCAGGAGCGGATGTGCCACAGAAGTTCCATCCAGGCAGTGCATGGTTGTGGCTGGGCCCAAGATAGAGTTGAGGAAGAGAGAATTATTTCTGAAGAGCTGCAGCTTGCTCCTTTGTTCCTGGCTGGAAAACCAGCAACAGGGAGTACCAGGCTGGCCCTGGCGGGAGCCGGCTGCCCCAGGCAGACAGTGGCACAGCTGCTGTTGGAGGGATGCTGGTTTATCAAACCACTGCAAAGATGTAGCGGGGCCCCCCCTAGACAAGGGCTCGGCTACGGAAAGTCTCTGTGGTGGAAAAGAGCCTGGCAAGAGGAAGAGGAACTGCCGTAACGGTTCTATAGAGGCTGGCTGGCTATTGGTGAGACCTTCCTTATGGGCCTTGTGCTGCGGCCATAGGGTGCTGTGAGTTTCCCTCCCGTGCAAGGGAGGTGGATTCTGGCAGCTGCCACTTGGGAGCGGAGGGAGTCTGGCCTGACAGGAGAGCCAGCAGCAGCCACGGTGGGTATTTTACAATGAGCCTCCCTCGCCTCTTCCCTGAGCAGCTGCTGGCTCTACCTGATGCTACTCTCACCTGCCTCCTAAGGCTGCTCAGGAGGAGGAGGAGGATGGACCCAGCTGCTCTCAGAGCCATGGCTCCAGGGACTGGGATGCTGCCCTGGAGCAGCACTGAATGGGGAAATCCTGAGAGCAAGCCCCACGCCTTGGCAAAGGCTGCGGCAGTAATTTGCAGGGAGATTTTCAGTGCCAGGGCTGAGTTTGGATACAGGTGGCCACGGTGACACAGCAAATGAGAAGGGTCAAGCTCCCGACCTTCCAGTGCCAACTCTGCAGAGAAGAAAAGGCCATGGCTAGAGGCTGAGCAGAGAGGGGAGCAGGGAGGGAGCAGTGCCCACAAAGCCAGTGAGCAGAAACTGAAGCCAGGGCAGTCCTGCATGGGCTGGTGTCCCTGAAGCATGATAAGGGAAGAGGAAGTGGGGAATGCTGTGCAGTGGGAGCAGAGACCTCCACATGTGGCTCCTAGATGAGCAGAAAGCAGTCACAATTCAGGAGGCTGAGGGCTCAGGGTAGGGGACAGCAAAGGCAGAGCAAGAGACAAAACTGAGCTGAATGCTTTCCAAGGGGTTACTGGGAAATCCTGCCCCAAGGATCAGAAAGTGTGGGCATCCCTGGGGGGAGCAGGGGCTAAACTACCCCACAGGACAGATTCAGCTGGGTGATAGGCAAGCGTGGGGCTCTCTGTGGTCAGGATGGGTGCTAGGGGGAGATAGTAGGAGGTAAGGCTGGTGCAGCTCCAGATAACGCCTGAAGGAAAAAATAGTGATTAGAAGATATGAAGGAAAATGGAAAAAGCGATAAAGTAGATGCATGTAGCAGAGGCTGAGCTGGCCAGCTCAGCCCCGCTGCTCTGCTCCAGAGAGTCTTGGACTTTGCAACGAAGGAAATGAGTCAAGCTGCTCACGTACGTCCCCCATGCCCGACCCAGCTTTCAGGATGGTCCCAGTGCTTGCACCAAGGAGCAGCACGAAGTGACACCTGCACTCGCTCCACCATGGGTGCAGACCAAGTCACCCTTGCTATTATCTGTGCATGCAGCTCTCGCCGTGCCCATGCATGCCATGCAGCAGTGTGGGACATGCAGGGGTGGACACTGAAAGTCCCCATGTCACCATACCCATTAGAGGGAGGGAGGAGCAGGCTGCAGGTACCCCATAAACTTAACTGGAAACCCACAGGTGACACGGCAGGTCTCTGGAGGGCACAGGAAAGTGTCTGTGCACTGGAGACAGCATGGGGTGGCATCTCATGGACAGGAGTCTCTTGCTGTGGCTTTTCCCAGGGAAGGACCTGGCACCCCCTCAGCCACGGGTGCAAAGGGCTGCCTGGCGAGGGGAATGTCGCTCAGCCCCAGTGATGCTGAGCAGTGGTCCTGCTTCGACCCATGGGCTGGGTCAGGATTCCAAGGACTGACTGTGGGCAAGGCGTCCCTGGGGACCCAGAAAGAGCCTTCTAGTCCTAGGCACAGCCCCAGCTCGCGGCAGTAGTGGGGAACCCTCCCTGCCCCTACCCCTGTGTCCTTCCATTGCAGCCAGATGTGAAGAGTGCAGCCGCATGCCTGCAGTGCACACAAACACCCCATTTATTGTTTGACACCAAAAATCACAGCCCTGGAAAGAGTCAGGCTCTCTGCAAAAATAAATAGTCACATTTTTCAAGTGGGAGGCCTGGGTGAGCAGATTCCCGCTGGCCAGCAGCATAGGCTGCAGTGGTGTGGACAGTACAAGCTGCCCTGCGCCCATGGGGTCTGATCTGGGGGTGTGAAGTCACACCTGGGGCAGTGCAAGGGGCAGCTTCCTCCACACACACACATACCAGGTCATCATCACATAATGGGAACTGGGGAGAGGGTTTCAGCTGGAAGGTCCCAACCTCCTCCCTATCGCCCAGGGAGAAGATGCAGCAGACAGCAGCTGTGTCCATCTCGTCCATGCGTATGCTGTGAGCAACAGATGCTAATGCCTCGTGGATGGCCGGGGGATTTTATAGAAGTTGAACATGGGTGGCCTGCAAAACCAAAGTCACTTATGTCACCTCCAGTCACAAAGGGGAGCAAGGGAAAGCCCAGGACGCGCTGGCATGGCCAACCGTCATCCCACCCCTGTCACCCAGCCTCACAGGGAAGAGGGGATGGAGACACCCCCCTGACACCAGCTTGGGGGAGGCTGGGAACAGCAGCACCCCCAAATATAAGAGTGTGGGAAGATGATGGGGGGACCCCAGAACAGTCCACCCTGCACAGCTCCCACCTTCCCAATCCTCCCCTGATACCAGCACCCTCCTTGGCCTGCACTTGCTCCGTTTCCCTCCTCGCCCCCCTCCCTTTGTGCCCTGTTTCCCCTTGTGCCACAGGAACTGTCCCCTACCCCACACAGGGACCTGGCACTGCTACTTACATCTCCAAGTCTTCATTCCTGGAGGAGAAAAAAAAAAAAAAAAAGAGGGGACAGTGTCAGTGGGATGAGAAGATGACTCCTGGGACAGCCCAGCATCTCCTGGCGGGGAGGTCTCCCCCAGGGCACACAAAGAGGACCCGAGGGGTTTGCAAGGTGCTGTGGTGCCCTCCATCCCGGCTCCCACACCTGAACACAGAGCATGGGCTCCTACAGCCCCCCGAACGTTGCTGCCCCCAGAGCGTCACCGCTCCTTCCCTGGGCAGGCAGAGTGAGGGCCCACACTTGCCGGCTCAGTGGCACGCAGCCCCCCACCCCCACCCCAATTTCAGTTCCCCCAAGTCCCCCGGGCAGTTAAGCCCGTGTCTGCAGCCAACCCAGCCGCCAGCTGCAGGGGGAAGTGAAAGGCACCAGGGCCAGTGCTGGGGACCCAGGGCACAGCCTGGCTCAGCACCACAGCCCGCACACACCACGTACAGCCCCAGCGTGGCTCCTGGGAGAGCCAGAGCGTGGATGGAGGAGGAGTGGGGCAGGCAGGGAGGAAGGCTGGCTGGGGCTGCGCTGGGCATGGGGGTGCTGCAAACACTGGCTCCCCAGCTGGCTGCGACCCTGCAGTAGAGTGCTGGCATTTGGGGGGCTGGGGTTGGGGAACCCCCAGCCGCTCAGCTGCACCACAGAGCCAAGACATAGCCCTCAGCAGTTGGAAATCCAACTGGAAACCGCTCACTACCCGCAGGGTCAGCAGCCATGCTGGTGGGTGCTGGTGGTGAGGCTGCTGGAGCCACTGGGAAAGGGGCCTGGGGGGCAGCCCCAAGGTGCCAGCAGCCCCAGGCACTCGAGCAGTCACTGCACCCTGGTGGCAACGATACCAGCCATGCAGCACGATGCCAACCATGCAGCACGTTGCATTCTGCGCAGCACACAGCTGTGCTGCCGTCTGGGGACCCCCGCAGAAAAAATGGTGCAAAGCAGAGTGAGTCGGGTGGTGGACCCCCGAGCCAGGCTGGGGGCAGCATCCCTGCCCTGCAAGCCAGGCCCCTTCCTCCGAGGTGGGGTTGCACACACCTTCAGTTGTCCAGAGAGGACTTACAGAGCAGGCAGAGCCAGGCTCTTCTGCAAAACATCTTCATCCTTGGAGACTGATGGTCCCTAGCCACCTCCCTCATGTCCCCGCCCCAGCCCATGTTACTTTAGGATGAGCCCCACAGAGCTTGCAGTGTGCGGTGGGGACCCCAGACCCAGTGTGGTTGCAGGGGGTGGGTGGCTCCTCACCTGTAGACATCGGCAATGCCCATGCGGCGGTAAAACTTGGCAAGTCTGACACCCAGGATGATGCTGGGCAGCAGGAAGAAGGTGCACCAGCCCAGGCTGAACCAGAAGGCGTTCTGGGTGGGGGGAGAGAGCCATCAGGGTCCAGACAGAAACTGGGACAGCCTCTTCTGCTCCCAGGCCCCCAAAGACCACTCACCCACCCCTTCAGGGTGGCCTTTGTTCTTAGCCACAGCAATCTCCCAGGAAGATGCTGAGCCCTGCTTGCTCAGGACAGATGGGTACCCCTCATCCTGTGCATGAGGGGGACAAGGGGACCTCATTGCCACACACCACACACACTTCACCCCACACACTGCTGCCCTGCTCACCAGAGAGTCCAGGATGTAGTCACAGGTGATGGTCTCCACATTGTCCAGGGTCTCAGCTATGGGCTTGCAACGTGCCACATCTCCCGTCAGCTGGGGATGCAGTGGGGACAGGACATGCCAGTGTCCCCAAAACCTTGCAGCCCATCCTCCGCTTCCCTCCACCAAGAAAGGCTCAACTCACCCTGCTTTTAGCCCACAAGATGTAGGTCTCAAAGAAGTCCAACAGCTCCTCCAGGAAGGCCCATGTCTCCTGGGGGGCGGTGAGCAGAGAGTGGGGATTGCTGCACCCCCAGCCCACTCCATGACCCACATCCCCTCCATGTCAGGATCTGGGCTGTTAGACCACCTCAACCCAGCAGCAATGGGGCTGCAAGGAGTGCCCCAGCCCCTTGCCAGGGGTGCCATAAGGGGAGGGGGCACCCAGGGGTGCAAGGGACCCCCGAGTAAGACAACAGGGCAGGACAAGCAAGCAGACATTGCTTGGCATCCCTGAACAGAGGGAGGTCTGGCTGTGGGTGTCCAGTCACATCCCCACCAGGTGGCCCGGCAGCAGGGCAAGGAACGCTCACGTTCTTGATGATGTTTGCTGTCTCCTTCTCCAGGAACGCCTGGGTTTCACTAGCTTCGTCCAGCGCAGCTTTTGTCTGTGCCTGGTGTGAAAGGTGCTCTCAGCAGCGTGATGGGGGATATGGGATCCCTGCATCTCCCCGACCTTCCCTGGCAGCAGTCCCTGGGGCATAGTGTCTCTGAGCTGTGGTGTCCCCAAGCAGTCACACACTGGGAGTGCCCAAGTACCTCGGGTGGAGGGAGCCTGTGCCTGGCAGCATGGGACCCCCTCCCTCTGCCCCATGAGCAGCTGCTAAGGTGCATGCTTGGGGGGTCCCACAGCAGCCAGCAGCCCCCCAGACTGCAGGTTAGCCCCCCATCTCCGGTGCAGGAGCCCAGCGGTGCTTTGCAGGTTGGCTCGGACTGGGGTGCGCTCAGGAGACCCCCTTGTGCAGCTTACCTCGAGCTGGGCAGCCCTGCTCTGCACCAGGTGGATGTCCTCCTTCAGGCTTTGCTAGGGATGGAGAGAGATGGGTCAGAGGTGTGGACCCCACAGCTCAGCCAAGACCCCACCAGCAGGCTTCAAGCTCTGGGGGAGCCCAAGCCAGCACCCCCAGGACCTTCCCCACCCCAGCATGGCTCACCAGCAGCCCAGAGAAGCTCATCTGCATCTCCTTGTCCAGCTCCCTCAGCTTGCTAGCATCTGCCTTCAGGTCCTCTTTCACATCCATGCCCTGGAGGAGCTGCCGTCAGCAGCACCCCAGGCACGGGGTCCCTGCCCCATCACAGCCATCTGATGGGGGGCTGGGCTGGAGAAAAGAGCTGGGCGAGGGTGAAGGGCCTGTCTCCCCTCAGCACCCAGGCAGGCCTGCAGAGGAGCCCCCACAGCCAGTGGCTTCAGGGACAGGATGGCCATGGTCTCTCACCACTTTGTCTGCCAGCTGTTCCAGCTCTGCGGCCAGATCCAGGAGGTTTCCCTGGGTCACGTTCTGATCCAGCTGGAAAAGGCAGAGACAGAGCCATGAGAATGGGGAATGGGGCTCAAAGGGGGTCATACCCCACCCCCGTGGGGCAGAGTAGAGCCAGGGCATCCTGGGGGGAGGAGATGCCTGATTGCCCCAAAGGGTGACATCGATGGCAGGGGGACACCCTGGGAGCCTGTGGTGGGACTCCCACAGCAGCAAAGAGGAGGAGGCAGTGGACTCTCCTCAACACACATCTGGAGCCCTCCATCCCAACACCTGGCTGCCCTCAGCCCACCTCCAGTGTGGGGGTGAAGTCAGGGGGCTGCACGTCCTGGCTGGTGTTCAGCAGCAAGTCTCTCTGGCTCTGGCTGAGCAGGGAGATGGGGCTCAGGGTGATGTTCATCTTCTCAAAAGCTGCAGAGATGTTTCCTGTGTACTGCCAGAGCAAGCGGAGGTGTGATGGGCCATGGTGCTGGCCCCTCATTGTCCCCCCAGTGCCACCCCTGCACCCCCAGCTCTGCCCCCCAGACCCTGGCATCCCTGCACTCACTTGGCTGATGTTTAAAAGTTCATCCAGGGGCACACTCTGGTCCAGGTGCAGTGTTTGCCACAGAGCAGCATCTCGCTGGCACTGCCTGTGAGATGGGGACATGGGGCTGAAAACAGGGCAGGCAGGGGCCACCTCCTCCAAGGGACAAGTCCTCACCCATGCAGGCAAGTCCCACCTCGCTCCTTCCCTGGCATTGGTGCCTGCCTGCAGTCGGGGCACGTAGGGAAAGTTTCCCCCATCCCGGGGAGCATCTGATGGTGCTGAGCAGCTGTAAGAAACTCTGCTGGGACCCACCTGTAAATCTCCGAGAAGTTTGCAGTGTCACCTTCCTGGCCCAGCAGCTCCGACAGGTTGAAGCCAGGGATCAGGCCAGGGGTGTCCAGGAGCTGAGAGAAGGGAAGAGATAGAGAAACTAGACATGGCGCAGGGCAGAACTCTTAGGAAGAGCATCCCAAACCAACCAGCACTGTCTCCATTCCACCAGCAGCCCTTGGAAAGGCAGGAACAGCTCCAGACAGGTGCATCTCCCCATGGGGACCTCACCTGAAAGAGCTGCTGGCTGCGCCAGGACTCACAGATGACCATGTAGATGTTCCCCCCCAGCATGAAGGTGATCACCACCAGCAGCATCAGCAGCCAAGAGAAGATGAAACTGAAGCCAACTCCTCTGCTGGGACAAAGACTCCATCAGCCCCTGAGGCCCCGTGCCCCATCACCAAGGAGCCCGCAGGCTGCACGCCCTGTGCACCACCAGCAATGCCAGGAGGCACCACAGGTCCCGCAAGCATGTCTCTTCCCTGCCTCCAAACCCCCGAGCACGGCCAGGCTGTACCCTGGGGCTGGGACCCTGGTGTAGCTTCTCCCAGCTTTGCAAGCCACCACCCCCACCCACATGGCCATGGGACCACACTCACACTACCAGACCCCCACCGGCGAGGGGCAAACGGTCCTCGCTCCAACGCCTTTCACCAGCACCATGTTTTACCCTCGCGTTTACCACCTGCACGCTGAATTGCCATTAAGCTGCATTTGAGCATCCCCAGGCCAGCCCTGTCCACCCATCCCACTGCTCCTGCACACATCCCTGGCAAGCCAGGAGGATCCTCACGCCATGAAGAAGTTCCCACCAACGTTGGAGAGGCTGCTGCGCTGTGTAGGCAGCACACTTTCCTTCAGGCCCAGGGGTCCCAGCAGCAGCCCAACAGTGTTGCAGAGGACCACCAGCAGTACCATGCAGCACAGGACAATGCACACGGTCCACCTGGGGTGAGAGGAGGGGCAGGAGTCAGGCAGCAGGACCCGGCACCCCAAGCAGTGCCTCGCATCCCACCAGCTGCCTTTGTGGGGAGGAAAAAGCCCCCAGGCACCCTGGCAGGAAAGGGGCAGGGTGGCTGCAAGGCACAGCTCTGGCTCCCTTGCACCCACAGCCCCACCACCAAGCAAGCCCCCACCTTCCGCAACTGGAGGATTGAGAGCCCGAATCTCCCTGGACAAGGGAGATGAGGAATGCAGCAGCCCCTTGCCTACCTGAGCCCATCCAAGGCGACGATGGGCTCCCTGTACTCCTCCAGCACTGACGTGGCATTGCCCACAAAGGCCCCAACACTCTCCTCCACATCCAGGAGTGGCAATTTCTCCTGCAAGCTCCTGATCTCCTGCCTGATGAGGCCCAGCTGGTCCTGGGTCTCTGCAGGGGACAGGGACAGGTTGGCACTGCGAGCTGCTGCCTGGGTCCTACTTGCTTGGGGCAGCAGGGTCCCAGAGAGGATGGGAAGGGGGCAGTCATGGCCAAGGATGGCATTAGCACGACGGCACTTGGGGACGGCCAGGGCTGCAGGCAGCAGGGTGGCAGCAGGGGAGGTCTCCAGGCAGGGACAAGGTGAGAAAGGAGGAGGGGGCCATGGGAGGGGGACAGGTTGGCACATGGGGCACAAAGCCCCACTTACTTGTCACCACATCCTGGGACTGCTCTTGCACCTTGGCAGGGGCCATGTCCAGCGTGCTGTTAACCTGTGTCAGGGCGGGCACAGGAGACAGCTCATCTCCCTGCCCACAGCCCAGGGCTGTGCAGCACGTTCCCTTTGTCCCCAGATCCCGGTGGCATAGGACAACCAGGCTCCCCACAGCACCCTGTCCACACCAGCGCCCAGGAGCTGTGGGGGCAGCCCTTCCATCCATGTGACAGCAGTTGACTCCCAGCAGGGCTCTTCCCAAGCCACCTCCTCACAACACAGCCCAGCAATGCCAGGAGCACCCAGCCCCCTGCCTGGGTGCCAGGGACCCCCATACCTTCTCTAAATCTGCCGTTATGTTGGAGCCGGACACATCACCTAGTGCCTCCAGCTGCTGCTCCACACTGGGGATCTGTGGGCAAAAGCCTGGGGTGAGGGGGCTGTGGGGGGGCCCTCATCCCACACCCAGCCCCTCCTCACCATGCTGAAGTTGGTGCTGAAGGCGAGGGCGCTCAGGGACACGTTGCTGCAGGGGTGGCCGCAGCGCTGCAAGGTCTGGTTGAGGCCACCCCGCAGGCTGGCCAGCCGCCGGCTGTAGTTGCTCTGCAGCTCCTCGAGGTGCAAGCGAGTGCCAGCGATGCTGCTGAAGGTGGCTGCCAGCACCTCCATCCCTGGGGAGAGAGCATGGCAGGGGCCTGTCCTCACCCAGCTGAACATTGGGGATCCATCAGAAAACATAGCATAGGGGCACCCCCCCAAAGTCCCAGCGTTTGCCCCAGGCTGCAGCTGGGAGGCCAAATGCATGCCCTCCCTGGGACCTTCACCCAAACATGCACCTACCCCAGCTCTCAGCCCTGATGTCCCCCTGAGCCCTCTCCGAGGCTCTGCCAGCCCCCCAGGGATGGGGCCACTACCTTGCAAGAGGCTCTGGAGGGATCCCAGAGCCCTGTCCGTGCTGCTCCTGATGCCAGAGGTGATCATGCCACCCAGGTTGGGCCCAATGTCTGCAGAGATGAGGGAGACCATATCAATGACGTGACCCCCAGGGTTCCAGGACTTGCAGAGGAACTGCTGAAAACACTGACACACACAACCCCAGACCCCATCCCACACGCACAGCCCCAGCAGGGGGCAGAGGGGACCCTCCCACCCTGCCACTACCTGCATCACCCTCCCAAAGAGGAGCCTGAATGGGGAAAAGAAGCTGCTGGAGTAGAGTGGGAGCCTGGAGGGGCCCTCAAACCCCACTCCCTTTAGATATCCCTGTGAGAACCACCCCAGTGGCCCCCAGGGTCAGCAACCATCTGCAGCGCAGCAAGGCACACCCACGTAGCACCCCCAGTCGCACCCCCCTCCCCAAGCACCCCCAGCCCTGCCAGAGCAGCCCACTGCAGGTACACAGGGATGCTCCAGCCCCACTCCACCTCACACCCTCACCCTGGAGGCTACGGTTGGCGTGGTCCAGTGGGAAATCACTGCTGTCGATGATAAAATTGATTTGCTGCAGGGATAGAGATGGGGTATCAGTGCACGTGGGGACCCTTCCCTGCCTCCAGCCCCAGTGTTACCCTTCCCTATTTGGCCTGGCCTGGCCCCTTGCTCCCCATCAGGGACCCCAGCCAGGGTGGGGGGACTGGGCATGCCTGGGGGATGGAGGCCAGATAGGTGCGGACGTTGTCCAGGGTGGTGTTGACGTTGGGGAAGGTGTCGCGCACAGCCTGGGAGAAGCGGCTGTTGCTGATGAAGGAGCAGACATCGCCAGCCCTACAAGGGAAGGGTGGCAGGGTCAGCGCGTGAGGAGCTTAGTACTGATGCTCCCCCCCAGGACCCTCCAAATCCACCTGCACCAACCCTAAGCTGCAAGGTCTGGAGAAAACTACCAAGCCCTGCTCCCAGAGCATCCCAGTGAGTGCCCTGCACACAGCCAAGGGAGCAGAGATGAGGGACATGGGAAACTGAGGCACAGGGGAACCCGGTGCCTGACACGCCTGCATTTCCCCACAGCAAAGCTGTTGGGAAGGGTCTGCACCATGCCAACATGCAGCCCCCCGGGGCCAGCTCCCCACTGCTGCTGCTTCCTCTCCTTTGTCCCGCCGTGCCGGGATCTGCTCCTGTGAACAATGGCAGCTTCCTGCCATGGCTGCCAAGCGCCAGCATTTCCACCCTCCCTCGGGTCCCATCCGGAGCCTCCCAGCCAGCGCACTCACAGGAGGAGAGCAGAGACCAGCAGCAGGGAGGCCCAGAGCACCCGGCGCCGCCAGCTCATCCGCTGGCCCTGCTTCTGGTACATGCGTCCCCCACAGTTCCCACAGCAGCGGCAGCAGCAGAAGCAGCATCCCACCAGGGGCACAAGGATGATGAAGAGAAGCCCAATGGCCACACAGACAAGGAAACCCAGTTCGTAGAGCAGCAGCTGGGAAAGGAAGAATTGAGAGGCAGCATAACACTGGTGCTCCCAAAGGCTCCCCAGCTCTGAGGGTCCTGTCCAGAGCCCCACAGGGCAGGATGGGTCCCCCAGGGGGTTGTACATCTCCCCTTGGTGCTGCCCAGCACTCAGGGCTCAGTCTCACAGCAGCACCCACCATGGTGGTCGGGGGCTGCCAGCTCCCTGACCAGGCTGCTCGCTCACCTCCTGGACTTGCTTTCCGATGGCCTCCTCACCCTGGGGCTGCCCAAAATCTGCAATCAGTTCTGGGGGGACAAGGAGCAGAGGGCTGTGAGCAGGGGCTGGACCCTGGGGGGCTCTCCAGAAGAGGTCCACACCCTGCTCACCCCATACAGGGTCTCCCAGCACTGGGCATCACCTCCAGCACTGTGGCTCAGAGAGGCTGTTGAGTGCACGGCATGTTTCTCCCTTTCAGCTGTCCCTCCCCATCCATTGTGTCACACAGCCTGTTTGCGCTCAGGAAAAGCACCACTGGCAGCCCCCAGGCTCTCAGGGGTCCACAAAGCAAGGGGGGCCGCGCCCCAGTGGTCACCAGAGGCAGGCTCGGGGGATGATGCTCCAACTACCACCTCAGCCACCCTTGGGCTGCCCTCCTGTAGCCCAGCCCCCGGCAGACGCTCGGCTGGCACTGCCAGCGTGGGGTGGGTGCTGCAGCAGTCCCCCCTGCCATGCTGCCTCTTTCATCCCTGGGGCTCACCCCGCTCATGCCCCACGGACTCATTACAAGCTGTGCCAGCATGTGGTGCCCTGTGACTGTACCCTAATATCTGCATGAGACAAACAAGGCCATAAAGTCATTGCGTTATCTGACAGCCAAGTATTTGCCTGTAAGTTGCTGGTGACCAGAGGCTGAGCCCAGCAAAGGAGAAAGCACAAGTGCCAGCAGCTGGGGTGGTGACCCCCTAGGTGGGCCACACTTGCCCCAGGGGCACCGAGCAGCCACAGGGTCCTGGCATCGTCCATGCAGACCTGCAGCAACTTTGGGGCAGAGCTGTGGCAGTGACACATCCCCTTGGCACTGAAGGAGGGAGGGAGGGTGAGTGCTGGCAAGTTGGGCAGTGCACAGGGAGTGCCTGCAGCACAGTCATGAGGGTGCTGGCACTGGGACACCCTGCTCTTGGTGGCCCCAAGCCGGGTCCTGCCAAAGCGTACCTTGTCATCTGCAAGCACAGAGGGCTGCAAACCAGGCAAGGACCCCACAAACTTGCAGGTAGCATGGGGTTTGCTCTGCACCTTGTCTTGGGGCCTTGGATAAAGATGATCCTGGAAGCAGGATGAACCAGGACTCTGCAAGGTGGCACTGCCACCAAAGGGGCTCACTGAGACTGCCCCACAGTTGTGATGGGGTACAGGCAGGACACAGCTAGCAGTCCTTAGTAGCCCCACTCCATCCCCGCACCCCCATGCCTCTCCTAACGCAGTACCCCAGCATTTAAATGCTGGATGCACAGTCACCAGTGCAGGAGAGAGCTCAGGTGGGGCCCCGCAGCTCCAAGCAGCCCACCCACCCCCTTGCCAGCCCCCCCCACTGCCATGCACCCACCTATAGGCAGGGCGTTGGGCTGCACCAGCCGCAGGAAACCATGCACCATCCCCACCAGCCCCGGGGTGCTGCTCCCCGGTGCCTTGGGGCCGGGTCCGTACACGGGCTGCGAGACATTCCCCAGCTCCATCGTGGCAGCTCCGGTGGGTGCCTGGGGACAGAGAGGGGCTGTCGGTGCCGTTGGGGTGCAAAGCCACACAGGCTGCCTTGCCTTCTGCCTCCAAGCAGGAAACAGGGGGAGAAAAAAAAAAACCAAAACAAACAAAAAAACAGGCACCTGCCCGCTCCTGCCCGGAAGGAAAGAGCTGCGGGAGAGCACCGGGGAGGGATGGGGAGCCCTGGGAGCGGCGGCGGGGGGGGGCGGAGATCGAGGCAGGGGGTGCCCACGAGGGACCAGAGGGGCTGTGGGGCATGAAGCGGAGACAAAGCACTTACCCCCTCCTCTGGCACCTCTGTGCACGCATGGGTGCCGCAGGGCCCAGCCGCACGGTGCCAGCGCCCGGGCTTTATGGTTTGTTTAAGTGTCAGCTACAAGTC
>JAVJGJ010000062.1:24608616-24619516 GCA_035590215.1 Microhierax caerulescens
GCTGGGGATGTGCAACCCCGCTGCGGGTGGCTGCCCAGCAAACCCCAGCTGTCGGACCTGGGGGGAGGTGCAGGAGAGCGAAGAAACGCGACAGGGCCTGTCCTCAGCACCACCCCAGCGCAGCAGGATCCGACCCCAGCCGGAGGCTCCGTTGGCAGAGCCAGCAGCACAGGGAAGGTTTTCCATCACCAGCCTCCACCGCCGCCAGCCCCAGGCTGGGCTGGGGATGTGCAACCCCGCTGCGGGTGGCTGCCCAGCAAACCCCAGCTGTAGGACCTGGGGGGAGGTGGAGGAGGGGCTCTGGGCTGTGCCAGACCACAACCCATGGCATCTGCATGCCACCAGCTTCCCGGTTAATTCCCCCTACTCGGCAGGCAGGGGCTGGGAACATCGGGTCGGGGATGAGAAGGTCTCCAGGGAAGAAGCAGGGGGGAAAAGGGAAAAGGGGGAATAATGAAGCTACGGCCCCGGAAACCTACCCCTCCCCTGGGGTCCAACGGGGAGGCAGGCGTGGGGGGAGCGGGGAGGCGGCGGGGGGAGGGCTGGGGGCTGCCCGCCTGGCGCACACCCCAGGCCGTGCACCCCATCGGTCGCACAGTGCCGATCCGCCCCCGGTACCTCGCCGCTTCCCAGTCACTCTCCGTTGCAAATGTACAGGTAGATCGGTTGGGACTGAGTCCACAGGGCGGCGGGGGGGCCGTTACTGCGACGCCTGCGACGTGGGGTTCTCTGACTTGCTCTCCTGGCTGGAGGGCGGTTTGCTGTTCCAGGGGCTATTGGCCCCCAGTGCCGGCGAGTTGTTGAAGCTGTCCTCGTCGTCGATGCCATTGGCGGCGTCAAACTGCGTGTTCTCCAGCCGGGTGATGAGCCGCTCGTCCTCATCCCCAAACTCCCCCCCCATCAGCGTGGGCTCGCCTACCACCATCACATCCTGAAAGAGGAGACGGTCCCGAAACATAATCGAGGTGGGGGGAGCCCGGGCCACCAGACCCCCCCCCAACACCGCAGGCCCTCTGCCCAGCCGCGGGGCCACCTCATCTCCATTGCAGGATCCGAGGCTCGGGCACTGCATGGGGCAGCGCATCCTCGTCCCCTTGCAGGGGAGCAAAGCAACTCAGGGAAGGCAGCTGGGACATCCCTTCCTTCTCCCCACCACCTGGAGAAAGCCGTGGGGGCTCAGACAGGCAGTCCCTGGGGGTCTCCCTCTAGCCACTCCCAGGGACTGGGGCACGGACTCCTCCCCACCACCCCAGGGGAGGAAGAGAGAATGGAAACGGGATGCTTACAGGTACCTGACTGGACAGGGCAAAGGTGCTGGCTGGGCTCTTCTTCTTGCTGTTGCTGTTGTTGGTGTTTCCCCCACCGGAGCTCATGGTGCTGCCCCCTGACATCTTCCTTTTCCGGCGCTTGCTGGGCTGCTGCCGTGCTGGCTCCGCTGGCCGAGAAGGGAGACACGGTCAGTCCTGACGAGAAGGAGCTGGTGGCCCCCAGCCCCTTCTCTGTAAACCCCCCTTCCCGGCAAGGACGATATCCTCCCTAGGGCAGTACCATCACCCTCCTCCCCTCCACGGCTTCGCTGTCCCCCAGCACAGGTAACAGAAGAGGCAGCAGGGAAGATTTCTGTCCCTGCTTTGCTTTCCACAAGCAGCAGGCAGCCCCCAGGCAGGGAGCGCTGGCTGCCCACAGCTCGGCTCTGACCCAGTGGGAAGGCAGACCAGCAGGAAAGGAAGCTGGCTGCCTGCCTCGCCACCCCCAGCCTCGCAAGATGAGACCAGGGACAGGCTCAGGGGCTGGGAGAAGCCTGTGCTGACAGCAGGGCCTGAGCAAGGAAGCCCTGGAGACCTGCAGGCAGCACAGGAGGCAGCATGAGACTCACCAGGTGGAGCAACCATCCGCTGCCACTTCTGGAAGAGGCAAGTCTTGAGGCAGTCCCGGGGACTGAGGCTGTAGGTCTTGTGCCGTGACATGAGCTCCTGCATTGGTTCTAGAATTACACAGAGCTGCAGGGAGCAGACAGACGCGAGGTTAGATCATGATGCTCCAGGCCCCAGCAAAAGCCCCTCTGTCGGGCAGCTGTCTCTGCTGCACCAACCCAAGCCGCACTGGGAGCCTGCAGGCTCCAGCAGACCCAATGACCCACGCCTCTCTGCAGACTGTCTGCAAGCTCCCTCTCACAGAGCCTGCCCTGCTGCCTCCCCACACCCCAGGGCAGGCAGGTGTCAGGCAGCAGAGAACACAAGACAGGGAGACCCTAGGCCTACTCCCTGGGAGCAGAGCTGCGCCCCCCACCCCTTCCTGCACACTTACTCGGAGGTAGTTGAGTGTGGAGTTTGAGAGCCCGCAGCGGGTGATGTTCTTGGATAACTGGTCCAGCATCTGGGGGTCCTGTGCCTAGGAGCAAGAGGGACAGACAGCTCAGCTGCATACGGGCTGGGGATGGCCCTCCCGTGCCACAGCCTGCCCTGGGGGGACAGGGTTGAGGTCCCCCCAGTCTGCACAGCAGAGAGAGGAGCTCAGGAGCCCTGTGTCACTTGTGCCCCCAGGGAGCTCCTAGAGCAGAAGCTACCAGAGCTGTACTCACATGCATGGCAAGGATGCTGCGCGGGATGAGCTCTCGATGCTGGCGGATGCTGAAATGCCACGTCTTTATCCTCATCATGTCATCGAACATGAACTCCAGGTAGAGCCGTCCCTCCACACACACCTGGGCAAGGCACTGGGTCAGGCACAGGCTGCCCCAGCTTCCCCCAGCCCAGATCCCCTGGGAACCCAGTGCTGCACAACAGGACACCCTCCCAGTGGCTCGCCCCCGCCTGCCATGAGGCTCGGCACAACCCAAACCCAGGAGCCCACAATGGTCCCACAGGAGGAGCGCAGCCACCCTGAGGGTAAGCTGGACAAAGGCACAAGGGGCAGGAGAAGCTGTGGGCACAGCCGGTACCTGGGTGAACATCGGCTTGCCATGCTGGGTGACCATGGTGCACTGGTCACAGTCCAGTGAGACAAAGTTGTTGTGGAAGGACTCCTTGGGGTGCTTGAGCACATAGTAGAGCTCTGTGGCCCCCCCTTCAAAGATGCTGCGGAAGTAACGGGGAATCAGAGTCCGGCCGATCGCTGCAGAAGGAGGAAAAATAAGCTCAGGAAACCTGGCTCACACAGATGAGCCTTGGGGCTGTACATGAAGAGGGTCCTCCAGTCCCAGCCACCTGAAGGCAGCTGAGCTCCAACACCCTGCCCACATCCCCTGAGCAGCACAACTGCTGTGCCGGGCAATGCCGGGGGAAGGAGCGTTCAGCTGGTACTCACTGTATCTCTTTGGTCCATCCTCCAAGCAGAAAGTGATTGTTAACATGGCGTCATCCTCAAAGAACTCCGTGGTGAAGGCGTCCCACCACAGATTGTCACATTCCTGGGGATGGCAGAGAGATGCTAGGTTACAGGGAGGAGAGACAGACAGACAGACAGCCACTGGCTGCCAGGCACAGCAGCCATGTGCTCAGCCCATGGAGGGCTACGCTCCCAGCCGAACGCTTGGAGATGGGGATGGTGAGCCCCGTCCCATGGCCAAGCGAGGGATAAGTCACTAGGAGACCTGCACAGCAGGGCAGGACCCTGCTGCCAAAGCGGTTCCTCCTAGACCCAAGGCAGCTTGCAAGAGCAGGCAGCGCAGAGGACCCCATCCCCAAAACACACACCTGGGAGCGTCCTCCCACCCCTGGCTGCACCTCGCTCCCCCAGCTCCCCACCTCTGTCCAGTTCTGCAGCCTCTTGTTGAGCTCAAATATCCTGTAGTCGGTCTGGTTCCCATACGGCGTGTGCCTCCTGCCCAGAGAGCAGAGCAAGCAGTCAGAGGGGGAGGCAGCTGCAGGGTGGGGAGGGGTCCCAAGCCTGCGGTGGGGAGATGCACAGCCCATCCAGGGCTGGCCAGAGTCCAACCCCCGCCTCAAACCCGAGCCAGCAGTGTACCAGCCCTGCCGAGGCACCCCCACCACAGGCACAAGCTCCATCCCAGTGGGGTCTGTGCCAGCCCCCCCATGCTTACCCGATTCCAGGCTCCAGGTATGTCGGTGGGTACATAGGAGTAGGTCTGGGGGAGGAGGAAAGAGATGCAGTCAGGTCAGGGCTGGTGAGGATCTCCCTCCCTTCCCACCGCAGCTCCCCCTTCCCTGCCTACAGCAGCAAGCGGTGGGGCTTACAGGAGCCGAGACCCCCACACATGGTGCACGTCATACCCTGGCTGCAGATGTCCAGCAGCCCTGTGGGCGCGACCTGCACCCCTGAAACTGGGTTCTGCCCCTGCATCGGTGGCTGCTCCAGTGCCCCTGGGAGCTGGCCTGCGGCTCTCCAGGGACATGCACGACTTCTCTGCAGCTGGGGCTACTGCCAGGCAGGACAAGGGTTGGAGAAGGGGCTGTTTCGGCAGGACCTGGGAGCGCTCCTGTCCTGGGTCATCCCAGGGGCTCAGCCTGGCAAGGGGCTTGGCCCCCCCGAGCTCAGGGACCTAGGGGCTCCCCTCATCCCAACGATCACCCTCTCTCAACTCAGTCCTGCCTGTGCCCGCTCCAGTCCCCTCTCTCCCCTTGCACTAACTCAACTCCATGCACCACAGCCTCCATATGCTGCTGGGGAACGTGACGGAGAGACCCCGGGGTGCAGACTGCAGAGCACCCCCAACCTTGCAGACCCCTTCCCAGGCCCCAGCTCACCCCACATCTCGATCCAGCATGGTGCCTGGGTGGAAGGGGGGGAAGGCGTTGCCGTTCGGGGGCTCCTTTGGCAAGTACAGCTTGAACGACTTAGAGGAACAGCCTGGAGAGAGAGAGAGAGAGAGGGAGGGCACGGAGGTCAGCCAGGGGCACCCCGCAAGGACAGACACCCTGCTGCGTGGAGGAGGGGGATGGACGCAGGACCAGCGACCCCCCCCCCACCTTCAGCACAGCCCTATCCCTCCTCTGCTGCCTCCGGATGCCAGTCCCAGCCCCCTCACCCCACACACAGCTCCAGGCCTCCCCCCTGCAGGCCGGGACCCACAGGGTCAGGACTGAGCTGTTGGAATCAGCAGCCAGAGGGGTCTGCCTGCATGGCAGGGATTCCCCACTAGTGCCCAGAGTTAGTCAGTTCTCAGCCGGATGGGTTCTGGAGATGGTGCCCAGGGGGGATGGTCGAGCTGGTGGTGGGAAGAGGGGTGCCGGCTGGGCCCTATCCTCCCCTGTCCCTCCCTCCCATGCCACTCCTAATCCCACCGACCTGACCCAGGAATCACACAGGATCTTTTTGCTGACCTTTCTATTGTCATGGCGACGAGTGAATAATCACCCGGAGGGAGGATGGCGGGTCCCCAGGCAGCCACCATCTGCCGCTCGCTTGGGCAGGCCAGCGGCCACCCGGCTCCAGACGGATGGAGAGATCCCCCACACCAGCCCCCATCAAACCACCCCAAAGCCTCGCCGCCCCCCGCAGCACCGGGACAAAGGATGAGGAGCCCACGGGGGCTCAGGGTGCGATGGGGTGTGCAATAGGGCACGCAACGCGTACAAGCCCACACCCATCCCTGAAAGCAACCTGGGCACGACACGGGGGACCGGGACGCCCACCAGATCCGGCCACGCTGGCCGGCAACCCCATCTGGGCTCCTGATGGGCAACCGGGGGGAGGGGGGGCTCCCACGCTCACCAGCCCCTTCCCATCACCGGGGCAGGTTCCTGAGGGCAGCGGCTGGCAGCGCCCTTCCCCGATCCCCGCCGGGAGCCCCGGCACACCCCGCGGCTGGCAGGACCCAGCACGCTGCGCCCGGGCGCTGCCGAGGCACGCGGGCCCGCCGGCGGGCAGCCGGGCAGACAGGCTGACCGGGATGGGGTGCAGCACCAGGCAGGCTGCCAGGCTGCTCCCGCTCCACCGGCTCAGCCGGCCCCGCTGCACCGCGGGCAGGGCCCCCCAAGCCGGCTGCACCGGGGCTGCCGGCCCCGGCTGGGGCCAAGGCGGGACCCCCATCGGCTGCCCGCCCAGCCACAGCCCTGGGCCCGGAAAGCGAGCAGCCAGCCCAGGGCGGAGGGGAGCATCCAGGAGGTGCCAGGCACGGCCAGGCTGTGGGGACGGGACTGGAGCAGCTGCTTGGCTGTGATGGATGCAGGAGCGGAGCAAAAAGCAGCAGGGTTATGGAAAGTGGTGTCATCAGCACTGGGACCCAAGATATCCAGCTCGTTGCGGCCTTTTAGTCAACAGAGGAGCCCAAATGACCTGGGCATCACCATCACCCCTGCTGAGCTGCTCAGGACCCCGAGCGTGTGTAGTCACAGGGATGGCCCACGCAGCTGAGCAAGCAAGGGCTAGTCAAAAATAGAGGGAGTCACCTCTCCAGTGCTAAATCCAACTTGCAACAGGGGAAATCTGCATTTCACTCCTTGACTCTTGTCTTCTTGGGGCCCCCGGTGCCTTTTCACTGTGTTTCCCTGTGGCAGCCAAACCCAGCCTCTCCCAGCACCCACCAGGATGCACTGGTCCCGTGGGGTGGGAGCCAGCCCGGCCACTCCGCCGGCAGCTCGCTGCTCCGGCTCCTCACTCCTGCCCGCCTGCAGCGAGGATAAGTGGGGCACGGCACAATTTCTCTCATACGGCTGCTAACAACGTCAGCCCCTTGCTCTTACCTAACGTTTTCATAGACAATTTTTTTTTTAACAGGGAGGTCAGTACTGCTGCGAGGGAATTTTTGCTTTCTGCTTTAATCCCTGTCAACTTGTGCCTAATGGAAATTATAATTCAACCGGAATTGCACTAGAAACTCAGCATTTCCATTTCCTCTGCACTGTTAAACGACACAGCATCAAACTGTGCTTGATGCATAGGAAACTTCCCAAAAGCACGTGTCTTCTGTTGAAAACAAACTGATTCATTAGGCAAAGACAGCAGAGACAGGGAGCTGAACTGCTTGTTTCTGGTCAACATGTCCTTGGCAGGGAGAAAAAAAATCAGACCCAGCAGGACACTTTGTTTTTATTTGCTGGCAAGAGATGGGAGGAAAAAGCCCCCAAGGTTTCTTGCTGTCCTCAGTCCTTGTCTTGCTTCTCTGGGTGCAGGAAGGTCTCCTGGGGTGGTGAGACCAGGGGGACACATCACTCTCCATCCATTCTGCTTCTCATGCTCTTCCCTAGTGCCCTGCTCTTGGCGTTGGGATGGTAGACAAGCCAGGCCGCCGTTCCGACCCAAGCATCCATTTCCATCCTGGGCCTTCTCAAGCAGGTTAACATGGACACAACCTGCTTTTGGGGCCTCACTGAGTGACCTATCTCAGGATCTAGAGGAGTGGAGAGGAGCCCATTACATGACCTCAGCAACACCATCATCCTGACCAAGTATTATTTTCAACACAGCATAAAATACATTACTGGATTCAGTGGTTCTAAGTAACAATAGCCTCAGGATTTGATACAGGCTGTCCAAATTCTGCATTCACTGTAGACACGCTACACGCGTTACACAAAACAACGCGATTACTTCGCAGAAGCAGCAGCAGCACCAACTCTGACCTACACAAGGGTCACAGTGCCTGGTCTGGGAGATCCCTCCATCACTGCCGCTCCCCTTCACACTGCCCCAGCTGCCTGCAAGCCTTGCCCCACCAGGCACGGTGGCCCAGACCTGCAGGATGCATCCCTTTCCAAGCCAAACCCAGGTCCTGGCCCCAGCTGGTGCCTCCCCGTGCCCCTGCTCTACCTCCTGCTTTGAGCATGGAGGATCCAGGCAAGCTCGGTGCAAGCAGGGATGATGCCTGGCGGCTGGGCATGAGATGTCCCTGCAGACCCTGAGCTGATGGGAGAGGTTTCCCGTAGCCATCCCCCGGTGCTTGCCCAGTGCTAAAAAACACGTGCATGGTCGGCAAGGGAAAAAAAATTTAGGCTGACGCTGCAGTTGGTGAGCTACCGGCCTAGGCAGGTCCAGGCAAACGGTACAGGTGCCCACGGCCAGGTGGGCGGCCCCACAGCTCCTCCTTGGCAGGGAGGCACGGGAGAAGGGAACCCCGCAGAGGGATGCCCTGGCTCAGAATCCTCTGCCAAGGCCAGGTCCCCGGCCGGGGGCAGGACAGAGCTGGCTGGCGCCACACGGAGCTGCCCCAAGAGCTTGGGCAGGGAAGCAGCTCCAGGAAGCCAGGCTCCTGGGGAAGGGAAGGTGGGTGCTCTGCCTGTGACTCACATACTGCCCAATCCTCCACCTGCCTCCTCCTCCACTTTCCCTGCCCGCAAGCTGCCAGCCCTGCGGGGAAAGCTCTTCGGGTGCGCTGGCCGCCTGGTTCACCGGAGCAGGAACAGTCAAGACCCCAACCAAGCTCCCAGAGCTGAGGAACACCAGGTTTCCCAAGAAGCCAAGAGCACAGCGGGCACCTCACAGAGCCACCACACCATAGCAGGGCACCGAGACCAGCACCAGCCGGGGAGCTGCCTGCTCGGGCAGGGGACACACAGAGCCTTCCCTGGCGTCTGGCAGGGAGCAAAGTGCCTGCCTGCACTCCCCTCGCTCCATCTCGCCTGCAAAAAGCAAAGAGCTATTGAAGACAAAAGCGAAGCAGCGCAGGCTCCTACACCTGTGGTCGCCAGCAGGAATCGGTGCCCCCGTCCCGGAGAGCAGCTATTCCCAGCCAGGCAGACAGCGCACTTTCTGTGCAAGCAGCAAAGCTCAGCAATGAGGCAGGGGCTCCAGAAGCTAAAAACCCAACCAACCAAAACCCACCAAAACCCCAATAAAAATCATAAAAATAAATGAAGAAACGAGGCTTGAAAGAGGCTGCAGGGTTACAGCTCAGCCCAGGAGCATCCTGCTCCTCCCAGCAGCCCGGCGGACCAAGAGCAGAAGAGCGAGGCTGAAGAGCGAGGCTGGCCTTCGCCAAAGGCTGCCGATGCTTCCCGGCATGCACCCTGCCTGCTTCCTGGCTGCCTAACGAGGCTTTAAAGTGTAAATAGCGGCATTGTTTCGCAGGGCTGCCTCGCCGGGGTGTGGAAGGCCTGATAGCACTGGAAATCCATCTTCCCAGCCCAGCCTGACTGGCAGGGCTGCCAGGCGGGTGCTGTGCAGGAGGGTGCTACGGAGAGCGGGTGCATGGCAGCGTCTCACATCGTTCACGTGGCTCTGCCTGGTGATGGTGCCTGGCGTCGGGGAAGCTGGCAGGGCTGGGGAGCAAACACAGAGGAGTATCCAGAGTGACTGCGACAGGCAGAAGCACACGGAGCAGTTCGTGGTGTGCCCCCACAAACCTGCCTTCACCTCTTCTTTCTCCTGCTCTTCAGAGCGGACGGAAGGAGGCCGGTTGCAAACCCCGATGTTGTTACTGAACTGATGGTAACCCAGGCAGCACACACCGAGGCATGGCCCGAGGTGTAATCAGCGACAATCTCAACTTGCAGCAGCCCCATTTGTTTTGAAAATGCAGAACTGACCCAGCTGAAGCTCCCGGGACGCTGGGCTGTCGAGGGAAGAGGAGATGCCGCTCCTGGAGGAGACTATGTGATGATGCCACCGACTCAGCAGCGTCCAGAGACTGGTCTCAGCCAGCAAGCCACCCAGCCCTGACCCACGTGGAGGCAAAACCTGCAACACTGCTGACCCTGCTGCATGCAGAGATTAACCTCTCACTTTTCTCAAGCCACACATCTGAGTTGGCCACAGAGCTTGTCTTGACCGCAAGCTGCCTCTCTGCCCACACCATGTAGCCGTGCACAGTGTCCCCTGCACACAAGGCAGTGGGGAGGGACCTGTGCCCCAGCTCCAGGTCGCATCCTGCAACATTACTGCAAACCCCCACACTGCAGCACAAAAGCCACCCTGGACCAGAGGATGTTCCTCTCTATCCACTGGCTTGCAAACGCAGGGGGACAGCCAGAGAAGTAATAATTAGCTACAGAGAAGTAATAATTAGCTACAGCTAATTACTACAAAGTGACAAGCTTGATGCAGGGTGCGAGGTGGCACTATCCAAAGTGCACTGGGTGAGGAGAGCCTGGGCTGGGACATGGATTTGTGGGTCAAGACTCAGAGTGGTCCTGCAGCCTCAGCTCTGCCGGAGCCCAGGGTCCCTTGGGAAGGCACCCTGTGGAGCTGGGTCCGCAGTGGGGACCCTGGGGGATGTCACTGCCCTGCAGTAACCCCAGGGGCGGCAGGAGTCTCCCCTTTCAGCCCTCAGATTCAGACACGTGGACGGGGATTTCTCTGGGAGGGAAAACGGGAGAAGAGCAAGCCCTGCCAATTGCAAAACAGCCTGAAAATTGAATCACGTCCAAGGCTGCAAGCCCCAGATGCAATCCCACAGATAACCCAGTTTCAGCTCCACTACTATCAACTTACCACGAGGCAGTCATTTCCTGCGACTCTCAGGGAAATATCCCACTGTCCCTAATTACTCCTTTCGGCTCGCCATCTCAAAGACGATCCATAATCAAGCACTGCCGGTTTCAGCCTCAGGAACACACCTTTCACATTTTTGGCCACTTTCTCTCTCACCCAGACCCTTGCACCCTGCCACCTTGCAGGGCTCCTGCCGCAACCAGGCTCCTGTCCCTCCCGCAGCATGCACCGGGGCAGCATCGGTAGACAAGCAAACAATGTGGTGTGGGAACCACAGGGCTGGAAAAAACCCCACCCCTGTCAGCATCCCATGAAAAAAAGCCTCCTAACAAACTAGGAGTTTAATCTTCAAAGGTTTTTTAGGCTTTGCAGCAGCAAGAAAAAATTCATGGCCATAGCCAACCGCAGTGATGGCCCTGCAGAGTCTGTAGCCAGCATCTCTGCTTGTGCTCCCGGCTCCTTGCCCGCCACACATGTGGTGAGCAAAACTACAGAGCTCCGCACGGTGTTGTGGGGCTGCTGCTCAGGGCAGCCCTCCGCAGGGGCAGGATCTGCCCAAGAGGGCTGGAGC
>JAVJGJ010000062.1:24657829-24671663 GCA_035590215.1 Microhierax caerulescens
TGACATCAGGGAACACCCAGCATAGCTTCACTAAGGAAGAGGTGTACTGGGACCAACATGAGCCTTGCCTTGAGAAGGTGACTGTCCTAGCAGGACAAGGGGGCAGCAGTGACTGCCATTTACTCTGACTTTAGCCAGGCCTGTGAAACAGTCTGGAAGAAGCTCTCCAAGGAAGTGGTCATGGCCCCAAGCCTGCCAGTGTTCAAGAAGCATTTGGACAAGACTCTAAGATATATGGTTTAACTTTTAGGTTGCCCTGCGTGGAATCAGGAGGTGGACTCAATGATCCTTGTAGGTCCCTTCTGACTCAGGACATTCTATGATTCTATTCTATGATTTCTATACCTTCTTTTTGCATTTTTGCCCCTCTTTTTGCTGGTCTTTTGATGACATTAAACATCAGTTCAGAACCCTGAGGAAGACTAAAATAATGAACAGATCTATCTGAGCTTTAATACAAACCAAAAAGTTATATGCAATTCACCTTGAAAGTAGAAGCCATCATTATTCCTTTCCACAGCTATTTAAAAAGTGAAAAAAGGAAAGCTGCTGAAGTAATATTTTCACCTTTATACATTGTCCTAAAGAAAGTGCTATGGTTGAAAAATCATCAGAAATTCTATTTTCCACTTCCATTGTGAAATTAAGAGAGCTTTTGCATTTTGAACTCTATACACACACTGTAGCAGCAGTCCTCTGGATTGTTCTGAGTCTTAAATAGGTGTGCTTTGGAGAAAGTAGAAGGAAAAAATTCTTCAATAGATCCCACACTAATGACATACTAAACTTTTTAAGAAGTTTTCTTTCCATATTTATTGAAGCCAGGCAGTTAATTTTGTACTCACGGGTCCCAGCGTATTCACATTTTCCTACAGGAGATTTGGATATTTCTCTGCTTGGACAATTGACTGTAATTATCTATTATCCCAGCAGCCTGAACCTTTTTGTGAGCACGTATTATTAGTTGGTGGCAGCGCTCAAATGTTATCTGACACTGCCAAAGAACAATCTCTGGGCCTAGTTTTCCTTCATATATGCTGGTATGTGAATCAATAATAGCTCTTCAGAACTCAAAAAGTCTACCTCAGAGTGAGATTGGAGTAATGAGGGAAAAATCAGGCCCTCCAGTTTGAAATAGTCTTATTAGAGAAACTAGGTGGTACTTAAAAGTGAACTTTTTTTTTTTTTTCTTTTTCCCGTCATCTGTGCAAACTGCAGGTCTGCTGAGGGTGAACAGGGACAAATATAGTCATAACAAGAGGGTTGTTGTGGACATTATTGCATCACATAAGTGCAAACTATGTGTACACATGATGGTATCCTATTCACCCTGTCAGCTGGGAGGTCACTAGAACTTCTTTGCATATTCTGTCTTCAGTTCTAAAATACTTCAAGTCAGATCTCAGTTAAACTGGCATAGATCCTTCAAAACTAAGGCAAGGCACAGTATTCAGGAAGGCTTGTCTCCATCCTTGCACTGTACATTTGTGGCCTTGTGACCTATAGCAGGCTGTTCCTTCACCGAAGTCCCAGTGGAGGCAGGAGGGCAGAGGTGCTCTCCATGCCTGGTGAGTGCTGTGCAGTAACGTACTTCCAGCCTCTCACCCCATCTGAAACTGTATGGCCACAGAGCTCGACAGATCTGCTGCACTACAGGATAGGATGGGCAGTTTGGGCTACACCTAAACTGTGATTCAGTTGTGAACGTTGAAGATCTTTCCTGTTTCTCTAGCCTAGTCTACACCTGTGGGAAATACTTGAAGTATCTCATTTGCTTAGAGCAGCTAGTGAGTTTGGTCACAATGATGAAACAGCATGTGTATTTCCAGTAACACTGGGCAACAATCCGCCTAAAATTACTGAGGTTCCGTCAAATCACTAATCAGTTATGAAGGACTCGCTAATGAGACTGAAAGTAAGGCAGTCTGGCTCTTCCCTTCAGCCTTTACTTCCCCTCTCTGACAGGTCACTCACTCCTGCTCTGTAAAGACCATTTCTTTGGGAATTAAGGGTTTTCCACAACACAGTGAATTAAATGCAATTTCAATAAAACACATTAAAGCTTATCTTTATGTCCAACACTTAGTTAACATAAGCACATGTACTTTTTTTTAACCCTCTTATGTGTTTCACTTCCAATGCATAACTGATCCTTCAGCACCTTTCCCCTGTATCCGCTTTAACACTACAGAGTTTTAAATGCTTAGAATAATTTAGAGAGATTGTATATATCTATGATATATTCTGTTCATCTGAGAAATGTTGTATCTTGAAAATGCAGCAGAAACATAAATTTCAGATTAGTGATGGTAGAATTGTTCTCATTTTGTGTTCTACATTACTGAATTCTTTACCAGATTTCAGAGTCTAAGCTTAAAAAAGGTACACATGAGAACAAAACCACAGTGATTGTATAAGCATAGGTTTAATACCAGGAAATTAATGTGGAAATGTTCTCATTTTTTCACCTCTTTTTGGTGCCTCTTAACTGATGTCAGTTACAGACAAACCACAGTCAGTCATTAGAAGTGTAAATTAAACAGGGATCCTATTGAAAAGTATTAAGGCACCGTTTCCTACTTTGTTTTCTAAAATCCAAAGCTATCTAAAGCACACTTGCTGTGTGCTTGATCTCATAATGAAACTGTACATTGAAGTGAATTGCAGGAGTCTGTACAATTCTGTTTTCCACAGTGTTAGTTAATTCATTGAAGTCTGGAATTAAGTTGTGTGAAATATAAAAACCCATGGCTCTGAATTAGCCTATCAGAAAGGCAAATGTTGCAAGGATGATGAAATGTAAAGTTGACTTAACATCTCGCTTAAACTCAGTATTATGTGAGGGCAGCCATTCTTCCAGGATTGAAGGAAAAAGCTATGAAAACTTGAATACTAGGGGAAAGCTTCAAGTATCTCTGCGTAGACTAACACCACATCAGGTGACAGATGCAAAGTACGTATTTTTAGGGATCAGACAGGAATACTTCTATAAAAAAAGTAAATGTTCAAAGGTGCCTGAACTTTCTCCCTCTCTCCATGCTCTCCCCCCGCCCCCCGCCCTGCAGGCTCTGCCTGTGTTGGGTGTTGCCTCACTGATACAGCAATCTCACCACGCACTAAAACCATGCCTGAAATAATGTTATGTTTTACGTTATAGTGAATTGATAAGGAAATTTGCTTTCTGTCTTGTCAGAGGATACCTGAGCCCTGCTATTTTGCTGCTGTTTGTTGCCTGGCATTCACTGGGAAATTGAAGGCTCCTATAATTGCCTAATTTCTATTCTTTATTCTTCATATAGCCATAGAGACAGCACAGTTCATACTTGAGGCTGCATCTGGTAGTCTGTAGCCAGCCCCTGAAAATACCTGTGCAAAGCCCTTTTTACCACCCCTTCTCACACCTCGTCAGGACACATCTTATCTGTATCATCTCCTCTTACATCCTTACAGTGTCCTGTTTTACTAGCGATGCTTCACAACAACTGCTCTCCTCCTACTGGCCAGATGCTCTCAGCCAGCTTCCATGCACAGTTCTCCCTGTGGCTTCCTTCCAGGCAGCATGCTCTGCCTCCGCCAAGCATCCCAAGATGCACCAAGGTGCACCATGCTCTGGCTCATCACATTGCCAGTACACCAAGATTCTTCTGGCTTGCCTGATGTGACCACAGCAAATGGCAGAACTTGGGGAGAAGCCTACAAAATCAGTGGCCACAGGCTGCCACAGAATTTTAAGAAGAGCTTGTCCTGAGAATGGATGAGGGAGTTAAATGACATGGTGTTTCTAGTTTGACCTCAGAAAATTCTGTTTAGGTGACAACTGAGCCTTAGGAGATAGCGCTGCTAGAGCAAATGAATTTAACACCTCCTGGCTTAATTCAAGGGAGACCCACAAGTCCATGTGGAAACACTAAGCAAGGTAAATTGAGTGTAGCTAGAAGGCTTAGTCAATGGGTGAGTTGCAAGGTTGTGAAATCGTGTATGGTAACATTGCGTACAAGCTCTGTTCCCAGGTGAACTGGTGAGTATTGGAAACTGCATCTTTAAATAGCTTATTTTTAGAGGCAGGAAGTATGTAGAGAAGCAGCAGAAAATACACTTTCTCTGTTACCTAGAGACAGTTGGAACTTGTCCCTAAATAAAGAAGCTCTCCTGCAAGTACCTGGGGACAAAGGCATTCCCGAATACCACTTGTTGGCTAGAGCAATGCTGCGCAGGCTTAGAAAATGAAAGGTTGACAGCTCCAGCCATGCAACCCAACAGTGGATGTGCTTGACAGCATCATTCAAATGGCCTGATAAGGCTAACAGGTAAGATGTTTATGGTCCATCAAAGGTCTCGTGAAGTGCACGTGGGGCTTTTACGGTGTTGGGCAATGAAGATGTACAGACTGGGCAGTATGTGTACCAGAACTTCCAACACCTGTGGCTGCACTCAGCATGTCAGAAAATTACTTAACTGTTTAAAAAAAAAAAAAAAAAAAAAAAAAAGCACATTAAGTGTATAACAGAAGATCATAACTTTTGGGGAAACATGTGGTACAATGCATGAGGAACTGGTTCAGACTATGCTTGGGCTTTTGTGATGTCTAATGGACAGTTAGACCCCACTCTGGTCCATTTTCACTAGTGTATGAGAGTGACTGCTACCCACAACCTTGCAAGAGTGAAGAGACCTGCAGGATGTATCTGCTCATTAATTGTAGCTGCCACCAGAGGAAAATGAATAAATCAGAGTTCTCCAGATGCTGTTGGAGGCAGACTCCAGAGAAGGCAATGCTATTAATGGCCTGGATAAAAGAATGGGTCAGAGCAGGACAGGATCTCTGGAGTGCCAATAGCAATCAGGGAAAGAGGTGACAGCAGCCAACACCACTTAGTGCTATGGACAGCTGTTTCCTAATCCCCATCTCTCTCAACATCTCTAAACATCTCCATGTGAAAGCAAGGTTGGTGAAGCAGTAACCCCTCATAGAACCACAGGCTGGGCTCAGTTTTGTCTTTGTTGCCTCTCTCTCGTGGTGCTTTGACTAGTGGCTAATTCCTCAGACCTTGGTGCTTCCCATTTGACTATTCACTTCAGTCATCTATTAACGAAATGTCTGTAAGTTAACGGGGACTGAAATCCGGTCTGAAACCATCAGTCACCACCTTATTATTTCAGCAGTATTTTCTTCAGCCTGCTGGAAGGCACATTAATGGAGTGAGGCAATTACAAGCTGGACCCAAGCTTCAGTAGAAGTTAGATATATACCTATTCCTCTTAAACTACAGCTACCTGGGAGACGTGCAGGATACTCAATGCCTTGCAAAAAAATGTTTGGATGTACACAGCTATGTTTGGTGACAGTAGCCCCTAGTCAAGGTCATTTTTCTTGACTGTTCTTCCCTTAAAGCTTGCTGTTGGGCCCCTGAGTTCCTGTAGGCTTCCTCCTACTGTGTAGAACATCTTTTTATTAGTAATCTTCATGTTTTCAGCAAGCTGCTGTTCAAAAATATTTTGGCTGGCCTAAACGTGTTGGGTTGTTTGTTTGGTTTTTTTGATGGTTTCCTTTTGTTTGTTTGTTTAAGTTGGCAGAATTTGGGATTTTCTATATTTCTTCTTTGGCCATAACTTACATTTTTTGAAGGACATGTTTTTACTTCTAAAAAGTCTTCTTTGTTCAGCGGTTTAAATATGCCAGACTTGGAGATTATTTTTGTTGGGTTTATTTGTTAGTATATTTTGCTTGATGGCATGTTTAAAGCTTTAAATACAGGGTCTCAATGTCATTGCAAGCATTTTGTCCTTTCACCGGCTACTTTAAAATCTTCTTAATTACTCTCCTGACTTTTATACTTATTCCCTTTTGAAGGAGACTATACTCATCTCCCTTTTAAGTTACACTGCACTGCAGTGTACTTCTTTCTTGTTTTTTCCTCTCCTGCAGTAATACTGGATTTGAGCACATTGTGTTTGTTATGACAAAGCGACTGTTCACTATTACATTTCAAACTCCATCCTATGTACTCCTTGTGACTAAATCAAGAATTCATCCTCCACTTGGCTCCCCTGAGTGGTCATTCTAAGAACTATTAATTCATTAGGGATAAAAATACAGTCTTTGCATCATTCTTTGATATGGTTTCTTCATGGGGGTAATTAATATCTCCCATTATCATTATGTTTTCTCCCCTGACAACCTCTTAAAGTCCTCCAGCTGTTTTTCATTCCACTATCCTAATCAGGTGGTCAATAGTATATGCTCAGCATTACTCAGACCCATGTCAATACATAATGGTTCTCTGGTATTTTAAACAGCATCCCAGGCTTCTTTTTACTTTCCCCCTTTTTTTCTATTTTCTATTTTCTTCTTTTTTCTTTTTTCTTAATTTTTCTTTCCCCCCCCCCTTCTTTTCTTTTCATTTCTTTCTGGAACCTGGACAAATACTGTGCTAGTAGCCTGAATAATTTTATGTGGCTTCACATCTTGAGCTGCTGCTGTGACAATCATCTTCCTACTGAAATGAGACAAGATCTTACATTGGCTTGGTTTTGTTTTTTGTTGTTGTTGTTGCTTTTTTTAAATAAAATTCACATGTTCAATGTCTAGCTCTGGGCTTTGCTCCATAGAAATGTCTTCCTTCACCAGCTCCTTTTTCAGTTTGCTGAAAGAACATTTATTACTGAAAAGAAAACTTGTGTCAGCTTGGAGAAGGGTGGAGATAACTTTCTAGTTGCATGTGCTCCCCCACTCCCCATCTTCTGTAATGGCAGAAAACATTTTATGGTTGTTGCTGGTTGGGGTTGGTATACAGTGTATAAAGACATTCAGTTTTTTGGAACTCTCATACTGGAGTTCTTATCAGGGTGATGGGTACAGTAATAATTCCCTAATTTCTTCAGTCTCTAGTCAGAAGCAGGCACAACATTTGCCACTTTTCACTTCTTCATTACCAAGGCCAGCTTAAGCAGAAGGTTGTACACTGCATCAAATAATTTCAGTGGTTTCATATCTGAAATGCTTTCAAATTCTCAGGCAAGTGCTATCAGAATTAGCCATTTGGGACCGCGCCTTCAGCACCTCCCTCACGCCTTCGCAGTGACCACAAACACATTTAATGTTGAGCATAGTTTTGAACGTGGCTGAGTGCAGGACACCGACGCCTGAAGCCATAGTTAAGCACTGACTTTATTGTTGTATTATATCAGGTTTGGGGCTCTGTCATAAGCAACTTCAAGTTCTCAGACTCTTTGCAATCCTCATTTTGGAGACACTCAACCTGTCGGGTTGCTGGTGTAGAAAGTTTGTAAGTTGCAACTGCCTGCTCCCCTTGCTTCTCTCATAGGATGCACCAAGCCTTCCTCTGAGCTACCCACATGCTTGGTTGAGTTAATGTTTTGTTGTTTCCTGTTTCTGTAGCATTTCTGAATGAGCTGACACTCACAAGACAGTGCTGTCTGCTAATCACCCTGCTAAGAGCTTTGGAACTAGCCTGAGGTTGCCACCATTCTTGCAAATTTGACTGAATCGGACCAAAGTTGATTAAGTTCCTCCAAATTTCCTGACAGTCAGCAGTGGCACAGACAAAAGATAGCTGACCCTCTCCCCTCCAGTGGGGAAAAAGCAGAACCCAGCACTTAACTGCTCCTTTAGCAGCAAAATGGCTCATCCATCACATACATAACCAACTGTGCTGTCTTGTGTGAATGCAAGTGTCATGCAGAGGAGAGATGTGTAGTATGTGTAAGGGACAGTGGCACTGGAGCAAAGCATGCAGGACTGAACTGAGTCTGCTTTTCCTTGGATCATGGTGGGTGCCAGACACAGCCCCAGCAACAGACGAAGTAAAAGATGCCTTGCAGTCTCATGCTTTGCTTTGCTTTGCTAAGGGCTGTTGCAGAACCCTGTAGCCACATCCAGGGTGGGAAACTATTCAGTGTTGTATTCATCAGCAGCTCTCATCTTGAGGGTTTTGTATGTATTTATTTGGATTTGGAGGGCTTCTGTGTGTAAATGAAGGGCTTTGTCTGTTATCGTCCTACAAAATCCCCATTCTGGATTTTTTTTGTTGTTGTTTTTAAACCCATTATGAGACTTTTGGAGGTATAGAATTATATACATTTAGCCTCTGATAAAGACAAAAGAACTATCTCAAGTTGTATTTGCTGCAGACAGCTCAGCTGTTCCAGCTCTGTCCTAGTTTCAGGTGAATGTTTCCTCACCCCCTCGAAACAGTTACAAGTTGACCTAGTGTTCACCTTGCTGCATGCACCCTTCCTTTTATTACAAAGGTGATCTTTTCTAGTCCATTTATTCAACGCTCTAGCTTTCCTGTTCCTTTAATGGGGATAAACTCCCTGCTGTAAACCCCAGATTATTCCTGTTCACCTTCCAAATCTATTGCTTTCTATTTACATTAATATTACAATTACTGACAACGCAATGTCTTTTGTACTGAAATCCATCCTAAACTTAATGAATATCTTGCTTTCAGACTGATAGGTCTGGTCTGTCCATCTCTAGTGAAGCTGCTATTGCATGTGACAATAAAACCCTCTAAAAAAGGGATCTTATTGCTGCCCTCTTCATCCATCCTGCATGGACTCCATGGCGGATTGCAGACTACTGCCCAGCAGCATAAATCACAACGTTTCCCTTCCCACTCTCTGTGGATGGTGGCGTGCATTGCTCTGTGCTGTCGTCAGCTTGCCTGTCTCTGCCAGTATCATCTCTTGCAGGGTGCTGGCTGTGCAGTTGTATCCGTAGTGTCAAAACACATCCCACAAGCTTTGCTTGGATGGAGTGACTTTTGGGAGTGAATTTTGCTGCACAGCAAAGGCTGAACGCCTTGTCAAAGGTTAACTTCATCTCTCTTCCCATTGACTTGGGTAGACTTTCCAAACTGCAGCATTGCCTCCTTGGCCTGTGATCAGTCACGGGCTCCTCTATGATGTCACTTTCTTTTTCTTAACTACACGGGAAAAAAGAAATCTACCTTGTTAGGTTTTATTTCAGTGTAGGATGGAGTACACACATTTGTGTGAGCTCCTCCCTGCAATGGGCCTGGGACAACCATTCTGTCTTGGCTTTCATTGTTTTATGTTTGTAATCCAAAGTTTGCTGCAGGGAACAATCCTGTAACGGAGAGAAAACTGAGAAGATAATCTTTCTCTTGTTACTATATATCATTTAACAGATGCAATATATTGGAATTAAGCCACATTCCACAGAAGAAGGCATGTTTCTCCTTAACCTTCAGTGAGGTCTCATTTGTTGTTCCACTTGATGGAACATAGTCTGCGTTTGATTCTGCTTGGCTGGGGGCTCCCCAGAGGACTGGGTCGCTTGCTTCTTCATTCAAAAGCTCATAGTGTGTGGAAAGAAGCAGAGTTTGTGTGATATGGTAAATATACTTTGCCGATGGCTGGTAGAGGTTAAAAAATTGAATTTATGCCTTTTTTCTCACTTGTCTTTGTTTGGACTTGTGATTCCATGCTGCCTTGCTCAGACTGTGGTACCTCACACTTCCACTGGGCTTCTCTCTCTCTCTCTCACCTTTCCCTGCTTCCCACCCCATCTCTCCACAGCAGGAACCTCTGCCTAATCTGGGCTCTCCCTCAAGCTCGTGAGGTGCTGCCCTTGGGAGAAATCCCAACCTCCTTGTTTGGGGCCCATGACAAAGGCTGGCTGAACCCAGGGAAGCTGCAACACATCCATGTGCTCTTTTGTACCCTGTCTCTGAGGGGACCCATCGCTGACCTGTAGGTGTGTATGCACTTGGCAGTGTGCTGCTGCCTGTAGCAGATCTACAGAAAAGTGTTTTCCTAGTTTATCCACTTAGGAAAGGGGACAGTCCAAGGCTGCCTGCGCAAGTCTCACTTCCTGCAGCTGGCCCGTTTCGTTCAGATATCTGTGCTGATGGAGAAGGTGCCACATGCAGAATGGGGTTACCTTGAGCACCAGCCAGACAGGAACCATTCTCTTGCAAATGAAAAGTTTACAGTCCATCCCCTTCTCCCATTTCTGTGTATTCGAAGGACCAGAGAGGCAGGCAGTTTACTGGGCAAGGGGGTAAATCATGCTTCCACTGGATCCCTTAAAGGTCATCTGATTTGATGGGGTCATTTCTTATTCCCGCTGCCTCCCTGCCTCTGGCATCTCTGTGTCACAGGCTCTGTGTCAATACTGGGCGTGGTGCAAGACCAGGTGAGAGGGCAGGTTCCTGCTCTAATATCTTCTTGAGTATTTTCTTTTCCTATGGCAAAACGGATGTTGGAGAGACTTGCTGTAGAATCTGCCTTGAAAGTCTTACCTCTGAGATGCCAGGCCCTGCTCAGTGTTAAGTGAAATTGTCTGCAGCTCATTAACATCAAAGCATTTTCTCCCCTGGTCTGGGCAGCTCAGTTGTAACCAGCAGATGAACCAGAGAACAGCTATGCTCTCCGCTAAGCTTTGCCTGCAAACAATTAACATCAAAGGGGAGCCACTGTGAAATGGGAAAAGCAACACCCCTACTGCAGCAAGTCTCATGGCTGGTGGAGAAGCTGGGGGAGGCTGAAGCTCTGTCCCAGCTAGAGAGTTTGTGCTGAGCCATTTGCAGGAGTGAGCAGAGGAATGGCTGCTGGGGCCTGCTGATGGCATTGGCCAAGAAAGTGGTGGATCTGCTTTGGTTTCAACAAAACCATCTGATGGTGTTGGTGGCAGCACAATGCAAGCTCGGGTGTATCAGACGTGGTCCACCCTAATTCTGGGGACATCAGATCTGCCGCCACCTTGGTACGTTTGTGATTGCTCACTTAGCTGTTGCTTTTGATGGGTCTCCTAAGGCCAGTCCCACTGTTCTTTACACCCTTCTCCATCCCTCTGAACACACAAGTTTTGGCTGGCAATTCCAGATGGTGTTGCTCTTTTTTTAAGTGGACCTTGACCCTCTGTTTGCCCTTCCCCACAGGAGGCCTGGGGAATTAAACCATTTTTTAGATTGCATGACTGTTCCCTTCCTCTGGCTCTCAAGCACTTTCTGCTGCTTTATATACTGGATCCTCTAGTTCTTGCTTTCCTCATCCTCTTCCTCTCAGCTCTGGCAGCAGGTAAGAAATCCAAATTGTTGGTATTTATCATGCTAACAGTCTGTGATTATCTTGGGGTGGGGCAGGAGGGTTTGGAAAAGGAATTAATCCTCATACCTGTCTAAGTCAGAGATCAGAAGATTTTTGCTAGGTGCTGCACCAGCACAGAATAGAAATGTGGGGTTACCTCAAAGAATTTGGTATCTAATCATCAGTCTAGGAACAGAGGATTGCAAAAAGAGAACAACAAAACTGGAACTCTATTAATAAGTGCTGAGATGAAGATTAGAGATAGTATAACCACAGCAAGACATGCCAGCCAGTGCACACTTCCTTCCTGTTAGCTCTGTCATGGGAGTACTAACCTGCAGCCACTGGGCAGATGATAGATGTGCAGGGCACAACCAGTTAAAGCCACCAAGGCACATGAGTCAAATCTGTAGGATGTGACTTTCATTCAGGCAAGGTACTTTCTCCAGAGGGCAGGCGTGCTTTGTGGAAAAGCATACCTAATTCTGCTTGTGATTGCTCAAGAAAAGTATATTCAAAACTGATCAGGTGCACTGAAGGACCACTAATACCACCCAGGCAATAGTCAAACTGCCACAGAAGGAGGAGCTATGGAAACTTGTCTTGTCTGCCCTAGAAAAAGGAGGGCCACGTGGAGGCTGTGCACAGAATTGCATGAGGGGAAGGCCCAGGGGAAAAGATGCTTAAAAGAGCGCTTCAGACCTGCATGGGTGTAAGTGGATTGGGAAACACAGGCCACCGGTAGGTTAGGAGTGGGTCTGCAGCCATGAGGGAAGGGAAATTTGGGAGAAGCCTCCTGAAGGTAGTTAGCAGTAGCAAGAAAACAAACTCACTCTAGAATGGAGGTTCACAAATATAAGACCAGCATCATATGACCCTGTTGCCTGTCATGGCAGGGATGCAGACTGAGTGCAGAAGAAACAAGGAGATAGTAACAGTTTGACAGCCAATAGCCCTGCTTCCAACAAACTTACCACTGCCAAGTTTATTTTGTGAGCATCGGAGCAAGAGAGGGATCTTGCAAGGAAGAATTTGCAGGAAGGTTCTCGTGAAAACCACAGTGAGCAGGCAGTTTTCCTGGTGTATCTGGATTGGTAAGATACAAAGTCAGCAACCATTGGCCTCTCTAGCAGCTTGTCCACCCGCTCGCTGTTCTAGCGACTGTCCAAGCTGCAGGCAGAAGTTGTTCCCTGCTGGAGTCTAGAGCATTCATGTTGCAATCCTTTCGTTTAGATGATCTGTCTCTCAGGGAAGTACTTACTTCTGTGATTAGCATAGTGTCTAACAGACTTTTGAACTGGCTTTAGCAAGAGGCATGTCTAGACTTTAAGTGGAAGCAAGATTCCCCACTGCCAACACAAGGACTCTGGAAATGAAGACACATAAACTCCAATGGTTCATCACAGTGAAAAAGGGGTGGAGCAAAGATCAGGGTATCACTAACAACTGGAGTGAGCTGAGCAGAGGTGGTCAAAGAGTGTTCCTGCTGTTTGTAGCAGAGAAATTCTCCGTAGGTCATGCTTTCCTTCTTTCCACTGCTAATGGCTTTCAAACCAGGACTGGGATTCCCTGGTCACTAAACCTGTCTACTCTGCTCGTGGAAAAAAGTGTCACGTTGCCCTCTTCACAGGGAAGCTGCATCTTGAAATGGGTTTTTGTGTTTTGCTACTCTGGTTGCTGTTTGCTCTAGGAAGTTCCACCTCTTCAGTTAGAAATCATCTTTTGATTTTCTTTACGAGGGTATTAAGAGTCAACTAATAATTTGTCTCTATGCTACCATTGGACTCTGTCCCCTCCTTGGAATTTACACCCTTTCCCCACTGGAGCTTCCCCCGTACACTGGCAGAGCAATCACACCTTGGTTTTGCTTTCCTTTTGCTGAACTACCCACACGGAGCCATCCCGGTTTCCTTGCGCAGGACACACTCTCCTACCCACACGCCCCGAGAGCCCATCCTGTGCCACTTGGAGTTCCCTTTGGACAGGACAACTGGCTTTCTGCAGCTCTGACCGCACCCCAACAGTGGCTCAAACTTGTCCCTGTCTCCACAGGAAAGATCTTATCTAGGACATGCTACTATTACATCTACATACAGCTTTGACCCCCCTCTTTTTAGGGGTTCATTAGGGCTTTTCAAATGCCCTAATCGTGTGTGGCTTGGCGAGGTGAGGGTAATGGCTCCGGCGATGAGGGTAGGGGAATAAAGGCCACGACTTCTGGGCTTCACCTCTGGCCTTGCAGCAGGGTTTGGGGTGAGGTGAGGCACTTCACCCTTCCCAGCTCCGTCCCTGAGGCTGCATAGAGCTGGTGCCGACATTTTCCTCCTGCCCAGGCACCAGGCAGCACCGGGCCTTCCCTTGCCTGTCCATTTGCCCTCCACCCGCCATGAGGACTGGTGTCACCGACCTCCTCACAGCACCCAAGCTGGTGCTGGAGGGCCAGTGCTGCCGATGGTGGGAGGCTGGAGGGGGAATGGGCATGGCCGAGACGCAGGGGGTGGCTGCGGCAGAGAGCTGTCACCCTGGGACCGGTGCCGGGAGGCCTGCGGGCACCCGCAGCCGAGCGTCCTCCCCAAAGGGCCAGCGGCAGCCCCGGTGCTTCCAGCTGCCCGGGGAAGCTGGGAGTCGGGGTTCCCGACAGAAAACTGCGTGGGCGCCTCCGGCCGAGGCGGGGCAGCCCCTGGGGGTCAGCACCGCCCGAGGGACCGGCGCTGGGGGCGGGAAGCCCCCTCAGGGGACTGCAAGACCTCAGGGG
>JAVJGJ010000062.1:24672504-24701477 GCA_035590215.1 Microhierax caerulescens
CGGGAGGGGGGAGCGAGGCCGCGGAGCCGGCGGCGGCGGCGCGCCCCAGCGGGGGCAGCGGGGGCGGGGGCGGGCCGGCGGAAAGTTGTGCATCGGGGTGCCGGATTGACGCCCCGGTTCCGGCGCGGGGCCGCGGGCATTACAAGGATGTGTGATTGCTTCTCTCCCCCCTCCCCTTTTTTCCCCCTCTCCTCCTCCTCTCTCGTGCGCGTTTGTTGTTATGCAGGCTCCTTGCCATCGAGTATGTGGGGGTTTTGAAAAGGAAGTCCCCGGCGCCCTTGCATCTCGTGTAACTTTCTCCACTCAAAATACAGATTTTGCCCTTTTCTCTTTCCCTGGCAAGATATCGTGGTCTTTTCTGCCGGTCCCCAGCTGCCGTAAATGCCAGCTCTAGGCCAGTGATTCGGTGGGTGTCTGCAAAGATAGTAAAATAGGTTTGACAACAGTAGGCTGAGAACTTCCCCAGTGATCTTAAAAGATCTCTAACCAGAACACTGGTATGCCTCTTCTGTTTTGGCTTCCTGCTTTTAATTGAGCACAAATCCTCATTTTATTTTTAAGTATGCAAATATGGCCATAATCTGCCGGTGACTGCTCAGTGTTGGTAATCTGTAATAACATTCACTTTAGTTCCTTGTGTGCAGAGTTAAACCTCTTATTGTCAGTTAGCTCAGCATCCTAGTTCGTTACCAGGGATTTGAAACACTGCGTTTGGTTACACCAGGAGTTGTAACTGCTACCATATGTATTTTTGGCTTCAGCTGAATGTTTAAATCTCTATAATACAAAAGTGTACATTAGATGCTTGCTAACTCCAGAGTAATAGGAGCAATTAACTTGTTTCAAGCATAAAATGATTCAAGGGCAACACATTGCTAAGAAACTCAGACTCTACACAGAAGTGCTGTGTTTTCTTTCCAACCGATTTTTGAAACTTCTAGATCGAGTTTATGGGGTTTTATTTTGATTATAGCTTTGCTATGTTTGGAATGTTTTGTTGGCTTCCGCCTTTGCTTGGATAGGATTTATTTTACTTATGTCTCCTTTTCTCATCTCTTCTTACCTTGGTTGCTGGGGATCACCTGTTCTAGTCCTTTCTAAACTCCCTACTTGCAGCATGTCATCTTGTCTTCCTCTAGGCCCCTGCTGCTCTGTCGCTGGGTCCTTGAATCCTCCAGTGGAGCTGTCCTGCTGCTCAGAGTTTAACCAGATAGCTGAGGCATAAATGGGGCGGGGGGGGGAGCGGGGAAAGGACAGTTTCAAAGCCGCTGTTGAAGATCTTGCATTGGGGTGAAATGTAAAAATTGTGTATGTTCATTACGCAGCCCTTTGGGAAAATCTTGGGCAGCTAGAGAAGTTTGTGCTACTTTCAGACTCAAGGAAAACACTACATTATTAAAGTTCTTAGCAACCCTAAGTGCTAAAACTTAAAACAAACAGCACCACCAACCCCCGCCGCCCTCATTTATACACACCCTGTTCCACTTCCCTAAAGCCGTTTAAATTGCCAGCTCCTGGAGAAGTTGCTTTCTCCTCTGTTGCTTCCATAGCTTTTCCTTGTGCTTAAATTTGATACAGTTTTGTTCCTCCAAAAGAAGTCCCTCTGTGTGTGTTTAACAAAGATATTGTGAACAATGTTAAGCACAGAGTTCACTGGGATTTTTTGGAGATTAAGTACAAAACCATTAAAAAAAAAATAAAAATAAAGTCCAAAGTGTAACAGTGCTATGTGACTTTTATCTTGATGGCACTGTGTCATAAATAGTTTCAACCTCAAATTGATCAGCTTTATGAGATCTCGGGACCTGCCCTATTCCTAGTATGAATCTTGCATAAATTGTTGGGTCATGTAAATGTGTTATTTCTTACCTTTTTCATTTATGATGTTTGATCATAGAATTATAAAAGGTTTATTGCACTAGCCCAGGTTGTCCAGCTGAAATTACGCTGTGATCTTAACCCCTTGCCCCTAATACATCTCTCTCGTCTTTTTGAGTTTTGACAATGTTCCTTGAGATTTGGAAGTTGACCTGTTAAATGATATAACATTCTGTTTCACCTTAGCCATTTGTAGCAGTCTTTAAGTAAATTCCTATAATAAATACTGATAGATAAATATGGGGAAGCAGAATATGGGAAAATCCTTCTTGTTACTTCAGAAATACCCATTCATGCTTAGTTCTGAAAGTGAATCTGAGATGTGTGGGATTCTTTGTGTTAGCATCATTCCCTGAAAAGTCATTTTAATATGTGTGTGGTAGTCAGAAAAAATAAAGCGTGTGGTTTGAACCTGTGTGTTTGGCAATAAAAGTGGCTTAAGTAATTTACTTTCCCCTCTTGCTTCTGCTGCTCTTTTGGACTGTGGCCTCATGACAGTTTGTCAAGCTAAACTTGTGCTCTTGAGGGGAGGAAAAAACACAGGAGTGCTGAAGGACCTCCTTTGCCCACAGGGAGCCAATTCAGGGGACTTATGCTAGCAGAAACATCATCTTTTGGAGGGAGTAGAATAATTTTTCTGCTAGTATAGCTCCCTGTCAGGTCAAGCAAATACCAGGGTATTTGGTAAAAAGGAAGAGGATGAGCATGCATAGCTGGCAGAAAGGAAGAGCGTGAGAATGCAGCAGCAGAGATACACATCATCTTGAACTGTCAGAGAGTTGCACCTTCAGTTGTGGCAGTGCAGCTTTTTGTGGGAGGTAACTCAGGGAACTGATCTGGCTTAAACTGAACTTCCTTGTCATGCATTTCAACCCCCTTTTTTGAGGGGAAGGGTGGTGGTGCAGCTGGTGAAGGACAGGTCTGGGAGCGGTTCTGTTGATGCAGTAGAAGGGAGCATCATGCTGTGGCCTGGAGTTGGACAGAAGTGTGGAGAAGGGGTGTCTAAGCTCTCTTTGCAGTGAGATGTATTGGGCTGTTGAACCACAGCGTAGGAGGGTGGCCTGGTGTGGCACACAGTGTCTTGATGCCCTGGTTGGACTCTGATTCTAGAGGCATGATATGCCAGATGATAACGATTTGATGCTGACATATGTGTTCTCTTTGCCAGTCTTGAGTGTTAACATCTTTCTCAGTGGCCAAAACCAGATACCTAGAGACAAATGTATGTGATGATTTTATTATTTTAGTATTTTTTTTTCCCCTTCTCCCAGCCTCCAGTCACCTGCTGTTCAGACACTTGCTGAATTGGAAATGGTTGTTGAGATCCTATCAGCTAAGGAATGGGGAGTTCGAGGGAGGAGAGAACCCACAGATCCCTGAAACCTTTCTGACACCTTTTATACAGGCAGTAATAGCACTGCAGTGCTGTGTGCTTACTGGAGTAATAGTTTGAGGTGGTCGCATGCATTTTTACTAGCTGGTGATGCTTGGCCCTTTGTTAAATATTAGCTGTACTCTTATAGACTCTCTGGCTGAATTACAGCCTGTGTTGGGGAGGTGGGGGTGGGGAGGGAAATGCGTTAGTTCTCTCCAGTAGTGATCCTTGTTTTAGGAGCAAAATGATGATTTAAAGGGAAAACTTGTAACATTCACATAAGATCTCCAGTCATCTTGAGCTCTGTCAGTGTTCCACTGAGGTGCTGCTTAGCTGTTGATTTTACCCTTAAGCTGTCAAAATAAGCTGGAGTACTTCTTTGTTTTCTTTTTTTTTCTTTCTTCTAATGATTGTTGCTGGTGAGATCCTGCAACCTAAGTACCTGATCTGTTTCCGTGTACTAATTTGTTGAATAGTGGTGGTCTTCCATGACCTTAGATACTTAGGACTAAAGTGTGGATCCTGTGGAAGAAATATGATACATCAGGAAGTATTAGAAGCTAATATTAATCAAGAGGTGTGTAACAGTTGAATAATTCCGAAATCTTTATTACATTTTCTTATCTTGATTATTGCTTGGGTATAGTTCCAGCCTGTATGTGATACGAATTAGTTTGTGCTTTCAAACAGTTAGCCATGTTATCTCATTGTTTTGGAAGTTGGCTTGAGTTTCCAAGTGTTTTAACATAGTTGTAGTTCAAAGGGCAGATTGTATTTCTTTGTTCCAAAATGAGAAAGCTTGTTATAGCTCTGATGTTGATGAACAATAATAATAAAAAGCAAGTTAAACTAAGGGCTAGTAAAAGTTGGGATGTAGGGCTATTCTAAACTGGTATCTGTTTTAGATATGCCCCCAGCCATGTCCCCAACAAATGTGCAAGTGGTACTGTTTGCCTTATTTCAACCTGCATGTAATGTAGATGCAGCTTGCGGCTTTTTTTCTTAGTAATTGTACAGCAGCTTTACAGTATGGTAGCTGAAGGCCTGTTCAAGAAGATCTGGTCTACACATGAACATTTTTGCGTGTTGGCAGGATGGATACAGAGAGGGAGAATTACCCTTTTATGACGAAATTATGCCAGAAAAAAAATGAGGCAGCTGTCATTTAAAAATAAAAATCTTTAGTTGTAAGGAGTGAAATTTACAGCTTGATATTTAGCTTTACTTTAAATGTGCATGGAAGGATGGTATGCATCTGAAGAACAGTAGAAGTTGAACTGCGGGGGATGAATCTAGTTCTGTTTCAAATATCTCTTTGGATTCACTATAAATCACTACAGATTTGCCCTTACTTCCCTATTTGCAAATGAAGAATAACTTCTACCCTGACAGGGACAATAACAATCAAACAAAAGCATACTCAAAAAAATTTTGATAATCACTTTGTATTATACCATCTTGAGTTCTTCTGGTGGCTGCAACATGAAATGTTGGACTTGGCCAAATACTTTGTTTGTTTTGCATTTCAAGAAAGATCTATTTTAATTTGTGTGAAGTAGCAACTATGACTGCAAGGTGGGAGGTTTCCTTCTTTGGACATGTTCATCCTACAGGAAGTATAGGGGGGTTTTGACTTAATTTTTAACTAAGAGCTAATGACATTCAGAGTTCATCCACTTTTAACAGAACTTCTCCAAATGAATTACAGTAATCCATTCTGTGCATGCAGGAAATAGTCCAAATCCACCTAGATAAGATCTTTGTACTATTTATATTGAGATGTATGTACTACAGATTTACAGCTTTGTGGTACAGCATCATTTTAAAAGAATGCCTGAAGGACTGTACTAAATTTTTAAGCTATTTTTTGGCGGTTTGTGCCATATATTGATGATACGCCAAATACTGTTATGTACAGAAATACAATAACTGCACTTTAATTGAAAGGATGATGCAAAATCCCAGTTGTCTAAATCCTTATTGCATAATACTTAAATGGCTAAATGCTCTGCCATTTTAGGCTGTTTTACACCCAGACAAGTACTGTCTTGTGGGGTGTTTTTTGGTTGGGTTTTTTTTTCCTTTCTTTGTCTGAGAACTTGTGTTCTTTCATGGCTAACATAAAATAACAGTGAAAATGATTACTAAAAGTCAGTTTAAGCAAGGTTTGAGGAAAACCAGGCATTTAAAAGGATAAAGAAAGGTAGCCCTGTCATACTGATTGGGGTGGAGGAGACACTACTGTAGGATTTTACAGGGGACTTTCCAATCCTCTTCCTCGTCCTTCTATGTATATGTGTTTTCACTCTTAAGAGGATGAAGCTTTGGTTCTCAAAGGTTACTGGAATGGGTATTTCTAATTCTCTGAGAAATACAAAACTTTTGGGATTTTCTGAAGGCAGGGTTGGATGGGCTGGGCTGAGCCAATTTAGGCTCTGCCTCTGGCTAAAAGGGGTTGTAGTGCTTGTTTTTACTAAACAGACAAAAGACTGCAAAACCAGCTAATCTTCTGGTAATGCTTAGTAACCTGAGTCATCCTAGCTAGGAATGAGATGAGGAGGAGAGCTCATCTGAAGCACTGGATGGGATCACGTCTGTGGGGTGAAGGGGAGAGGAGAACAGAATAGCCTCCTCCAAAGGCAGGGAGTGTAAACTCCCTGTACGGTTTGCATCTTCTGTCTTGTAACTGTGCTACAGACTGTGGTTATGTTTCACAGCAATGCTGTCTAAGCTGGTTTAAATAGTCCCCTCTGTGCTGGCACAACTATGTGTGGCAGCTTGGTGAATCAGTTCCCTGGCTAGACCTGACTGGAAAACAATCTTTTTTTCTCCTTTTTTTTTTTTTTCCTACAACATCTGCAGAGGATGGAGAGGCCGAGAACAAAGAGTTGAGGCTATTCAACTAGTATTGTCACACATGCAAATCCAAGTTGTCTTTTGCTGAATAAGTGCTGATTTCTGTATGCATCGTGTTAATTTACAGTAGCAGGAAGATTGCTTCATTCTCCCTATTCAAAGTGCCATGGGCTATACCATGCTCTCTCCTTGATGATGAACTGTGGGCTTTGCTTTCCCAACCGTGTTGGATGCTCTTGTCCAGTACCTCCATTAATGAAGTTACAGCTTTACACAGCCTCTCCCCAGTATCCCTGAAAGCCCTCTGGTGTTCCTCAGTTCTCTCTGATAAATCCATGTGGCCTCAGCTTCTTGTGGGAAATGAGTGTCTTTCTTTTTCTCTTGAAGAATTCAGTACTGTTCTTTCTCTGGACATCTTCAAGTCATCTGCCTTTTACCTTGGATTTATTTTGCTTTGTATGCTCTGTAGTATCATCGTATGCTCTTTCATGGTGAGTTGACAAGAAAGAATTCAACTCTCAAAGCTCACATCGGCACTCAGCACTGCCAGCATATGAAGGACAAAGCAGAGGTTATGGTGTTTTGACATTTCTGCAGGACACCACTTCCTATGTGGTAAAATTGCTATTAGATGATGTCTCCATGTGTTTTTCTCTCCTCTTATAGAGAAGAGAAAAGATGGTACTCCTGTTGCATTTTTCCAGAAGCGGTGGCAAAGTGGCTGCACAGGGGAGACTTGCAGGGAGACAAAGGATGTTCCTTATGCCCTGAGGACCATGATATTTTATGGGAGGGAGAAGAGGGGGAGAAAAGAGGACTGGACAAGAGCCTAGTATTCATTAACAAAGAAAGCTTTCAGAAGCTGAATCCAGCAGTGTGGAAAGACATCAGAGGCCACCAGGCAATCTTAACTCTTGAGTTGAGTTTACTAATGAAAAATTTCCTGGTTCTTTTTGAGCGTTTTTTTGCATATGCTTATAATAAGTACAGGCATTTCAGTATCTAGCTGGAGAGGATTGTGTTGGTGAGTGTGTCTGATGTGGTCTTTCACTCTCCTCTGCTGTTACTAGGTTAGGGTGGTGGTCATGTTTCAAAAGAGGTGTAACTGCCAGAGTAGGAAGAGGAACAGGCAGTCAAGCTACAGAGTTCTTCATTTCTTGGTTTCTTTTTTTGTTGGTTATACTAACAAAAGATGTGGAAGTTTCAGCCCGCAGCTTGCAGTTCCCCAGTCTAATACTTCCAGGCCACTACATAATGCTAATGCTCTTAACCTGTCCTCCTGAGCACATAGCGGTGTGTGTCAGTCTGTAGCAGTGTGCTGTTTGGCTCCCTTTGCTGCTGTATATACGTGACAGGCGGCAGCTCTCCATGTTACCTGTGTAATATACTTTGAGTTCAGTCTCCTGCCTTGCGAGGACAGGGTAGCTCTGCAGCTGATAAACTCTCTGCAGCAATTCATATGCACAAAGCTCTTACATACTCTGCCTGTGCTTAATGTGCAGACAAACGTGTGGGTTAGTTTTGAAACTTTGTGGTGAGATAGCCACAAGTTAGTTGGAGTAATGTGCTTATACACTTCAACTGGGGAGTCTTGTGGCCAGAAGAGCCCTCTCAGCCTGTGCCCCTGTATTCTGCACTCTTGTAGGTCCTAAGAAATATAAAAATATATTGGAACACACAAAATGGATTGGCTTTGTTTAAATGCTCATAGCAAACTGGCTTACTTGGCTCTTGGCTCCTTTGGCAGTTATTTTGTCCTTTTCATGAACAAGTTGAAAATAAGCTAGCATTATAGCAGACATTGTCTCAAGTTTGGTGATCTCCTGGGTTAAGATCCATAATGGTGGCAAAAATGATGAAAGCCATGTTCTAGGTGATGCTTCATCATGACCTCTAGATGCATTTCTGAAACCATGCCATTGTGTCCTTCGCATGAACAAAACTCTTCGCAGAGGTGGACACTTAGTAACTTCCATTTTGCTCTTCAAAAGCAAGAGAATAGGAAAGCATGGAGGTAATTTCCTTTTTTCTGACCTAAGAAAACTTAAAAGTGATCTTAAAGCAGTGATTCCATTTACATCCTTTAGAAAAGGAGGAGCATAGGTACCTTATCCCTAGCTTTCTCCTGTATATTTTGAAGTGATTAGTGAAACTTAAGTTTATGTGATACTATAGTCTTTTTTCTGGGGTTTCTCACAAGGGTCTTAATTATTTCTTATGGAAGAAACAGCCATCTGATAGTCTTCATTTCCAAAACAGGCAGTGAGGAAAACTTGTCTTAGCAAAAACTTCTACACTTTTGTTTTGATGGTAGTTCCTTGATCTAATTGACTTCACTGCTAAGTAAGGGGAGTGCCCCTTGCTGATTTTAAATGTCCTTTGGGAAAGTTGTACTCCTGTTCAACTGGAAGTGGAATGTTTCAGTGACCTTAGTTACCATTTATCTGCATGCTGTAGCTTAATATCTTCCAAAATATTACAAGTTTGAATGAAGAATGGAGAAGTGTGAGGGGGAAAACTAAGCGTGAAATGTTGGCTATGTGTAGGTTTAGATGAGTATCCATACTTAAAAATGTGATATGTAAGACAAGTGTACTGAGCCTTCTCTTGAAGGGAGAAAAAGTAACTTTTTCCCTGAAATGCTTCCCATGGATATTTAGTTTATTCTAGCTTATACTTGAGGGACAAAATTATAGCAAGTATAACACTAATTTTGGTTAAATTAGTTAAAATTAGTTAAATTAGTTAAATCTGGTTAAATGCTTAACTACTGCCCTCACATTTCTGGTTTTGTGTTGGTTTTTTTTTTTTGTTTTTATACTTTTCTGTCCTCCTTGTCATCCTGTGCATTCATACAAAGTAATACAAATGTAATTGTCTGGAACAGTCTGGTAAGATGCTATGAGAACCTAATTCTCAGATCTTACAGGAGTATTTTTGTAAACTCTTCACAAAATCTAATCCCTTGATCTTGCCTCTGCAACTTGTCTTGAGTGACATGCAGCAATTGGGCAGTGAACAGCTTCAGTGCTCAGTTGAGACAGGCCATGTGGAAATCCATTTTGCATAGGATCTTTTGAATCTAGCAGGAACACTGTATTTATCTCTTGAACAAACCTAAATTGTTGAGAGAACTGTGTTTTGCTAGGGCTCTCTTAAATCGGTGGCTTTCAACCTCAAGTTGGCAAGAAGCAACTGTGGAAACACAAAGCTATTGCCAATAGTTTAAATTGCGTGGGGTCTTTACGCTTTTCAGGAGCCTGCAGTTTGAAAATTACTGCTCTAAATGATTTGTAAACAAAGGCTGTTTTTCCTTTCCAAAGTGGCTGTAGGTGTTGGGGAGTATGAGCTGACATTTAGTCATCTATTAGATTAGGACTGAGGTTTATCTTTCTCTTCTCATACCTAATTATTTAAAGGTACATTTTTATCCAAAAATGGATATCATGGAGGAAGCTAACCCTGGAAAACTTCAACCTGAAAGCTAAATTTTGGGAAAAGGCTGGTGTGGTGTTATGTAGGTCTGTTTTAAGTGCTGCACTCCCTGTACTCAGGGCTTCTGTATTTTCTTTTTCAAGAACCTTGCTGTGAAGCTCAGACTCCTGCTATAGAGTTTGTAGTCTAAAAACCAGAGTTTGGGTCTAAAGATCTCATTAGCACTCCTCCCTTAAATGGCAGTGAAAGGGAACTTTGTCTGCACAGGCTGGGGTGTAAACTGATGTAGTCCTTGTGAAGTGCATTGGCAGATACCCTGAAATAACAGGTAAACTACTTTTCTAGTCTTGAAGGTACAAATTTCTTTGTTTTAATGACTAGAAGGTATGTGGAAGTATGGAATGGACACTAAACTGTTTGGTAATCCCTGGGTGCGCTGCTGTTATGGGTATTGAAGCCCAGATAGTCTCCAACCTGACCATCCTTCCAGCTCACTCTATTTTACTAGAACCATAGATGAGGTCACAGACTGAGCACAGCAACAGTACCAAATTGAATATAGAGTTCAGAGGTTACACTGTTCAACAAGTTACTCAGTTTCAAATTAGATTAAAAATTGACTTAGTAAGTTAAAGATGTTGCAGAACTGTAGTCTACTTTACCATGGAGGCTGCATTCCCTGCCTATAACAGATTGGTTCTTGTTCCTAAATCATCTGTTTGCCTGTGACTAATCTTGAATTTGTATCTTCCTGCTGCTTGTACTTTGAACAGAATTCTGTGCTCCAAGTAAGAACAGTAGATAGGGCTTTAAATTTTCTCAACCCCTTGTAGCCCAAGGACTACTCCTGCCCCTAGGATTCAAAATGCCTTGTGCAGCTTTATGTATAGCTGGAGATGGTAGAAGGGAAGGCATGTAGGGAGAAGTCAATCACAGCTGCTTTGGTCTATACTTACCGGCATGTTGATGAACTTTAGCAGCTAAATGCGCTTGTGATGACACCTCACAAACTTCAGAAAGTAAGCAGTTATTTTTGGAAACTTTTTTTTTTTCTCCAGGACTAAAACTACTAAACCTACTTACAAAAAAAAAGTCTATGCAAAAACACTAGTTCCCAAGAAACCGGCACCTTCTGCTTATCGTGCTCATGGGCATTTCAGCATCCTAACCCTAAACCCTGCTTAATGTTCTTTTCTGTCTGTCCTTAGCTTTCCCTGGCTGTAAGGGAAGACAAATAGTTCCTTCATAATCAGTTTGGGGGGAAAAGATGAGCTATTCCCTGATCTCATCTTTAAGGCAGATAGATCTTTGCTCTCAGCATACTGTGGTGCTGCCTAGGAGAGTTTTCATGATTCTGCTTGTAAGTAGCAGACATAGCTAATTTCAGAGCTGGTTTGTACTGACAGATTTGAAGGGTTAAGAGTGCTGAATTTATTGCATAGTTTTGAGATTCTGTTGGTGGTGGCAAAACTTCTTTTACAAAAAACTAATTACATTAAAGAATTCTTGCTTTGAACACTGGTTTGCTGCCTTATGGTTTTGCTGGTGCAGCTATATCAGTGTCTGTTTGTAAGCCAGGTCCTGAAGTCGAGGTCTGGCTTTGGTGAGAGGTCCTAGGTTAGGCTGAGCAGGGTGCATGGGACCTTAGCTGTGAGTGGGCCACAACGAAAGCCATGCATGTGGGTATGTGGAGAAATCCCTGCAAGTGGTCTCTTGCACCTCTGAGCTGCAAACCGTTGATTTGCGGTGTCTGAAAGGGCACTGGTGCCTGCATGAGCAGCTTGTGGTTAGGTGTGACAAGTGTGGCTCTCCTGTGGACAAATTCCTGCTTTTTGTCAGCATGGCAGCCAGTCTGCAAATGGGCTGTGGCTGTTAGCGCAGTAAGAAGCTCACTCTCTGCTGTCAGTTCATGCTCACTGTAGGGTTGGGGTCTAAAGCAGAATGAGGCAGATGGTCTTGGGAGCATGATCTTTCACTTCAGGTGGCCTCACAGAAGGTCATAAGCTTACTCTCATTTTCAGAATGACATGCAAAATACTTCAATCTCCTTGGTAATGCATTCTTTTACTCATGTGGACCCCCCCCTGTTAGTTCAGTCTGAGGGGAGGTAGACAAGATAAAGCAGAGTATGAGCTAAGAGGACATCATAGCCTTGAAATATCCCAAGAGTCTTTCCTTTCAGAACCAGTGAGGGAAAATGAATGTGTCTCTAAAACTAGGTCTCTTTTGAAAATCCAGATTTAGCATAAATGCGGGTCAAACTTCACAAAGCATAGTTTCAGAAAAGGAGATGATAAACTTTAATAGCTGTATAATTACTTGCCTTGTTTGAGTCCACTGAAGGAATGTAAAGGTGCATCTAAAACAAAGAATTAAAAATATTTTTCTTTCAGCCTCTAGATTAAGTTGGCTATGAGTGCCATACTAAATGGTATAGTTAGTTCAGTTGAGAGATGTTTCTGTGAAATCCAGGGAAAAGAAATATGGAAGGTCAACCAGAGCAATGTAATGGATTTTGCATGAAAATATAGCCTTAACTAGATATTTCTAGTGGTGTGGTGGTTGGTGGTTTTTCTTTGTTTTGTTTTGGGAAGATTTTTTGGGGTGTGTGGTTTTTGGTTTGCTTTTCCTTTTTTTTTTTTTTTTTTTCCCCCCCGATTTTTGATAACTGAGACACTTGTCTGAAGGGAAATCATGGCTATTTAGTTTTAAGGTACTAGAACTACAGACTAAACTCTAATAGTCTTCCAAATACATCTTAATGCATATTTGGTAAATGGACAAAATATTTCCCACTATAGGTGAAAACCAGTTTCAGGTAAGTACTTGTCATTTTCCCATGAGAGAGAAAGAAGTATATTCTTTTGAAGCCTTTGCTTATTAAAGTTCTCACTTGAAACTTGGGGGATATTGTCTGGGGAGAGACTGGTGGGAGAAGGCAGGCAGATTCTGTTTTTTAAGCTTAGGGAGTCAAATAGAAGTTACCTGGAAAACTCATTAACCAAATACAATAAGCTTTAAGGGTTAGGACAGCATAGAGATTTGCCTAGGTAGATTCATCAGAGAACCTTTCTCTTAAGGAGATCAATATCTAGAAATAGTCCTCAAGAATATTTAATAGAACCACTGTTGTCTTTTGAGCCTTGAGTTATTATTATTCCAGAATAAAGTTAAACACTATGCTATTTTTTTAACTGTGTTGCATCATAGTAAAGTAAGCAAGTTTGTGGAGTCTGATATCTGAAAAGGCATGGAATTACTCTGTGTGAAATCACTGTTCTAGTGGAAAATGTTGAAATATATTTATTATAGTTTATACATTCTAAACTTGATGTTTAGTGTGTGTAGAAGATGCTACAGGAAATGTTCAGAAGACTTTTTTTTTCCTTTTTAAATAAAGAAGAGGTTATACTAGAGCAGCTGTAATTAAAGCATTTCACCCTGACTTTGAAGAAACCGCAAGTCCACCTACAGGCCTTGCCAAACTGAATTTGCATTGCATTTGTAGTGTACAGGTTTGGGCAGTTTATGAGAAATAACAATTTTATGTCATTTAACCTAAATGTGCAGTGTAGGAGAGTACAGTTGTTTAATACTGGCCAGTATAGAGGGTCCTTCAGGAAAGGTCTTGGTTCCACCACTGGAAAATAGAATACGCATTCAAGGGATGCATAGCAGTGGAAGTGAATTTTCTTGTAAAAACACAATTTGTGGTTACACAGTGGTTTTTAATCTAGTGTAGGTTTAAAATGCTGCAGAGAAGGGTAGTTGTACCACCCTCTTTGTGCTAGTGCCCTCACTTTGTGTAGATTTGTGCAGGCTTGGATCAGGGAACTGATCCCTGAAGAGTCTTGTGTTACCATGCAAATGCAAGATGAGTGAGCATCTGAGGGGGCGGGGAGGTGTATTTATCATGGATTAGAGTGCCAGGTGATCAGTAATCGTACCTTCAAAACATAGAAGACATGCTGCACAGTGGACTTCCTGTCTGCAGTAACCTTCAATTTGCAGTAATCTGTCTTCTAGTAGCTTGGGATAAGTGAGCTGTGGAATTTTGATTCTTACTCTGCTACTCATAATTAACAATTTACATGGGACATTTTGCAATCATATATTTTACATGCATGCGCATTTTACTGCTGTTGAATTTCTTTTCCTCCTTTAAAGCAATTGAGTCAGGCAAACTTCATTCTGCTCTTGACGCTGCCTTGCTAGTGAATGAGCATCAAGTTGCAGTATGTCTCCAGTGAGTGGACAAAAATCTTATATTCAATGTGTTTATTCTTCATAAAATTAACAGAATATTACAGAGAAGCTGATGCTGTAATGGAGACATTAGGGTCATCACTAGTTGCTATCAGCAAAAGGTGGTTTCCAGAGATGAAAACAGCTGAATCTATATTCCCTAGTAGTGGTTCTCATAGGTATTTCTTCATTCTGGTTTGTACAGCATAATGGTAATCTTACTCCTTCTCCTTTTGGATTAGGGTCAATACACTTTTGAATATTAGCTTAAAGGAAGGGTTTCTGTTTACCCGTTTGACTGATCTGCATATTTGGGCTTTAATGAAAGAGTACTGTACACCTTTAGGTTTATGATGCCAGCTGGAGAGATGGGCCAGTGCTGAAACAGCTTGTATAGGGCAGGGCTCTCCCAGTTGGCAGAGGCAGTAGATTTCTAGCTATGGGAACCTCCTGAGAGTAGCTGACACTTCATTACACGAGGCTACTGTGAAGCATTCTTGGTTTAGTTCAGAATCTTCCCTTTTCACCAAGAAACAGTCCTTACCACAGAGGATACGTGGGTTGATCACGAGATCTATGAGCTGAGCAGGTTTGGACTGAGTCTTCTATGTGGTCAGCCAGTCAGAATGCATATTTGGCACAGCTGCTAGTTTAGGGATTTGTGTTTAGGCAAGGTTGAAAGTTGTCATAGGGCTTGCTTCCAAACAGGAGTCACCAGGGCAAAAAAACAGGTAGAGCTAAGGGCAGTTCAGCACTTGTGTTGAACTCATCTGTTGAGATTTGTCAGCCAGCAACTCTTTTGACAGTAGACCAAGGAACACAGCAGGGCTATGTCAGACCAGCATGGTGTTTCAGAGAGAACTGGAGTGAGAACCATTCTTGGAACACATCTGTTTGCTCATTCAGCAGTAGGGCCCTTTGCCTTCCATTGGAGCTTTGTCACCCATGCGGTGGTCTCTCCTGAAGGAGCACGAATCTAGCCTGCTCCTGTATCTTGTCTGTTCTCAGCAGCATGCTGCAAAAACCTATGCAGCACATAGTATTGTTGATTCTAGCTCCTTTCTGTTCTAATAGGTCTTGATTTGCCAGCATCTTCACTGTAATACAGCTCCCATGTGTTTCACTTATAAGGAGTCCAAAGCAGTTATATGTTTAACAAATCAGAGCAAATGCATGCTCTGTTCTTGAACAGTCTCTTAAGCAGTAGTTACACTTGTAGTTCCTTAGCAGATGTACTCCGGGGTTTGCTGGACATGCTTTTCATGATGGCATTGTTTAAGGCAACCTTTTATGTGGCCACTTACACTTTGCTCTTACTGGAATATGGATTCTGGGCTAGTTAAACCTTTGTCTTAAGCTTGAACCACCATTCTTATAAGGTGAACTTCTGGAAGTTACTCTTTTTAAAAAAACAAAAAGGGAAGTGTAAGTGGGACACAAAATCACTTGTCCCTTGCACAGTCTCATGAACTTGCACCAGTGTAACTGATGGAGTGCAGGGTTAGAAATGAATGATGGAGCAGAGAAGGAAAAGGCTGCAAATTGCTGTTACTGCTGGAAGTTATGCTTGTGAGACTGTGCTTTGAATCTGTAGGCCTGATTGGAGTGTGCCTACACGAGTTTTACCTCATGCTAACATTAATCCTTCAAAAGGAGCAAAAGATTACATAGATACCTTGACAGTGTTCCCTGGTGCAAAAAGCAAAGATTAATTTTTGTCATGTCCAAAGCCTTACATCTTTGTAAAATGCATTGAGTTCTTCAATGAGATGATGTGGTTCTCTGTTCTGTACTGTCCCTGTAGTTTGCACTGCTTGGAAATGGTACTACAGTACTTTTAAAAGCTGTGTTTCATGTGCCTTTGGCTTGAGGGATGCCTGGGTATCTGTCGTTCAAATCTCTATTGAAATATGCAGGACCAACCAGTCTGTCAAAGATCAGGCAGACTGGTAGGAACTGTTTCTTTGTTCTTGCCATCACACCGCAAGCAGAAGCTGTAGATGTTCATAGGATGACTTATTTCACAAATCACATAGCTTAGCAGTTGTCAAGAGGAGGGAAAGCCTTCAGTCTCCTGTTCATGTGATGATGATATGCATAAACTGAAGCACAAGCCTCCGTGCCAGAGCTTGTCCCAATAGTCAGCAACATGATAGGCAGAAAGATGACTTCTGTTAAAAGGGCTTTTTTTTTTTTTTTTTCTTTTCCTATTTGACCTGTAGGCTGCCCTGAGTATAAAGCATTTACATGGATGCCTCACGTAAGCCTTGTTACTGAGGGTAACAAATTCTGCAAAATTAGACTAATCTGTTCATTTGGGAGTGAAGCAGGATAAATAGTTTTTAGTTTGTGCCTGGAAGTATTTCTGAAGAGCAAAGGCTTGACAATCCTTGAAGATGTATGCTGGTTACTTAAACTTCTGCATTTATATTTATCTGGCTGCTGTGGTGGGGATTCTCTTGTAGCCTTTCCAAAGGTAGAGTCAGTTGTTTCCTCCTGTTGCCTTTGCCCTTAAAGCTGGGTAGCGTGGACATCAACTGTGATGGATGAGTGAATGTCATTCTCAGGAAGGTAACTTCAAGGAAAAAGTAAAGGGTGAAGGGTTTTTTGTTTTTTGTTTTGTTTTTTTTTTGTTTTGTGTTTTTCAGTTGGAAGTAGCTGTTTTGGTTTCTTTCCTCAAGGACCATGTGAATAAATCTGAACAATACAAGGTTGAGTTGCACCTGTAAAAATGGGTTCATTTTGTTAGCTTCCTCCTGTTCTGCACAAAGCCACGAGCAGCAGAAGTACTGGAAGAACCTGCTGTGTAGGCTTATGCTAACCGTATGTTAACTTCGCTTAAAAAAAATTAGACCCTACCTCCTGCAGAACTTGATTTGCCATTGAGAAGAGCTTTCCACTTGCTGGGAGTGAAGGAGAATTTTTCAGTCACTGGCAGTGGTGCAAGGACATGGCTATTGTTACTGGCGCAGACTGTAAAAAGAACTTTAATTTTCCTGCTTTGTTTGATGCCTCTGCAATTCCAAACTGTTTTCAATGCAAATATTCAGCTGACTGTCCACTGTTCTTGCTTCTAGGTTTCGTTCACTTTACTTTTTCTTCCCCTATCCTTGGGTTTACTCTGCATTGAGTGTTTGAAATTATTTTTCATGAGACATTTTGGTTTCCAAACTAATTTTATTTTCTCTCTAGGTCATTTATGTATTTGTCTTCACTAATGTTTGCAACATCTCCAAACATAGTATCCTCTGTGAATTTAACTAACATGCTGTTTACCCTTTCTTCCAGATCCAGTTTCTGATCCTACTTCCACATTTGGGAGTATGCAAGGGACAAACACATCTCTTTGCGTAGCTTGACTGGATATCCCAAGACTAGGATGTTAGTATATTTAAACAATTTTTTGCATTAAAATGTTGCCAGTATCTTTAATTGCACATAGATTATTATTTTTTGAAATGTAATTAGCTTTATTGGCATTATGCATATTCAGAAGCCTGCTGGTAGAAAGTTTTTCTGCAGTCTGACTAGTGCTTATTGGTGACTTTAAAACGGGTGTAGAAGTAGGAAGAATTTCAGGGTTGCTTTTTAAATGAGCCAGGCTTATTTAGTGTTACAGCTTTAGCACTCATTCTTGAAAATCTTGGCTCTTTGTCTAATAAGATTAACTGTAGGTTAATCCAAGAACATATAAAACCTTTAGACTGTGTTCAAGATACTTGTAAAAGACCACTTCAGACTTCTGAATGCATGAATACAGGCCCTAGGAGAGATGCTTAAATACTTGAAATAGTCAAATATCTATAGAAATACTTGCATCAAATAAGTGTTAACAAAAAAAAATAGAATTGCACACTGAAGTTTCTTTGAATCCTTGCATCACAGGTCACGCTATTCTGGTACTTGTAAGGAACCAGTTGTCTGGAAGAGTAAACCCTGTGCTGAACTATTTTTGTAGATTTGATAATGCAGCTTCCTTTAAAATGTGTTTTGTGATTGTGGAGTTATTGCAAAATGAGATATTTCATGTTTTCTGTTATGTTAAGCAACTGTCTGGCAGTAATTAGCAGTTCAAAGATAAAGAAGTCAGCGTTAAACTAATGGCTATTTTTCAATATGTTTTTTTGACTCTGACACCTCTTGGAGTGTCTCATGTATTCAACTACTATATCTAATTTAATTACTGAAACAATAATTTAAATACTGGTTTACAGTAGCGAAGTGAATTTGATGCTGAGTGCAATGTTCATTGTGTAGCTGATGATTTCGCAGGTTCTTCTATACCCTTAGTTTTGCAGTGCACTCCGGTTTTTCCTCTAGTAAGTGAAAGGAGCCTTCTCTTTGTGTGGTTTGAATTTCTTTTGTTAAAACTGTTGCTGATCTTCTTGGCTAACAGTTTAAAGTAATTGGTTATAGTTTCTCTGCTTGGATTTTCATTTGTACTGTCCACCTCTGTATATGGGTAATATATTTAGGTAAGATTTCAGTTCTTTACCTTAGATACTCTGACAGATGTATTCAGAACTAGTGCTAGGAAAATGCAGTGTTTTACAACACTTGTTCTAGTATCCCACTGCATTTTATTTTAGTGGAAGATTTCTTCACTCACCCCTTCTGGTGTTATTCCTGTGATTTTATAGAAAAGCAAGTTTCTTATGGTTGCTTACAAGCTTTTCAAGGGAATTTGAGACTTACTGAGTACTATTGTTGATTTTATTAAATCTGCTGAAGCACAGTGTGTTCTCGAAGTCTAATATTCCTTGAGCCTGGAAATGTTTCTCGTGTCAAAGAACACTTCTAAAAAAATTTGGCTATATCTGACATAACCTTAATAGGATTTAAAGTATAAAATTGACAGTAGTGGGGACCAAGGCAGTTGCATTAAATTGTTATTAATGCTTCTTGCACACACTGTCTTTGGCAATTTGTTAACTCTGTGCCATACTTTGTTCATTACATGTGAATGGTATTTTTTTTTTTTTTTTTTTTTTTTTTCTTTTCGAGAAACTGAAGTAGGAAGAAATCTGTAGAGAAAAAATGACCTTAAGGGAAGATATTTACAAAGTGTCATAGACATCAACTTGTCTTGTAACTTTGTGTATCTGTTAGGGCTATCAGGATTTTTAATCCCTCAGGATTAGATGGTTACCATGTCGCTTGCAGAAGGGCAGTTAGTATCAAATTCTTTCCCTGTTTATATGGCTTTACTGCCTGCATTTCCTAGCCATGGATTAGGAAATCTGTTTCTGAGATGTTGCTCTGAAAGTAGCATTCAGAAGTTACAAAAAGAACTGCTTTGGGTGTAAGTATATGGTGACCCTCACCTGAAAAACTAAAGCTTTTCTAGCAGAGTGGCACACAAAACTGTGAAGTGTTTCTCTTGTTTCTTCATATAGAGGTTGTTACAGATATTTTGGTCTCCATGGAATTTATAAATACAATGCAATGTGGAATGCTGAGTTTGAGAAGTATGTGTGTAGATTACCTGGAAAATTTAACTCAGATTTTGAAGAAAAGGCCTGTGGTAGGCAGTTTCTTAGAAGGTTGAGTGATCTCCCAGTATTTCTTCACTTAGCACCAAATAATTGTTTTTATATCTACTGGGTATCCTAAACAGGGACTCCATTCTTTGAACAGACCTGAGGCAGTAACAGGTCTGCTAAGACCTTTTTATTGACATACCAACTGTAAAATTGGAGCAAGACTGGCTATTCTAGAAGGCTGATCTCCTGTTGTTTGTAACAGTTTGGTGTTTTTGAATAGAAACCCATTATTTGATTAACTGTGAACATATTCTAAGCTTCTGCTGTAATTCAGTGACACTGAGAAACAGTATGCAGAAAGTGTGGGACTGCTGTCTCTTCTTTGAAGTTCAGATCATGAGTGCTGCTTTCAAGCAAAGAACTTCCAACTAGACTGAAAACAAAAGTTGTGAGGGAAGTGGGTGGCCTCAACCAAAGTGCAACGGATTAAATGTTTTACTTCCTTAATTATGAAAGGCCAATAACATGCTATACTTTGGGAGTTCTAGAAGGTCTGGAGTAAATGAGATGGAGAAGTCTGGGCAGTGTCAAAAAGCTGCACAGAACTGCTTGGCTTGAGGAAGGCCTAGGTGATGATAGGAGCTGAAATTACTGTGTATATAACTCAGTTAAGTGCAGTGTAAACGGTTAAATATACCTGTAGACACTAAATTCACTGTAGGTTCCCAGAAAAGATACTCGGGTGTAACTTTGAAATCCTGAATGGCCATCATAAAAGACATGTTCTCTATCATGTGACTTTTGCATCACTCCAGTCTCAAAGGATTTTTTTCTGACTGCTCTTCAGTGGTGATCCAGTACCAACTTCAGATGTCTGTCTCAAGTCTGAATAAGGGAAAGGCAATCTGAGAAAGCGAACGAGGAGATCAAACAGGTCTTGATTTCAGCAGTATTGCTGTTGAAGCTGTCCCTGGTCCTGCCACTTGTTCCTGCTGACATAACTGGGCTAGGCCAGGAAATTGTTCCTGTCCAGAAATAAGGCAAGCAAAACTGATTTCCCTCCCCCCCCATTGTCTTCTGTATGCAGCTGTACAGCTGTTTGTATTGCCAGTGAAAAGTGTGACTAGAAATGCCTGATGTTAAGTAGCCTTTATTCTGTCCCATGTTGCTGTCAAGGAGGAAAAAGAAAAGCTCAGTGTAATCCCAGTTGTAGCTGGACACAAAATACCTTACAGAAACCAGGTGCTTCTCCTGAGAAACGCATCTGCAGGCATAGCTTACAGAATTGACGATGTGTATCTGAAGCTAAAATGTTAGTAAGATGGAAAGAGTTGCTACATGAAATGATGGTAAACATTACATGACATCAGAAGTGAGAGAGAGATTTATCAGCCACTTGCTCTTTGTGAAAATTTCCACTAAACCCCAAACAGCTATAAGATAGCCGTTTACTGCAGTTTCTTGCATCTGTGTGTTGTTTTTTTAAACAAGGTTCACTGCGCTCAGTCTACACTGACTAATGCTTCATCAGAGCTGGCAATTTCAATTCCCACAACTTATTTCGGCACGAAATCGTTTTGCTGCTATAATCTTTTGCTACAAAGTTGTCAGCAGCTGTGCTTATGCTTCTCTGTTTCCAGAGGAATATCAGGGCTTGCAGATTCTTTAGTGCATAGGCACAACCCGAGGAGTGAATGAAGGATAGGTAAGAATATTTCTGCTAGTATTTAGTTCTGTTGACGCAAGAGTAATGATAGTAATACAGCTCTATCTTGTGTGCTGTGTGGAAGAGTTGTCATTGTGTTCTTGATGACTGTTGTCGTGCAAATGACCATAAAACTGGAGGGGGCTGTTAGGCTTAGTTGTGCTCCCTTTGCATTTGCACCTTGTGTCGTAGACTCACAAATGCCCTGCTTGAAGTGTACTTTCAAATGTGACATTAGTGACAATTGGTGACTGTAATTTGCTCTGTAGTTAGTACTAATTCTGTGCTCATGTCTTTCAGCGTTAAGATACTTCTCTCTGTGTGCTGATCTGGTTTTTCTAGTTTTTTTTTGTTTAAAGTGGGTAATTTCTGCCCCCCTACCCTGCTTTCAATTACCCTTTCATTTTTGTGTAGCTGCCTGCATCACCCACTAGATCATCCTTTCAGTTGAGACAAAACTGAACAGTCCATCTGAAAAGGCTAAGGATACTTTTCCAAAGTTTCTAGGAAGCCTTCTCAAAACATCAGGTGTGCTTCACATTCACTGTAGTCATCATTCAGCTTCATTCCCGTGATTTAGGTTCTTCTTTTCTTCTGTTAGGTTCTTCTTTTCTTCTGTTAGGTTCTTTATCAGAATTTAGATATACTGGATTATAAGATTTTTCAAGATGCTGTTAGCTAGCTGGATTCAGAAGGCATACTCTTCATTGGGGCAATTATGGAATGGCTTACAGTGGTGATTTAACATCAGACAGATTTTACAATCACAAATAACAATAAAAAAGCCCTTGGCAGTTTTTACCTTATAGGTAAGCTTAGTGTATTCACCTCTCAACTAAGAAACATTCAATAAACTTTCATGTGTCTCTGCTATTTGTGGAAGATCATCAGGTTTTCAGTGATGGGTGATACAACTATATTTAGTTTCCTAAATAGAATCACGTTTTCATTTCCCTTTGCAGACTTTTGTATAGATTTGAAAATCTATGTAGATATAACATGAGATCTAGAAAGAAGAGAAGAATATATTGAGTTAATTCAGTAATGAATGATGATATAACTGATCTCCTGTGATAAAGGAGGTGAAATCAGAGTCACACTCCAAGGCATTGCTAGATCAAAGCTGTGGTTTGGTAGAGCTTTTTTCTGCTAGTAGTCCTCATTTAAATGGATTCAGCAGCTTGTGCTTACGCTTTCTGGGCTGTTTTTTAGCTGAATTGTTTCAGCTAGTCTGGTTTCAGTAGGTGGCTGTGTGTTGCAAACAGAATGATGTGGGGTAGGTCTGAGCTGCTGGGGGAAGGCAACCCTCTTCAAATGGGGCTGCTACGGAGTATGAAATGTAGCTAGTATCTCAGCCACTCTAACTCACACTTCTGCACAATGCCAATGCGTATCTTTTGTGGCTGGGCTGGAAGGCACTGGTGGCCTGTGTTTCCACATATACAACTTCTGAGGGAGAGGGAGGGTTCCTCCATGGTTTAAACTGACTTGAGCCTCTGCTATACGTACTTGTGGCATGCTGTTTCTGACAGCACACCTGATACTGGCTGATTTGTGGTATGAGTATTACTATGGCCAGGAAATAAAGTGGAGCAGAAAACTGGGAGGCATTTTCCAGGCAGATAAATTCTGTCTACTGTAAGGCTATTCTTATGCTTCTGCCAGGGGAGCATGGGATATGGAGATGAACGCTGGTAGTTAATGAACGCCACTTTAACTTTGCTTGGGAGTGAAGCATTAACACGTGGTCTCCAACAGGAAAAAAGTTTGAAGGTTTTTATTTTGCAGCAATAAACAATGCGACACTGTTGGACATGGAAAAAATAGCCCTAAGTTTGAGAAACATTTGGGTCTCTATATAAAAACTTCTGTTCAGTGATGATGTGTGTGCTATTGAGCATTCTCATTCTTGGGCTATTTGACTCTCTTAATCTGTTTATAAACTCCTAGCTAGCTGATATAGTTTCTTCTCAGTGAAAGTTGTACCTGGTTGCCTGCTGGAATTCTAGACCTGGAATTGAACAAATAAGCACCATCTTTGAATTGAGATACTGAGAAACAATGCCCACTTCAGTTTTTAGTGTTAAAGTTTGTTTGGGGCTTTATTTTATTATTATTTTTTTAATTTATATCTTATTCTACCATTAAGTAAAATCTAACTTTTTAAGAATACATAAAAAGTTGGTAGTTATTGAGATTCTTCTGCTATCATTCTTTGCCATTTTGTGATATCTGTTTTCTGGTTTATTTTCTAAAGTAATAAAATGCATGTATTTACATGAGAAGATTCCAGTCAGGTCCTGCATATTGGTGGTGACTGGCTGTGAAGAAAACCAGATAGTCATACAACAAACCTCCTGATCTTGAGTTAAAATGTTGAACAAAAGCCCACAACCCCCAACTTGAACAATTAGCCAGATTAGTGATGCCATATCTACAAATCGGAGGATCTTTCCACCCCCGCAAATCCACATGAAGATTATAGCTCAGTCTGCCAGAGCAATTGCTGTATCTTGAGGTGCTGTTGAGACAGCCGTTGCAGAGTCCTTGACTTTTTCTGAATTCTGCTACTGAGGCTTATGATTAGAGATAAGATGGTTGCATGCCTTCATGCAATTCTCTCTCTCACACACACACAAAAAAAATCACACACACAAAAGTGCTCCTTGTGGGAGTGGGACAGGTGATTGTCCATATTACGGCTTTTCCTTGCTATACTCTGTACTCTCACAACAAGCTTTATAACTTGTCACATCTGGGTTTTTTTGGGGAGTGACTTTTCAGTTGTAAGCGGTGAGATAATCTGCCAGTTAGAGTGGCAACATAGGATGGGGAGACCTGTTTCCATTTCTATCACTGCAGAACAGCCTGATAACTTGCTTTCTTTGCTTCTCCGTTCTCCCTTGCAGAAGGGAGAGATCTTACCCAGTTTAGGGGATTTGGCAGGGCTCTTTCCTGTTGTGAAGGCAAGTGCATTGCAGTGCTGTAGTTGAGATATGTAGCTGCTTTTCTGTCATACTTAGCTCATTAACTTTTAAATGCCTCGATGCAAGTTTGATATTGCATCAGAGAAAATGTGCCTAGGCCTGATTCTCGGAGGAAAAGGAATGGCTTGGTTGAGAGGGATGCTTGGAGAAAAGACTGAGGATGGCCTGCTGCAGCTTCTTTTTTATTAAAATTACAGACCATTAGTGGAATTTTAATGAAGTCTTGCAGAATGGATGCTCAGAAGCACTTCTACTATGGCAGCAGACAAGTACTGTTCATATTTTTTTGTTCCTTTTTTGATTTTTCAGTTTATTGCTGTGGTGAGTTACTGTAACAGTGAAATGGCTGTTTGACAAAACATGTGCCTTGTTGGCTTCTTGATTGCTTCAGATGTAACTTCTCTACTGGAGATACCGTTCTACAGTGAATAAAACATCAGTCTGAGGCCAAAGGATTCTTTTTCTCTTGAGCTCCAAGGGCCTGTTTAGGGACCTCAGCAGATGATACCACATATTTTGTCTTGGGAACACAAGATGTTCTGGTGAAAAAAAGCTATGGAAGAGCTACATGTTGCTATATAGAACTTGGTTATACCTGTTATTTTAAACAGTACCTATCTTAACATCCTTAGTTCTTTTCTTTTGTACGTATGTGTCTGAATTGCTCTTACAGAACCAGGTTATTGATATTTAAGGTCCCTGGAAAGACCTTGGATTTACTAAAGCATCTGTTGTCTCTGGAGCAGGGATGTCTGCAGTAAGTCCCTGAGCAGTGCAGTTTCATTAGCAAGAATGTGGAAGCATGAACTTTGAAAAATTGCTGAAGATGCACAGCTTTTTCTTTGCTGCCCAGAAAGCTAAGACAAAGTTGGCTTAACTGGTAGTTGAAGTACTTAACTGGGCTCCGTTCAGATAATGAGATCTCTCATCATAGGTGGATGGGAGTTTCTTTTATTTGTTGCATGAATAAAAGAATATTCACAACTTATAATTACATGCATGTCCTGAGATTTGGTGTATATTAATAACTGTCCTGTGACTTTTTTTCTCCTCCCTTGTTGCTTGGTCTTGCTTTTCTATTAAGATGCCTGTGACTGAAACATTCAAGTTTAATAGATTTTTGTCCTGAAAGAGACAGAATTCCCGTGTTACACATAGACTGTAGGATTTTTCTGAATTAATTCCTGTTTCAAATCCCATAGCTGTGGATAAATATATCCAATCTTGACCAGAAAATCTAGGCATGAGAAATCCAATAAGAACCTGATGTGATGGTGGTGGCTCTTGCTTCCTACTAGTTAATGAGACTCCTATCATGATGAATGTAAGTGCTGGGGGAGAGTACAAGGGGAATAGATCCTAGTGGCCAGCCCACGCTTCCCTAAATAACACCTTCAGAATCCTAGGGTAGGGAAAGCATCAATCTGGTCCTGGAGTACATATCTTGTGTCTTTAGTTGGACACTTGTAAAATTAAGAGTGTCTAATATCTGGCTGAGTTTGATCAGCTTCTTATTTCAGCTGCTGGATCTGGGTATGTCTTTGAGAAGCTATTTTTTCTGTTCCTAGATGTGTGTTTTGTGGCTTTCTCCATTCCCCTCCACCTCCCTTTAGAAGTAATGTTTAATTGCATTTGCTTTGGTAAGCAGCCTCTGTAACCCTGGCCTTTTGTTATTTGCTGTTCTTTCTGTCTTTGTGTATCCTGTAAATTTAGTGACTGCTTTCTTCCAAGTCACCGACTAAAACGTTAAATGACAGAGGGCCAAGAACTAATACTTGATGGACCTCACTAGCAGTGGTTTCCCATTGACACCAACATTTCAAGAGTTGTCACTTAATAGACTTTTAAAATGGTTTATATGTATTTGGCTGATTTTTGTTTGTTTTGGTTTGGTTGGATTTTTTAATATTTTTCTTTTCTTGGCTGGTTTTAGTCAAAGTGCCAGCCCAAAAATGTTACGTAAATCTAAAAATATTCTATCAAACCTGTTACTGTTGTTAATGAAATTTTGTTTCATAAAAGTAAAATTAAGTAATTTTTGTAAGCTCATGTTGATTGACACTGTTTTTGCTGTTAATTCCTCAGTAGTCCTCTGAGCTGTTCCTTGATTTTGAAAACCTTTACCAAGTTGAGACCCCAGTACTTACCTATTTAATGTTTTGATGTTTCAAAGGGAAGATTTTTATTTTTTTTTCCCTCCAACACATGGGAACTTCCTCAATATTCCAAGACTTTCTGGAATTAAACACTGCTGCAAACATTCTCTGAGTAACTTCCAGGAAAAAAAAAATCACCTCCATTGCAATTTAAGACTGTTAACTTAAAAATGTTAAATAACAGCACCTTGATAGGTTTTGTTGAAAGATCATATGCCATTCCATTGAATGTTAATATACTACCATATTCTTGTAAACTTTTTTTTAGATAACACACATATGTACCTTCTTTTTGATTTTATCTTTGCTTACTTCAAAGCTGTGTTTATCTCTTTGCTCTGATCTTTGTAACATTTCTGAATTTTGATTAATGTTCTTTGCTTTGAATGCCTCTGTCCCTTTTCCAACCTCTTGTCTCGTCTGTGCTTTTGCTCTTAGTTGCCCTGTGGCTTTGGACTTTTTGGGGTTTTGTGTGGGATCTTTTGTTTTCTTCTTAATTAACACGTCTGATATTTTTTTTTTTCCCCCCATGATACTGTTTTGAGGGTTTCTAGTATAAAGTTCCTAAATAGTTAAGAAATTTAAACAAAAGATGTAGACAACTATTGTCTTAATTGATTTGACTCTATTTCCAGCTTTTTGAAGTTGTCCTTTTAAAGTGCAAAGTGCTATGTATTAGGCTGATTGTTTATTATAAATAAATGTTGATGAATCAGTTACCTTATTTTCTATTGCAGTTGGTCTACAGTATCTATTATACTTAACTCGTGCTCTGCCTATTACTTAGTTAGTCTATTGGAGATCTGGCTTACAAATCGATATTCAGAGATTAGGGCTGAAGAGTTGATAACTATGTATGTTGGTTTTTATTTTTTTCATTCAGGGTCCTTGCTATGTTCCTGTTTATTTGGAGTTCTTTAATAATTTATGTAATAGTAAAGGTAGATTGTAGCCTTTCTTTTCTTTACTGCCCTCAAAATTATTTGAATTCTAATTAGTGGTACAAGCTTTACTGCTTTGACTAGATACGTATGTAGGGCTGAACTGTGTAGTGAGTATTAAAGGGTATGTTTGAGCTGTGCTATTGCAGGGGGAAAAAAAGCATTGTTTGAAATGCTAGGCTCTGTGTTAATGGCAGTCCAGAAATGCATCCCTATCTCCTGAAGATCTTGCATTCCTGTTTTTTAAAAGGGTGGATGTGTCTTTGGCTTATCCACATTGCTAGAGACCAGCTAGTAAAGTCCTGCCTTGGACTATCAACTTCTCTAATAGTGTTATCTCAAGGAGCCTGGTAGCTACTTCATCATTACAAGTGCTCTCAGTTTTAAGGCAAAAGATATGAGGATCTAACTGGATTTTTTGTTGTTGTTGCAAAGCTTGAAGGTAAATTTTTAACCAGCAAACTATAATTACAGTTTAAATTTATGACTTAAAATATTTGGCTACAGAAGGGAAGATGAAAATGCCAGAAAAGATGAAAATAAAACTGTTTAGCTGCAGAGACAAAACTAGTGGAATTTGACCGTGCTGAAAACTGTATAGTCAACTCTCTCTTTTTGTTTTCTGGTTTTTTAGTTTTAATTTCTGTGTTTGTTACCTCTAGCGTAGAAGTTTTGTTGGAGGACATTTTAAAGAATAATGTTTCTTAAATATTGCTTGCTTTACTTTTAGAATAAACAATTGTAAAATGTTAGTAAGTGTGTAACAACCTCTACATTTAAAACGTTATTCCACCCTTGCTTCAGTACTAAGGGTTTTCTTTGTTCTTTATGGGATTTTTTAATTTTTTTTCCTAATTCTTCTCTTGCTAGCGAGCCTTCTGAGGTAGAGAAGATGTTTTACGCTTTGTAAACATATTTTTTTTCAAAAAAAAACCCCACCTTTTTTTCTAAATTTTTACACTAACACCCAAAAGACATTTTTCTTGTACAGGTCAGCAGTAACATTATAAGGGTTAAATGTATGGTTGCTTTAATTGTGAGGAATGTATCTAAGAGAAAGCTCTGAAATACTGGGATCTTCTTCCCTTTTTCTCTCTTGTAATTCTGTTATTCCTGCAACTTTTCCACTGGCCCTGCTCTTCAGCTGCTGTGAACTTTCAGACACTGAAATATAGATGATGAAAATATAGAAAATGGAATTCAAGAGAGGCAGCCATGTTAATTTCTGTTCCATTTGAAATGCAGGAAAATATCATCTGCCAAATGGAAAAGGACAGTCGGTGGGAAAAGAAATGTTCTTTTCAAGCTTCTAAGAGCAGTGACAATGGAGAGAAAAAATACTATAAAAAGTAGGCAGCTCCTTTTTCAAGATTTTGTTTTCAATGTATTATGCATGATTAACTGTACACAGTTGCTCTTTTGGAGTCCTGAATGACTGAATACTACATTGCAGGGCTTATACTGTTTTTACTGCATTGCACTGTGCATTTGGGGGGGAATAGGGCTCAGCTTCATGGCAGTTTTGCCAGTCTTTAGTATAATTTTTGAATACATTCATACTTCCCTTATTTGCCTTTTTTAATGTCAAGCATTGCACATAAGATGTTCTGCTGTTGCTATGCAACTGCTAAATCCAATATTTAATATTAATAAAACCCGAGTGGCATTAGCATCACTGAGAACAGTGGGCTAGCAAACTATGATTGTACAATATCCAGGCTGTAAAACTTGGCAGGGACTTCAGTGTGCAATTGCATGCATGGCAAACTGTGGGGCATGAGTCATTGGCAGTTACTATTTTAAGAGTCATGAGTTTGAGTAAAATTTCTGAGCTCTTTGGATTTTTATTTATATATATAATATAATTTTTTAAACAAAAAGGTAAAGAATGAGGTTGGTTAGCTGAATTTTT
>JAVJGJ010000062.1:24701577-24746158 GCA_035590215.1 Microhierax caerulescens
AATGAGGTTGGTTAGCTGGGTTTTTTTAAGGTTTCATTTCAGATACAAATTCTGAGGGATCACTACCCATAAAAGTCAGCATTATAAACCTATGGGTCAATACCCTGATTCTCCTATTTTTCTTCTAGGTCAGGTTGGTCGGCCCTTTCCCACTGTTCCTGCCACTTCCTGAAGCCTGAATTGGCTTTTTTTGGAGGCAGTGCTACTTCTCTGCCTGACAAGGTGCTGTTCAATGAGATGTTTTTTCTAGTTTCTCCTCTTCCACCTTGTTTTCTGAACTCTCCCTATTTCTCTTTACTCTTGACTGTTATTTCACCGTCACTCAATTTTTGTTTGTTTTCTTTTGGTTGGTTGGTTTTGTTTTATTCTTTGCTCGGTCCTTTCTGAGATTAGATTTTTAGTGTCAGCCTCTGATAGATATTAGATCAAGGATGGTGGTGTACCCCAGCAATACCTTGGCCATCTAAGTCGTGTTACAGGCTGCAAATTCTCTAGGGTCCTGAATCTGATATCTGAAGATGCTAGTGCTCTGGCACTCTTGCTGACACCCGGGGAGGGGGTGTAATGCTACTTGTCCTTTCCTTTTGAGGAATGCATTCCAAAAGATAGCTTTGATATTAGATCTGTATAAAGTCAGAGTTATTTTAGAATGACTGCTCTTTTGCAATGTAATAATGGATCTCCTTTATGGCATGTGATCATTTAGATTTCAACTTTTTTCTTAAAATGACCACTTCAGGTAGTTTATCTGTCCCTAATTCACCCATGCAAGTTTCTCTAAATTTAAAACTATTTTTGTGTCTTAATTTATTTTTTTTTTCATTTCTTCTGCCTCTCAAAAGATTTAGGCAAGTAGGAAAAGCTGCACCTAGATGTATGCAAACCGTTATTAGACCTACAAAGCAAAAGTGTTAATGGGGGGGGCACCATACAGTAAGTTGTAGCCTTGAGTTTTATGGTCATATTTGGAACACATTTTTATAAGCAGGTGGAATTTATCTGTCCCCCTTAAAGTATTCTTTGTACTTTTCATATTCACTCTGCCAACCTGTCTACTCACAGTATTGGGTAGTTAATAGCTCTGTAGATTTTACTGCCAGCAGGGGTTTAGTGTAATATTGGTTTAACATTTCCAAATAATGGCAGTTATTTCGGTAAAGGTTTTTCCTCTTTTGGAATAAACTAAAATTGGTTAAATTTCTTTTAAGTGAGGCATAAATCATGGCATTGAAGTAGATCACACTGTGTATCTTAGATGTGGATCTGCGATTGGAATTTGGTTTCTTAGTGGCATGGCGCTGCTGAATCTCTTTTCCTTTTGAATTTTATCTCCTCAGTCATGTAACTCTTCAGGAAACACAGATTCTAACATTTGTGGAAATTCAAAAAAGCAACTGAATGCCACTTGGATAGAAGAATATATGTTTTTTTTTTAAATTGGGAAAATGTACCTTATTTTAGTTTGGAGGTTTAGGCAAGAGAATTTTTTTCATATAGAAACTACCTGGTCGTGTTGTAGAACCTACAACTTCCTATTTTCTTTTCAAAATGGTTTATTTCAATGTCATAATGTTCTTTGTTTTTAACCTAGCTATTTACTAAAGTACAGGAGTCGATGGACTCTAGATTGTGCTATGATTTGTCAGTAATTCAGTCATCACAATTGACCCATGTTTCTTGTAATACTTAGAGAAAACACGTTGAGTTCTGTTCTTGGAACAGATAAATATAGAACTGCTATTGTGAATATTCTTGTAGTGACGTACTTAATCTAGAAAGCTAACAATTCTTTTATTTGCTTTTAGGGTTTGAAAGTATTCTAGAAGGCCTGTTTGGACCTGGATTATTAAAAGATCTCAGTTTGTTTAAAGGTATTCAATCTCTATGTTTGTATCTTGTTCTGCATTTCTAATGACAGAAGCAGCCCCAGCTCTGCCTCTAGAAAATGTGTGTTACCGTGGTGATTTCTGCTTTTTTTTTTTCCCCCCCTCCCCCAGGCAGTGCTCACAGTTAGTTTCATATTGGCTAAAATTACTAATGAGTGTGCGTTCATCTTTATGTAGCTGGGAGTGTATTTGGCAGTGCTCAGAAAAACAGATTTGTTGTGCATAGATAAAATGTATACAGTTTGGTAATCTGGGGATTTAGAAAAATGACCGAAATGAAGTCTGCATCCTCAGAATGCAGGCAAGAATGTTGTGAAACAGGTATTTAATTCGGTATTTCTCTTTTGGCTCCAGTTGTGTCGCGGTTTATGAATATGAAGTAATTTGCTATTCCTCTGATTTACAGACTGTGAGCCTGAAGGTGTTTCTGATTGGTCTTTTGATGAAAATTGTCTTTTCTGCTGCCTGAGAAGAGAAAAAGTGAAGGTAACAATGCAGATGTGTGAAGCTAGTAGTTGTAGGGGAGGGACAAAGGGAGGGAGTTTGCTGTTTCTAGTTAACTGAACACAGAAAATCTGTACCTCCTACCCCTTTCCCCTCCTTCAGAAAAAAAGGCTTTCTGAATTAAAATAGTGCAAGGTAATGAACAGTCTTGCCTCTTCTCCGCAACTTTTTCTTTGTAGTGTGTGATGCAGATATTTTTTTTTCCTCTCTGTGTAGTGACTCGTTCTGTTTAGTGTTTTTTGTTTGTTTTGGGTTTTTTGAGTTCTTTGTAAGAGATCTTGTTGGGATCATGATACCTTTCCCAAGGGGGGCAAACTGTGCCTTGTGCATGTTTACTACAGTGAGATGTCAGGCTTATCTTCAGTATGGAAATGTGGTCCATTTTAACAACCTAGAATCTTGTTCTGTATCTTGGAACCCCTTTCCCTGTGGGCCATATCCTTTTATTAAAGGTCTAATATGTATGGTAGGTTTTCTACTATGCTTGTTTATAACCAAGTCAGAGCCTAAATGTGGACAAGTCCGCTTTGCCAACATAATAAACTTGCAGTTCATTTTCTTAACAAGATTATAGCTGTATATGAAACAAAGGCTATCATGCTATACATGATTGTTGCTCAGGCCATGTGTTGAAATAATGATTGTTCTATAGCATGGGAAAAAAGGCTCATCTGTCTTGGCAAAAATTAATTCGCCAAAACTTAGAACTACTACTTCTTCCTGTACAATGTAAAGTAACACACAGAGTGGATCTCTATCAATTTAGGGATGAAATAAAAGCACTCTTTCCTCCGCAGCAGCTAACATGTTTGGCTGTGTGGCTTGTTCATAAAAGAAGTACCTTGCTCACAGTGATACTTGTCATGTTGCCAGTTTATGCTTGTTTTTGTATTACACTTTTTGTTAAGGCATGGGAGGAGGGTTAGGAATGCTTGCATTTACACCAGATGTAGGGCATAATACTTTCTTTCACTGACAGTGGCAGCAGGTAAGCTGTGTATATGCTTGAGCTGTAAGGAGTTCTGTCTTGTTTGTCTTACGTCATCTCATAAAAAGACAAAATTCAGTATTTAGCACAATTCTAGTAAAGTCATTGAATTGATTCAGAAATTTATCTTGTGGTAGGGTCAGAGACTGGTTGTGGTATAGGAGAATCTAACAGCGTATGGGTAGATCTTCAAAAAGACTGTTTACATCTCAGTTGTCCTCATAGGTCCACTGTAACTAAAATAAAGCTCCTGAAAATCTGTTTGTTAGGTGAAGACAAAAAGTAAGAACACAAATATCTACTGTATAGTATGCTGATTAGGCGTGGTTGTCTTGTCTTTTTCAGGCTTCTATACAACCTTTAGACAGAAGCTGAGATACTACTATATTTTCATGTACTTTGCTAAGCTTTTCTTTCTGGTTTCACATAGTGAAGTGTAGTACATGATTGTGAGTATTGCTGAAAAACTGGCAATGTATTCCTTATGCGAGTGGTACTTATCATTTATGTTAAGGTCCTCGCATGGTTTTCCTTTGTACTGTGTGGTAGCTTTTAAATGGCCAAAAGAAAAGATGCAGATATAGTCACATCTGTTGTGCTCGGTGGTATTTTGGCATCGGGGTCTAAGGAGACTTAAGGATCGTGTACAGATTGACATAGAATGCACAGGGCTGTGCAGCAACACTAGGCAAAGGCGCTAGGTGAAGGGGATTATGAGTTCTGAGCAGGCTGGAGAGAAATGTGAGTTAAGAAAGGCTGTGGTAGTGTCAGTAAGCTACTGTGGGCTGGTGCAGGGTAATTTTTATAAATAAAACCCAAGCAATTTGTGACACTTTACATTTCAGTAGCCAAAAATATCTGTTTAAACCATAATTTTTTTTACAGCTGATTGATAAACAGGGACAGCAAAGAGATCTTTGTACACATGCTGCTTTGCTGCATGACCAGGGATCATTGGCTGGGGGAGTGGGGAAAGGTGGTGAACCAGTCTATTCAAATCAGACTTATGGCTTCTCTTTTGATCCTGGTGATTCTCCTCATGCTTGGCACAGGGCTTCCTTGGAACATACAGGATTTTTTCTAGGTTGGTTGTGGGTTTTTTTGTGTTTTTTTTAGGGGGTGGGTGGGGTGGTGCTGGGTTTTTTTCTCCTTCCTGCCCCCCAGCCTCTATAGCAATTCTGTTTGGTTTTGGCTTTTTGGAGCTTTTTTGGTTTATTTGTTTTGTTTGGTTTTTAAGGGAAGAATATGGGTCCTTTTAAACCTAGTGAGTTCTTGTAAGTCAGCTGAGAGAGATGGCAGAGTGGGAGTGCTTTCTTTCCTATGTGGGTACGCCAAATTGCTGCACTGCTGGCTGTTGCTGATGTCTTTAGTTTGCAATACAGAGTTAAATATGACTCTTTTATGAGAGCCTTCAAATAGTATGGATTTAACATCGTAATTTGAATTAAAACCAGAGACTTAAGTTACAAGCTTTTTTGTAACAATTCTTTTGATATTTAGCCAAGTGATGGGCAGTCTTCAGCTGATGGACTGAACTGAAGTAGAAATGTTAATGGCTTATTTGAAATCTCTGCCGTTAAACATCTGTACTGATATCTTTATTTTAGAGATATTTTCTTTTTAGGGAGTTGCAGATTCAGTCTACTGTAACTGCTAAAACCTGTCTGTTTCTGTACACAAATTGGTAGCAGTTGTGCGTTCTGTGCTACATCCTTTATTCTGCTTTTTTTTATTGCTGTTCATGTGCATCCTCTTACCTTTTTAGGAAAAGAACTGGGCAGGGTGGAATGATTTAAGTTTGTGCTTGTATACTGCTGGGTCACAGAATTAAAAAGTGTGTCATTGATGTTGTAGCTGGGAGCTAGATAGCCACAAACCACATATAAAAACATTGTGGGGCTATGGCTGGCTTTTTTTTCCAATGAGTACATCTCTACCAATACCTCCTTTTGGATTAGTGGAATAATTATCGCTGTACTTGATTTTCACCTTTCAGTGACATATAGGTACCTGATCTGAGAAGTTCAAAACCAGTACAAATCTTCAGGTTTTTTTCTGGATTTCATTTGCCCTTAAGAATTACCTGTAACTTAGGAGACCAGTAGTTGTGCTTAAGGAGAATTTTGTTCTGGACTGCAGGTTGAGAATTGGAGGCCAAGATTAGTTTATTGGCAGAGCTCTTTAAGGGGAAAAAAATTACGCTTGCTCTCCCACCCATATCGGTGATGTTGGTTCTTACTTTTACAAGCAATCGGATTCAATTACATGAATTCTTCAAAGGATGGAGAACCATCTGCTGAAGTATTCTGAAAAGATTAATTTATTTGTAGCCATAGTTCTACTTGCAAATGCATGGAATTTTTGGCAGTCAAAATACAAGACAGTTTTTGATAGAGAAATGGACCTAATAGTCTTCATTTAAAAGGGATAATAAAATACAAAGTAGGGAGCTGAAATCTTCCCAGAATATTTTTGCCCAAATCCAGAGGGTTATGTGCAATAATGTAAAGCTTTTGAAAATAGACATTTTTTTCTTCCATCATATAATGCAGAATGCACAATTGCTTCAGTCTGGTATGATCAGGGAACAACTAGTTACCTAAGGAGCTGCTATCAGGTTATTAATGTGGGTACAATTCTGCATGGGTGCATTGATGGGCATGAAAGACAAAAAAAGACAGAGCAGTTCTAGAAGCCTACTTGTAGTGAGAGGAGGTAGATTGGGTTCTATGGGACCAAACCCAGTGAATTCTTATTTGGATGATCTGCAAATGTGGTAATTCTCAGTTGCTTGTGGGCTTTATCCTTCAGAGGGGAGATTTAAGGTAGTATAGTTTGCAAGGTGATTGGTTTTTGTGGTTTTTTTTTTTTTTTTTTTAATTAAGATTTTCCTTCTAAAAGGTTATGGTACAGAGACGACCCATCGATTCAGATGAATTGAACTTTAAGTGTATTTGACTTACCTCTTTTTAATTATGGTTTTTAATTTTTCAGTGTGACTTGTTAAATAAAGTGACAGAGCTATTATTACAGAAGAAATCTGTGGCTTCATGTAGAATGTTTGTATCAAATGAGGGAGTCTCTACTGTAATTTGCTCATAGCTGGAGCTCAAGCCTAGTTTAAGATTTTATTTGATTTTAGAAAAGATGCAGATAGATAAAGCCAGAAGAAAGCACCAGTAATAAGAGGGGGGAATTGGAAACAGAATCCTTAAAGAGGATCCAACTGAGTATATGCATTTGGAAAAGAAAACACTAATGTAAAGCTACATGAAGCAATTCATATGTATTAAAAAAAAAAAGGGGGAGGATGTCACAACTAATCTCATTAGTTAGTGAGAGCAGAACAAGAAGGATAATACTTCTAAGCATATTAACTACTTTATAGATACATTTAAGCTACAAAAATAGTGTGAGAAAGTGACTTATAGGAGCATATTTTGGAGTTTCATTTTGGAGTTGATGGCAGAAGGTTGAGTCTGGTCTTCAAAGTACCATAAAATGCCTGGGCTTCAGTGTAAGGACCTCTTGCAATTCTTTCAGTTGTGAAGAAGTGTGGTAGGGTACAGCATGTGAAGGAGTAATTTTAAAATTCAAAGTTACTCTGATATGATTTGGATGTTTCTAAAAGCTTGTAAGTAATTGCTTTACACAAACATCTGAAAGGTAATATCATTCCATTACTTGATTATGATTAGTCATAATAACAGCCTCTGAATCTGGTGTCCTTTCACTATGGAGGAACATAAACAGTAAGACATAAACTGCGGTAAGTGTCTGAATAATTCCGAAGAGAAGCTACCATTATAATTTAAAGTGTTAACTCATAGCATAATTGAAGATGGCAAAAGAAATACATGAAAATGAGTTGAAGCTGCAGAACTCTTACCATTTTTGATGGCTTTAGAATGTGTTTAAATGTGTGCAGAGCTCCTAAGTGTGCTGGAAGATGCTCTAAAACATTTTTAATGGATTTCATCATTTTTAAAAACTCAAGCATTTAGACTGTCAATTTTCTATTGGGTGGTTTTAAAATAATTTTGATATGGAGGCTAAAACCTGAAGAGGCTGTTGTAGAAAATCTCCAGCAGTGTTTAGTAGTAATGCAGGGTTACAGTTTTGCTTGTGCATGAATATCAATGCAAGCGTATTGTATTTCCAATGATTATTTTTTTTTCCTCACACTACTATTGGTAATAAATAATATTCAATATCTATTGAATAACATTTCTTTTGCATTTGATAAATCTGACAGCAGTCATCTTAATAAGGAAATAATACTGTTTCTTACTACAAAAGTGTGCATGTCCAGTAAGTGAGGGATGTCTTAAAACTAATTAAACCATCTGAGTTTTCGATTGATGCCAAGCTGGGAACAGTTATGGATGCTTTGAAGGATATGCTTAGAAATTAAAATTATCTCTCTGTAAATTTGGGATATAGGACAGACAGACTTACTTTATTGAGTTACAAGTGTCTGAAAAGTGATAGCATTGTAAAACCAGTAAACTATTTTTGGGGCTATATCAAGAGAGGCATTTGTCTTAATACCTGGAGAGGAAAGCCTAAGTGCAGGTGAAACTTCATCAGGGTGTAGCATTATAAACAAACGGAATAGCATTGAAATAAAAGCAACGAGAATGACTTGGTCTTGAAGGTAGGAGAAAAGACAGTCTCTGCTGCCTTTAAGGCTTGTCTACAGAAAATAGTAGATTATTCTCCCTTGTACTAGCTAAGAGTTAAAAACACTGTACCGTCTTAAGAAAAATGAAGTGTTGGAGAAGACAACCTAGGGATGCTGAAACGTTCATTTCTTACTTTCTGTGCCTGATCTTGCAGTGGGGTGGGAGACTGCATTGTATCCCTAGGGTCCATGGGTTGGCCAGTCAGCCACGGGTGGTCTTGGGAAGCCTTCCTCCATCTTCTCCATGAAGATGAATAGGAATTACCTCATACTATTCTGGCTTGTGGACACTTCCTGCTCCATCTGTATGCAGCCTGTGGCTTAAACATGAAGCTGCTGTTGCCGTATCTATACAAAACCAGCCTGCATCATACCTTTCTCTTCGTGACAGCAGTTTAGCATTTAGAATTGCTGTATTAGCATTTCCAAGGAGAGTCCAACACTAATGCTGACAAGGCCAGGCTGTCCAGGATTAGGTGATCTCTCAAGGTCACACACTGACCTTGCATTTTGAAAACCTGAGGTCTGTACTTCTAAGGCTCTTTGACTTAATTGTGTAGTTGTGCTGTATATCTTAATGTACAAAAAGAGCTTTAGCCCTTTTGCAGCACGTGCAAACCACTCCAAGTATCTTTTCCTGAAGCTATATTGTTCAATATAGCAGTACTGCATGTTCACTGATGGGATTCCAGGGATGTTCTGGGGCATGATTCCCACCTGAAGAGAAGCTCAACGAGAATAGAATGAATCCTGCGTTATAAATACTATGTAAAATTAACAGGTTGTTTTTTTCCCAGGGGATTTGTAACCAGTGACAATGCTATCTAAATATTGATAGGTTTTTCTTCTTTCTGCTGCCTGCATGTTGGTACTGAAAACTTTGATGTGATTTGGGACTGCAGAGTGAGAGGGTAAGCCTGAAGATAGTGGATCCAAATAATTGTTATTAGGAAAAAACAGTGCACAATGTTTTTTTTAAAAAAAGAGGTAAAACCCCCACTGCAACAACAACAAAACACCAAAAAACTGAAACAACCACATACCACCACCCCTCAAAACAAACAAAAAAACCCTTCACTTCTGGGAGTTGACTTTTGAATAGCAATCACAATCAAATATTAAGTGTAGCCACTTGGTTTCCTTCTAGGGGTGAACGAGCTGCAAAGATTACTGGGATGATTGTGACATAACTGATAAGAAAATAGTAGAAAAATGAAATAAACAGAAATCTTTCCAGTATATTTTGTCTGGTGTAGTCGGTGCTGTACTGCAGATGCCAGAAAATAGCTGAAGATTTTTCTTTTCTGTGCACAAGGTTAAATCTGACTCTCTTATATAACTGTATATAACATGGACATGCTGCCTATGGACTCTGTTTCCACCCAGATGCTAGGCTGGTACTTCCTATGTATTGTATTAGTTATAAAAAGTACTAGGAAGATTTGAAATGCATTGTGTTGGCCAAGAGTTATTTTCGTTTTAGGCTTCTTCCAGAGCTATAGTCTGTCAAAGGGCAGAATATCAGATCAGGCTGAAAGGGTAATGTTTCCTTTGATTCTGAATTCTCTGTTTGTCTTTTGAATTTAAAGAAAGTTTTTTTGCAATGGCTTGTAGAACTCTAGGTAGAAGATGCTAATTAACTCTAGCGGATCTTATCTAGCCAAATCTCCAGGCATCAGTTTGCAGAGATTCCTTTTAAAGTAAAACTTAAAAGCAGTTTGTCCTGTAAATGCTTAAATATTCCAAAGATTGTTCCAACAGTTCTGTATGCCTAGATTACTTCTGTTATTAGTTAAATTTGCACAAATGTCTGCTTTTTACACAAACTGATAAGCTGGGTTTATAATTAGCCTCATAATGCCTAAAAGATAATGGAGCTTGTCTCAGAATGACTGTCAGTAACTAGGACGGATCCTGCATTAAACTTTATCGGGTGCAGAAACTCTTTCAAAAAGGTGATGCAAGTGTGCTCTATGAAGTCTCACCTGAAGAGTAACTCTTATAAAAATATTGAGCTTATTCTCCACAAGTATTTTTATTGTGAAATCATGTACAGATACTTCACATACTTTAAGTAAAGTACAACTGCATTTTCAGTGAGTTCATAAAATGCCAGTGAACCGTGGGAGCACTATTACTGGTTACTGGTACAGGAGTACCTGGCACAGAGGTGAATGCTTTTAGTATAGTTAATCCATCAGTTCAAATTTGTATTCTTTAAGTCTATCTAAAAAATAAAAAGTTAATCTTTCCTGTGAGAGCTGGCAGGTTTGAGAGCAAGCCAGGAATCTCTGCTAGGGAGGAAAGCATCAGTCACTTTGTGAGGCCTTTAATTCCTCAGGCTCTTAACCTTCACAGCAAACACGTTATTTTACTCTCCTGTCATCACACACTCCTCATCTTTTTATTTAGCATAAAATAGTGCCTTGTCTCTGTACCCAGTCTGGTACAGTATCTCCCTTTACTTTTTGATAGAGAACTTTTGGAAGCTGTTGAATTACAAACCTGAGGTGAGAGCCCGTGTGGTTCAGGCCAGAGTCCACAGCATTTCGTATTATTACCCTTTGCACATAGTTCACGTGACTGCTGTGTTCGTTAATTTACTGTGGGCTGGTTATGTAACCTTGCTTCATTAAATCTCTTGAAGTCGGGACAGCACAAACTTTAGAATGACTTCTTGTGTTCATTTATTGTGAATTATAAATGAGTTGCTGGTTCTTTCCTTCCCTTCTAATCCCATAAGGATATGAACCTGAAATCAACTTGTACAGCAGAGGCCCAAAAAACAGACGTAATGTAGATATTATGGTAACTGATACCTTGTAAAGGTTAACAAAACAAAACACTCCCTAAACCCAAAGAGTGATTGTGTATGCATTCCTGCAGTAGGTAAATACAAGTAACTTTAATATAACTTGAAATGGAAGTAGAGGGAGAGGGCCAGGGAAGAAATCGTTCTCTAAAGCAGGAGCAAGGCATTAAGCTGAAAGAAGTGAGAAAAGGGTTTTGTGTCTGGGGAGAGTGTTTAATTTTCATGGTTTTGTAACCATTGTCTTCTAGTTTCTTGAGTTGTATTTAAAATGACTGATTTCTCCCAGCATCTCACACAATTTAACCATCCTAAAATATGTGTTTAGAAATATTCTTGTGATAACTTAGTTGCTTCCAGTTGTAAGGGATAGTATGAATTTTAATTCGTTACAGATGTTGTAAGCAGCTAATTTAAGACTATTTCACTTACAAGTAGCTACTACTGAGCCTTTTCACAAAAGGACCTGTTTGTTGCTGATGCTTGGTCATTTGTTGCTCAGTTTGCATGAACACTGTGTAGAGTAAGGAGAACTTCCTGTGTTTTGCCTTCAACAGTTCTTTCTTGGAAATAAATAATAGCCAAAGAAAAGTGCAAGATGTGAAATTTGCAGCCAAATGTTCTAAAGTATCTATATCTTCTTCTTCATAGCGGCCTTTTATTTCCCGTAATGTTACAGGCTTCTGCTGCATTTACAACAACAAAACAGGACAAAGTACAATGTTCTGGAGCAGTCAAAAATAAGGTTGTCATTTTAATAGATTCAACTCTGTGCTGAGTGCCTAAAAAAGTTTTGAGTTTGTGAAATATTTAATGCTTAAGGAACTTTATTAATTTTGGAGTCAGGAAGATCTTACAAATATTAAATATCTTTGCAGGAACACTTAGTCAGTCTGGATGAGCCAGCCTCGGAAGCTGGACAAGAAGCTCTGCTTAGACAAGAGCAAGCAAAAATCATTCGTTTTGAAAGGCAAGCGGAAGAGTTCCTCAATGCAGTCTTTTACAGAAAAGGTTGGTTTTAATGGGGATGGGGAAATGGTATCTCTCACTGGTCTTCTTGCATGCAATGCAGGTATCAAAGATCTGACGTTCAAGTTGTCATTGTATGTGCAATATTTCTCAGTTGTCTAATTTTATATATGTATTTATCAAGAGCAAATATTGACTCTCAAATGATGTAGTAATACAACAGTGTGGGCTTGTATCAGAGGAAGAGAGTGTAACATGTTTAACTCTAAAACAAATCTCTCCATGAGAACACTGGTGTTTTGCACTTTTGGAGGAATGACTCAATTCTTACCCAGCAGAACTGTTGCCCTGAAACCAGTGTTTAGGTGAGCAGGCTGTTTTGGAAGAAGGGGCAAGTGACAATGGTGGTAGTAGATGGGTAATTTTTAATATTTTTTTTAATGGGATGTGTACTAGTGCAGTTTTTCTTAAAGGTCAGCAGTCTTCTTACTAGGGTCTGTAGTGATTACCTACTCCACCTCCAGCAATCCACAGTATAAAATATTGTTGGAATAGTGCTAAGGGTGGGGGAGTATATGGAGAATTCAAAATGTGATGAGCAAAGGAATTGGAAAAATCAGTGCTGTAGAATATGCTGAGAAGACTAACAGTAGCTCAATGCTAGAAAATCCTCAACATCTCTTCTAGAGAGTTATGTCAGTTAAACCGTGCTCTGAGGAAGGCACAGAACTCATTTATCTGTTTTCTACCAGTCTGAAAAATGGGAATCCAGAGGTTGCTTCAAAATGCATCCTGAATGGAAGTAGACTGTACTTATCAGTCTAACCCATGTGTGAGAAAATCTGCCAAATCAGTAATTCTGACATGTCTGCTGGGGGACAATGCAAGGCTTCAGTTTAACAAACTGGTAATTGCTGTAGCCAGTCCTCAGCTCTTCCTCCTAGTGACCAAAATATTTAAAGGTGTTTTAAGCAGATAACAGTATCTTAAACTGTCTTTTATGACTCAAATGAACAAATACAAACTCTATGTTGTGATGTATTGCATGAAGTATAGAAGTATGTGGGATGGTAGGAAGGATAGTTATTGTGTTATTGAGATGATGCTTTTATTCCAAGTCTTCCTCTTCAGTGTTTGGGTTTTTTTTTCTTTGAAGGTTAAGGTTTCCTTTTGCTTTTAAATTTATCCTACCTCTAAACCCAGAAGGGATTTAAGAAAACAGAAATCTAGAGAAAATACACTTTTTTCCATATTACTGTTCTGGTGAGAGGAAAACTTGCACTTCCATCACCTTCAATTTGTTCATTAAAGACTTCAATCCCTTTAACATTGAGTTTAAATTTTTATGTATGACCTCTGTGTGTGTGTCTTATTAGAAATGTATACTTTCCTAATTGTTGGATAACTATTGCCAGTCACTGTGGTATGCCAGTGAGGAGTTTAACACCTTGTCTGTGGTCAGAAACACAGAATGAAGATAATGAAGCCACTTCAGATGTCGAAGAATCTTTGAGAATTTTTTTTAATACACTCTTGCTTTCCTTCCTCTGGCAAGGCTGTGCTTGGTACAAGAGTAATAACGGAGGGAAAGCAGCCTGGCAGGAAGTTTCCTTAATACTGGCAAAGCTTGGCCGTATTTAGATTGCTTGAAAGGTTATTCTAATTCGTGCCATTGCCCTAAGATCCCCAGGCACTGTCATACAAAAGAGGACACAAGTGGTAGAACTCTGATACTCCTGTGTTGCTCAGAGATGCTGGGCTTTCTTGGCTTCATGCCAGCCATTAGCTGTGTTTGGGTTATTATTTTTTTTCTTTCCATCCTTACTGCTAGTAACATTTGAGACTGGTATATTGTAGCCCAGGCAGATCAGACAAAATGCAGATGTTCTGTGAGCAGATGCTTGTTACGCATCAAGGATGTGCACTCGTGTACTTAACATACATAGGTAATTAGCAAGATCAGCATACTTTCTTTACAAGTTTACCATACATTAATCTTACGTACTTTCTCTCTGCTTTATGCCCACATCACTCTGACTCAGTAATGCTTCTTTCAAATATTCCTACTTTTCAGTGAAAGCAGAGTGGTAGTACCTAGTTGCTCATTTCCTTTACCTCGTGGCAGGATAGGACCTTCTTTTGATGGTTTAATGAAATCATACTTTTTTTTTTTTGTTTGATACTGCTCTTTTAAGATTTCAGTGAAGATAAAATACACAAAAGCTATTAAGGTTTTAAAGCTCTTGAGGTACTGCTTTAAACTATTTGTAACCAATAAATATTTGCTGTATTTTTCTTCTCTGAGAACTTCTGTTTTAGTTAATTTTAATTTTTTTTTTTCAAAAAAAAATCTAGACATGTAGAGTCAAAATAAACATCTGGTTGACTTCAAGTGATGCTGCAGAGGCACCAGCAAATATTTTCAGCTCGCTTTTGAACAGCTTTAATCCTTAGCGTTCAGGCTTTGTATTAAGCAAGATGCCTTTAATGTACTAGGTAACTATGCTTCTGCTTGGAAATTGAGTTTTGTGTCCCAAGTTAGTAAGTTTGTCTTGAGCACTACTAGAAAGCTCTTGGTAGTCATTCTGTGATGATTCTTTGAAGTTGTAGATTACAGAGATGCATGGCCGTAGACATATGTAGTATTTTCTCCCTGAATTTGGAAATGCGTTCAGCTGTAAGCATTACAGAGTTGTACATATGAACATGGGTGCACACTAAAGTCATGATTTTTCTTCAGAGAACACAGGTGCCATAGAGCTCTGCATTCCTGCCAGCCACCCTTGTATGTGCTACAAGCACATGTTGAATAGTTGGTATCACTGTGATCATGCCATCGGTTTGTGCCCTTCTGGGCTTTCCTAGAGCCTTTCACAGGTCCTTCAGCGAGTTATAGTAGAGAGGTTAGAAAATGGAAGAAATATCACTACAGTGGAAGAAAGCCCCCACACTTCTCCAGGCTTGTGTCTTTGTGGACGATTTGGGAAGAAAGTGAAGTGTAAATGTACCCAAATTTAATTCTTGGCAGCTTCTTAAAACTCCTGCGTCTCAACCTTAGCAACAATAAAACATCCTGTAGATTTTACAAGAAAATGATTACATATTGGCATAAATAGAAGTTTACAGCTATTATACCCCTATAAGAATACGCACGGTGACTGTCTAAGGTCTTAGCTTTAGAAAGCTGTGCATAGCAGGAAAGATTTTGGGCTTGGTAAGCATTTAAAGCTCAGAACGGTTTTCCATCAAGAGACATAGTAGCTGCTTACCGCTGCTCTATGATTTGTGGGCAACTCCATGCTCAAACCTTCATGTCAGTCATCCTTTACAGATAACTAAAGCTGGTTTGTTGGATTGATGCATTTTTGTCAAAAATGGGGGCAAAAGGCAAATTTAATACAGAAATATCCCACAGATGATTTTGCTAATGCTTCTAATAGTTCAATCTCAATAGATTACCTTTCAACCTGGGCAATTTCTTTAAAGAGGAAGTAAACACTTTTCTACTGTTCCGTTCTGAGAGCTGCTTTTAAAGATTTGTTGGGTCTTCTACTGCACAATTTTCTCTGAATATTTCTTCAGAAATAGAAAGTCAAGCCTTTTGAGCCATTTCTGGAGTTGTGTGGTTGTGTCGTTTTGTTTGGGTGAGTGAGTTGGTTTTTTGGGAGGTTTTTTGTTTGGTTGGTTGGTTTAAACAAACACAACAAAAAATCCAAACCAATCTGGCCAGAAAACACAATCAGTTTTTGAGGTGAAGTGGCAGGACTAGTTTCTGTGATTTAGGAGTTATGGATTTGGTTTCACATCATGAATTACTACTAGTCTAAAATAGTGATTTTTGCCAATATGTTTTTGGGTTGCCCACATCCCCAAACACCTTTGTATTTATACACTATTTCATATAAATAAATTGGAATGTCTACCTGTTCCATTTCACATTTCTTACTAATAGATTTAGCAGCTTTCCTGGAAATAGAATTACTTTTCATGTGACACATCTTGGTTTTTTGTATATGTGAAAATTCTTTGGGTAATTCCTGATGCTGCATTGATAATAATCATAGAAATGTCAAAAGGAATAGACAGAATGTTACGGAAGACACTTGAACGTTTGATCTTCATGTGAATTATTTTGAAGAATCAGAACTAGAGGGCTTTATTTCTCAGTAAACTTGTAGGGGACTGCTGCAACTTCATTCTCCTTTCTCCCCTTCTGTAGCTGCAGGTAAGTTATTAATTTCTTCCACTGAATAACTTGTTCAGTTTTTTGGAATGAGATTCATTACTTGGTACTTTTCTTCATGGGTCTAGCTCTTCTTTCCATTTCCACACCTCTTAAAGGTCAAATATATCTATATTTGAAAACAAAAGATGAGATTGCATATTTCTCTTAGGAAGCTGTTACTTTTTGGAAGGTTGTACCAGAATTAGTAATGGTTCTTGTTCAGCTGTTCTAAGACTAAAGTACGTTTTTCTACAGAAACGATTTTATCTTTGGCTTTCTTCCCCACCCCACCTCATTTTAATTTTTTTTAAAATAAACAATGACTTAATATAAAAGCTGTTTTACTTGAAGTGCTTCCTTAAAAAAAAATCTCTAATATTTACAGACAGTCCTAGGGTCTCTGACCCCAATATTCCCCTAGTGGCCCGTGAGATCATGCAGCGAATGATCCGACAGTTTGCTGCTGAATATACCTCAAAAAATAGCTCTACTCAGGACTCCAGCCAGCCCAATAGCACAAAGAACCAAAGCCTGCTGAAAGCATCTCTGGTCGCCTCCTCTCCCACGGCTGCAACTGCTCAGAACCCTGTGCTCAGCAAACTTCTCATGGCTGACCAAGACTCACCTCTGGACCTTACTGTCAGAAAGTCTCAGTCAGAACCTAGTGAACAAGGTAGGACTCTTATTAGTGTCTTGCATCCTACGGCAATCCGTTAATGGCATTCGTGTTGCAAAACCAGATAATTAGAAAGTTGCACTTTTACATAAAATGTAAAGTGGAAAAGTGGTAGATGTTTTTTACAATAAAATAATGACTAGCTAGGTGTGGCTGGGAGAGAATAGACTTCTTGAGAGAATGTAGGCCCATAGATATGCGTGATTCTTCTGAAGAAGGGCAAAGGGGGTGGACATGCTCCAAACTCTGGGGACAACTATGCTGTCCCTGCTTGGAGCTGCAAGAAACAGGTTGCCAAAATAGACTGTATGCTTGCTGATAAGACAAGTTCACATGGTCATGAAAACCATAATGTTGTCTCCTTTCTGAAGATGAGTACCCAGCCTGACCGAAGGACTGATTTATTTTCTTTCTGGTCATAGCGTGAAAACAGTATCTTTTAAAAAGTCTGTAAGAAATTGCTTTGTGTGAAGGCTGAAAAATAATACCCATGAACCACAGAAAAATTCCAGGTTTATGCGTTTGGAAGGAATGCCTCTTTTCTACCTTAAAAATAGACTTGTTCTGAACAGCACAGATTGAATAACTTGTAACAGTGTTGCAGAGCCTGTTTTAATATGAAAACTTTGTTTTCCATCACAAATGTTTGGTTTGTTGGTTTTTTTAACAGGCAAATTCAGTGTCTGTAGTATGTGATTGGGTTTTTTTCTGAAACTGTTGAATAGAGGTTGTAAGTGTATCCTACCAATAGAATTAAAATTAGCCCCTTTACCCTTCTTTAGAAATGTGTGTCTGAAATCATTCTATCAAATACAAAGAGGCTGTCCATCCTCAAGTGGAAAAGGTGCCTTTAAAAAAACAAGCCCTTTGCTAGGTGGTACACATCTATAGGTATCCCTTTATTCTTTGAACTTGGGTTTATGAAGTCTTTTGTAAAAAAGGTTAATTTTATGTGTCCAACGGTATGCAGCTTGGGCGTCTGGACACTTACTGCACTTCGAGTACTTACTGAAAGTTGTCATCACACATCAGTTACAGAACTGCAGTGGAAGGTTATATGGTGTGTCTTTCTTGAAGTGAGGACCTGTACATTTAGCTGACAGGCATTGGTTTCTAACAAATTTTAGAAATTTATTTCATGAGTGTCCTTTACATTTACGGTTATAAATGTTAAACTGTTCTCATTGCGAAGCTTTTTGGTGAAAGAGAGAGGGAAAGAATCAGTTCTGCTGCTTTTTTTTTTTCTTTTTTCTTTTTTTTTTTTTTTTTTTAATTGGAGGATTTGTATGGTGAAGAAGAAAGCATGAACAGGAACTTTTTTTTAGCTACCATGTGACAAAAAAGCTGTAAGGTCATTTATAATGTTCATAACACTTGTGGAATTAGAACATGTGCATATTAACCTATACAGTAATCTGTTTGATGTAATTGTTTTTCCAATTTACATTTTGAAGTAATTGGGAAGAGATTTTGTCAAACTTGTTAGCGAGAGTTTTAAGAGGCTCTCGTGCTTATTGTTGTATTTCTGTTCCAGTGGGTTAAGAGGAACGCAGCTAGTTGTAAACTTTTCCACAGGGTATGAGGCTGACCCTACTTGCCCTTGGAGACTTCTAGGTCATAATGACCCTTCTGATGGAGGAAGTGTGGATGCAAGTGCTCTGGCAGCAGCCTGTGCTGTTCAGTATAGCCTCTTGAAAAGGAGGTGCTACGTGATCCATTCTGTGTATTTTGTGGCCACATAAGTGTTGTTCAAAAGGAAAATTGAATTCTCTGCTTAAGTTTGGGTTATGGTGTGTTCCCAAATGCTGTGGGTGGAACAGCTTTCTGTAAGTTAATTCTAGTTCACTGTTTATCATGTTTTTTCTCCATATGTCAAATGAGAACTTTAAGCAATGTGAAACCATCTTACATTGTTCTTGTGTTGGGTTGTATTTACTTGATTAGATGGAATGAGCAAGGAGCTCTGAAATGTCTCTAGTTTACCTTGCCAACAGGTTTCATTTATCTTTGCCTCAGAAATTCCTTGTTTCAAAGCTTCCAGAAGCCATGCTGCTTCTATGGCAATGTTGCCCTTATTAAAATGACCAGAATTTCAGGTTGTTTCAGTGCAGTGGGAGCAAGGCTTTTCTAGCAAAAAGTGCTCCCTTTTCTGTTGCCTAGAAATGCAGAGTTTATGTAAGGGCTTGCAGAGAAGCATGGGTGAGCATGAGGAAGTGCCATTAGTGAGAATGGAAGAAGCAGTCTAACAGGAAAAACAATTTGGTGAATGGAAGAAGAGAGGGAGTGAAATAGCACAATGGAGAGGGGAAAGGCAGCAGCTTTGCCAGTAGGAACCCACTGGAGAAATGGAAAAAAAGATTTGGCTAGCTGCCAGGTGAGGAGGAGTCTCACAGTTATGTGTGTGTGTTCATTTGAAAATTAGTTTCCAATATGAAATTCTCCATGATTTTTCATACGGAGATTCGTATTAAATAAATGTTCAAATACTGGCTTGAAGCCCCCCTTTAAGAGGGGGGACATCTCAGGAATTTGAAGATTGTCTTGTTTTGGGACCACTGAGGGTTAGTTATGTGATAGGCTGTGATTATCCTGAACTGTCATTTGTAGGTCATCTTTTATTCTCTGACCCTTGTAACAGGTGCACTTTGAATTTTGCCAATTTATTTTTTGTGACTTCTGAGGACTATGTTGAAGTCACTTGTAAGCCAAATTGCAAGCAAACAAATCCAAACTTTGGTTTGTTTAAAAATAAAATAGAAAATGCTGTATGCTAAATATGACTTTAGACCAAAGGACTTGTTTTGTCAAGGGACAACGTGGCTGATCCTGCTTCTTCAAACACTGAAGTCATTCTTTTGTCTCTACAGACGGTGTGCTTGATTTATCCACTAAGAAGAGTCCTTGTGCCGGCAGCACCTCTCTGAGTCATTCTCCAGGGTGCTCCAGTACTCCAGGAAATGGGTAAGGGAAAGCAACTTACTATGACCTTTTAAAACTGTCTTTTACTAAACATGTGTGCTTATCTCCTGTTAATTTTTACTTACTTTTGGTGTTAACCCTTTGGAGTAATGTGTTTTTCAACTTGTACGTTTGGCAAATACCTTCACCTCACCGCCAAATAAGAGTTGTTGCAAACTGAGACAGGTTTAACTTGCAGTTAAGAACTCTAGTAATCTGTTAATTTGGCCAATTTAGCACTTAGCCAAAGATCCTTCTATTACCTGCTTCTTGAGTTTAGTGATGATGCCTGTGGAGATGCAAGTTCAGTTAAATTTACGGAGTCTTAGAGGATTTGCAATACAGTTTAGACTTCATTTCACTTAGGAGAAAGTTAGCTAACAGGGAAGTTTATTTCAGAGGTAGCAAATATTTGGGTGATGAACCAAGCTGAATTAGATTTGAATCACTGCATGCTCTTTTGTTAATATTTCCTACCATAAATAACAACTTAAAAAAAGAAAAGCAGCCAGAGGAGGAAGTCTGGTAGTTCAGAAAACTTCAAATATGGCTTTCTGGATTTGCGATTGTACTGTAGCACTGAACGGGGGGGGTTTGTTTGTTTTATATATTTTTTAAAAAAAAAAATAAAATATGTGATGTACTACTCTTGCTTAATTAGTTCAAGATGTGAAAGAATGTTATATCACAACATTTCTTTTAGGTTTCATGTTTCTAATGGTGACTGTTTGCATACATTTAGAAACCCTTTACTCTTAGTTAGGATTGAATTAATTGTGCTAGAGAAGCTGACTGGGAGTAAGAGGGATTTTGGGTGTTGATGGCAAAATTTTACCTTGAAGCTGCTGTGAAGAAGTAATTTTTTTAGTGAAGTGCAGAAACAATATGTGGTTTTAATTGCTGGATTAAGCTTTACAGTAGCCTTTGAAAAACTTGAAATTTTAAACTAACAACCCACCACCACCACCAATCCCATGTACTGCTGACAGCTGATTTAACTTCTGCTTTTTGCTTTGGGAAAAATATTACTGTCTCAAATTTCTCTTGTCAAGATTACTTTTTCCATTTAATATTTCTATTAATAAGATACTTCAGTCCTTGTTTAAAACTTAGCCTTCATACTTCTTCACAATTCTTTAGCATAAATCTTCCCTACCAGCTCTTCTCTTCCAATTCCGATCAGTTTTTTTCCAACTTTATTTTCCTAGCAAGGCAGCAGAAGCCACTGGGGCTCTGTATTGTTCGTTACCTTGTTTGTGTATTAAGTGAGGGCCGAAGTCCAACACACAGGGATGACAGGGCCAGCATCTGGCACTGTCCTGATCGGTTTTGTAGATCCAGGGAGGATGCGGCATGCTGGCACCTGTGGTTACTTGTATGTAACCACATACAAGTACATACATACATACACATAGGTGTGTGGTACGTGGGGGTGACTGCAGTCTGTCTAGCATCCATGAAATCAGGTGTGACCCTCTGTCCTAGTTAGCTGCCAGTATGACCTTTATTTAGGTGTAGAATCACTGGTGCACATTCTGATGCTGATACATGCTGTAGGAGGGGCAGAGAATGCACATTGCTTGAAAGAGTTCTCTGGAATAGCAAAATTGCATTAATTTCTCTGGAATTTGTTCTGAATCCTTGTTGACTCTTGTTACCCACCTCAACTGTGACCTGTTGCATCCTGGAGAGAAGCTAGCAGCATATGTATCAAGCACTGTGTATGTTATGTGCCAGATCCTTTCAGTGGATGTCTTTTCTCTAAAGACTTTTTTTTTTTTCTTTTTTAATCCCAATGTCACGTTAAAAAGAATAATGTAGCTTTTCAGTAGTACATGTCCTACCCTTAAATAATGCTGACTTAGTTAGAGGGCTTTACACCAATATAGCGTCCCAGAGCATTAAAATAGAATCGCTTACTAGTCTCTTTGTTAATCTGTATGTTGAACGTGGAAGGGTTTGGGGGTGATTTTGAAACTAGTGTGGCTTAGTGTCTACAGGGAGCTAAGCAAGCAAAACATTAAAATGTACGTGTTTATCTGCAGTAGTAGTACTTTGTGTCCTAGAAAGAACACTTGTGACAAAAGGAAAATGGTAAAAATACATACTGCTTTTATAACCCTTGATCTGGATGACAGTTGGAAGAGATTTTTTTTTTTTTTTTTTCCCCTAGTCATGCTATATATCAAATGAGAATCAGGGAAAGTATGTTTGCAATTAGTTAAGAGAGCAATTTGGTAAGTCTAGTGTAATGCAGTGTTTTTCTTTGTGATCTGCAGTATCCCAGCTTTCATATTTGGTGCTTAATGAAAGTCTAGCAAATACTTTTGAGGCCTGCTAAGCATTTTATTTTTTTATCCTGACCAGCAATTCTTCAATATGATGTAAGCAGACACCATCCAAGGTTTCCACCTATGTGTAGATACTGTAGGTGGCCGTCATATTTGCATGTTGAATATGTTGCACTATGGCTTACTCTTTTATTACTGTACTTGTTTAGTGGTAACGTCACACCAGTAACACAGTTGTGTGTAGATCTATGGCGATTGATTACTACTTTGTAATTAAGGTGCTATTTTCAGACGCTTGCGCGAAGTCTTTTCTACTCCGAGAATTTGTGAACCCAACCAGAGACCAGCCAACAGGTTTCATTTTTCTTTGCCCAAAAAGCTTCTCTTTTTTTGTGAACAAGTTTTAAAACTGACTGATGCTGAGACTTAAAAAAAAAAATAAATTAAAATAATAAAATAAAATAAAAAAAATTTAGAGAAAAATAAATAACACAAAAAGTGATGTTACCCAAGCAAGGCCTTCTAATAAAGGAGTGGCCCCCTCACCCATCCCTCCCTACCTGTGCAAGTCCTGCTCACATCAGTTTCCTTCCATCCAATTAGGCGACCTGGGAGACCCAGCCAGCACCATCCGGAGGGACTACAGAGTGGTGATGGGGTACCTCCAAGAAGCTTGCAGGATGGAACCAGGGAAGGTTATGGCCACTCCACATCTCTTAAAGTACCACTGGCTCGATCACTCCAGATTAGTGAAGAACTGCTGAGCAGAAACCAGTTTTCTACGGCTGCCAGCCATGGGCCATCTGGACTACAGAATCATGGACAGCACTTAATATTATCCAGGGAGGCTTCTTGGGCAAAACCACACTACGAATTCAATTTCAGCCGCATGAAATTCAGGGGAAATGGTGCACTCAGCAACATCAGTGACCTTCCTTTTCTTACAGAAAACTCTGCCTTTCAAAAAATGGCACTTCAAACTAAACAGGATGGGAAAAAGGACGTGAGCCATTCATCTCCTGTGGATTTAAAGATACCACAAGTTCGAGGCATGGACCTTTCATGGGAGTCCCGCACTGGCGACCAGTACAGCTATAGCTCTTTGGTAATGGGTTCACAAACGGAGAGCGCGCTTAGCAAAAAGTTAAGGGCTATCCTTCCAAAACAAAACAGGAGAAGTTTGCTGGATGCTGGACCAGATTCCTGGGGCTCAGATGCTGAGCAGTCTACCTCTGGACAGCCATATCCCACCTCAGATCAAGAGGGAGATCCTGGCTCCAAGCAACCTAGGAAGAAAAGAGGGAGATACAGACAGTACAACAGCGAGATACTGGAGGAAGCAATCTCTGTGGTTATGAGCGGGAAAATGAGTGTTTCCAAAGCTCAGAGTATTTATGGGATCCCCCACAGTACACTGGAGTACAAAGTTAAAGAGAGGCTGGGCACTTTGAAAAACCCTCCAAAGAAAAAAATGAAATTAATGAGGTCGGAGGGACAGGATGTTTCAGTAAAGATTGAATTAGATCCCCAGGGAGAAGCAGCACAAAGTGCGAATGAATTGAAAGATGAGTAGGGATGTTGTAGAGTGCCAATTACTTTGCAAACTGGGTGAGCACTACTGCATAGTTCAACCACCACTGAGCGCACCTGATTCTCCTATTTACTGCAATGCTCTTTCCTTTGCAGTTTAGCATAGACTTGTGTGGATGCAGGTGAAAGGTGTGCTCTGAATGTCACATTTGTAAATTTTTCTAACCTGGTATGGTGCAGTTTCCCTCCTTCACCTGCCCACTACCCCCTTTTTTTCCTTTTTTTGGGGGGGTTGGTCCCCACCCCCTCTTTTTTGTTTTTGGGTTTTTTTTCTTTTGCCTTTTGCATGTTTCTCTGTAATAGAGAGTTGAGTTACCTCACAAAGAATGCAGATCTGTGGAAGTGGACATCTTGCCTGTAGAGCCTGCCTGAACTTCTGGTATTGGATTTTTGGTGTCTGCCTTTATAGAAATAAGTCCACTTTGTTAAACTGATACTCTCCTAAAACCAGGCATTTTTTTGAATGAGAATCAGACTGTCATTCTTCAAAATGTTTTGGAAATCTTTTTCCTCCTCCTTTTCTTTGATCCAGTTGATTGAAAGATTTAAGCTAAATCAAGTTATTTAGGAATGGTACCTCTCTTGAACTCAGAGATTTGTTTATTAGATGGATAATCAATTGGGTCTGATTAGGCTCTCCACTATTTTCTTCCCAAATTTAAATATACTTAACCATTCACTGCCTGCTTAGTGCTCACCCGGAGGGGAGGGGAGGGAAAAACGTACATACACTACCTTCAGAATATGTCAGTTAATTATTTGTAACACTACCTTCACTGTAATTTTGTTTGATGTTTTTGAAGGGTGATATTTAGACTCACCTGCTTGAGGATGTAGCCTTATCTCACGGAAGACAAGCTTCTCGCAGTCAGGAGCAGTCAGGGTACACTAAATGATGTATTAGGGTATGCCTCATTGTAACAGAACTATGGTTCTTTGTGACCTTTATGCTTTTTACAGACTTGATTCTGAGTTTACTAAACTATGTGGTTCCAACAACTAGTTTAAATGACTCTAATCTGGGGAAGGGGGATTTGTGTAACAAACTACTGTGATATTGCAAAAAAGAAAAAAAAAAAAAGAAAAAAAAGCCCACAAAACGGTGATCTCAAACGTTACAACCTCAGTAGTCTGCCCAAATATCCACATTAGTGAAGGAGCTTGTTAATGTTCAGGGAAGAAGTAAAACACTGGTAGCCTGATCTAATTCAGGTTCTGCATCATATCTATCTGTAATACTGTCAGGGTCGAACACTCAATGAATGGGTGTTTCCTTTTTAAATATTACAGTTGCCAGTAGCAGGAATTAATCTAAGTCCTGCTTTTTTGTTGTTGTTTTTATTTAATCTATTTTGATAATGGTTTAGCACATGCTAGAATAAACATTTAAACACCATAAAAGCACTCCGTAAACCATACATCCAGTTTTTTCAATATGATGATATTGTTAGGATTATATGGAGTTCCAGGATAAGTTTTGTACAGAACCTTTATCTTTGATACTTTCTACAGGAGTGGTCAGTAACTAGGTGGAGCTTACAGGACTTACCACAGTATGACCAAATCAGAATTGCTGGTTCTTCAGGTAGAAACAATTTGGTCTTAATCTGTGCAAAATGTAGATAGAATTACCTTCTTTTTTTTTTTTTCTCCATTTGCACAACCAAAAGAAACATTGCAGTTTTTGTGTGAGAGCATTAAGTGATGTCAGTGACTGAAAGTGGTTTCTCAAAGTTCATGGGAGGGTGGCCTAGATAGCCCTAGGGATGCTGAATGACTTCTGGAACAGTTGATTCTATTAGCCTCTCCCCCTCCCCAGCAACTTCATATTTTCAAAGGTTAGGCACACCATTGCTGTCGTTTTAAATATGCACTGCTCATTCTTAAAACAGACTGGGCATTTGGCCCCAAGTACACTTTGGTTTTGTTTACTTAATATGTTTTAGTACTTAAAATCCTGGTTCCTCGTAGCTCTGTAGTTGTCATCTTGGCATTTAAAGCAGTTTAAGCTCAGTAGCAGTATATAAACTCTGCAATACATTCCAGTTTAGCTGGTGATTGCAATAAAGGTGCAGTTAAACGTGTGGTTTCATCTGCTGTTGGAGGTTATGGTAGAAAGTTTGCTGCAAGATTAAAAAAAGAAAATTAACATAGTTTTACTGTTCAGAGAGGTTTAACCTTTTGCAGTTGTCTTTATTTAAGCAACGAGTTGAGTTTTCTAAAACTTGTCCCTGTAGTGTATGTGAAGTGCTCATTTTACTAACCTAAATATTTTGTATGTGTATGTTTAAGTGGGTGACAATCGTGCAGCAGAAGAATGGTGTGCCTACCCTTTAATGCTGCAGTTTTAAAAAAGAATTTGTCTTGTCATTTCAGACTGTAGGCTAAGAATTGTAAATAGATAGTGAGAAGTTGAGTAATCTTTATTTGCTTTGGTTAGAAAGTGGATTTTTTAAAAAAAAAACAACAACAAACCAAACGCGTAACTTTCTCAGTTTAAATGTCCTGAGACCTGAAGATTGTAATACTCATGTCTGCAAAGCTTTTAAACACAACACTTGATCTGTGATAACTTAATATTCAGGTAATCTTTCTTTTTCGAGAAGCTTTTGAACAACCATATTTCCTCCAAAGGTCTCTGTTTAAAAAGGAAAAAAAAGAAAAAATTGTAGATTATTTTTTAAGCACTAATTGCATTACGTTGGTAACTGCAATATGAAATAGCCATTATTGTTTTGTGAAGCATGGTTGAGATTAGTTAGTGGTCCCTTTTTAAAATTTCATGAGCCTCTCAAAAACTAAAAACAAATTTAAAAAAAAGCTGCTGAATATTCAAAAGATATATATTTTACCTTATTGTAGGTTTTGTAAATTTAGTCTGTAATATTCAGGTGCACCTTTTAATGTTACCTTTTTGTTTCAAACTCCCATCTAATGTATTTTCTCTGAGGTGATTCATCACGTAAGACTAGTATCACTCTTAAGTGCTGCAGTGATCACTAACGTTTTGTTTCATTTTTCTCTACATATTTTTACAGGCGCTTTCAGTGTAGCTAACTAGTAGTATTTGGGATCATTTTAAATATATGATTGGAATTAATGTTTGTCCATTAGCATGCTTAATTTTCTGCTGACCAGCAGTTTGCATGGCCAAAATCCCTGGTTGACCATATTTTGGTGTGGGAAAGTGTGGTTCACTGCTGTCTTTGTAACAAAAGCCTTGTTTCTCATGTTATTTCTGGTAAGTGGATGCTTATGTTACTTGGATCACTTGGACAGGAGAGAAGGTTTAAAATCTTTCTCCTGCTGCTATTTGAGATCGCATTAACGTGTAACGTAGACAAACTGCAACCCTGTGACAAACTGCAACCCTGTAAAAATCGATATGTCATTAGGAGGAGGCCTTTCGGGTATTTTTCGTCACTAGTTTTCTCTTATTCCCGAGAATGTCCATCCGATGTAGTTATTGGACTTAACAGTATTGTTGTGTACTACGTTGATGTAGCTGAAAAAGCCTGACAGCAAGAAACTGTGAATAATATTTGTGGCAGTCTCTGAAAACTAGTTTTTCAGTCCAAGTATCATGAAGGAGAATCCCTCTCCCCTACCCCATCCTAGAAAAGTAATTTTATATTTTGTGTGTATAAAGTTTTAAGAATCAAGTTTCATATTGTACTGAAGTTTAGGTGTCGCTTGGTAAATCTTTGCTGCAGCATATAATTGAAGATGAGTAAGGCTTAGTGTGGTAGGGGTCCTGGTGTGGAGTTAATTATCGTACAGTTCTGGTGAGAAAGCCCAACATGTATGAAATGTGTCCCTTTTTTTTTTATTTGGACTTGTAAGATGTAAAAGTGCTTTTTTAGAACTCTGACCTATTACAAACTATTACCTCACTTTCAGCCAGCTGGATCCTCATTCCACAGTGTTGTAGGCATTATTGTGGCCGTAATGCTTGAGTACAGCTATAGAGTTGAACGTTTCTGGTTATATATTGTAGGGACGCGTTTCTGGACTCGTTTTAATTTCTGTCAAAATATACTTTATTTTCCAGTCATTCCCTGATATTTTTTTTAAAGGCTCAAAGACAGTTTCTGTTAGAATTTCTCATTTTTTCGCTGTTGCACAGGAGAAGCTGTTGCCTAAGCAATACAGGTATGCCCTTAATTTCTCCTTGTTGCAGAACTCATAATTTGATGCTTGCATTAACAACCCTATCGCTAGACCTGAAGTCAAACTCTGAGTTTTCTTGGCAATCGGAAAACAAATGATTTTTAACAATGCAGGTGTACAGGTAGGATAGTGCCCCTAATAAGGGAACACGTTCAGCTTCGGTGTTCTCATGCAGTTCCTATACCACCTTTTTTGTAGAGCTTTGCAGCGCTCAAGGGTATTCCTAAACGTGGGAGGCAACTGCCCATGTGTTTATAGACCAGTTGAGAGAAGACAAGGAATGGTCTGTGCTTTGTCTTGTGGCAGGCCGACATTTGAGTCTAAATATTTCTATCATGGAAACCTGAGAGTACATTGCCTTCCCCTGGAGAATCACAGGAGCTGGCAAAGTGATTCAGGGGCTTTAGGGTTGAGTAAGCTTTGTGTAGATTGGAACAACTTTTAAATTGTGGTTGAATTGCTTTTTGTATCATCTGCAACAGTTGTTATACAGGCAAAACTGGAATTACCATATGTTTCTTTCCAGTTTACTTTGAAGTAATGCTCTTAAGATGTCCTTGAGTCTTAGGAGAAAAACACAGTGTCCGAGGAGTGCAGGGAACACTGTGCTGTTCCCTTTTTTCTCAAAAACAGTGTGGCTACATCTGTAATGTAAAGAGCTCTTTCTTCAGTGAAGACAAAATTTTAACTCTTCAGTGTAAGAATGCATAGACTTGTTGCAGTCCAAACTGTTAAGAAGGCAAAATTATTAACCTGTACTGAAAGCTTTGTCACAATATTTTAAATAGCTTAAGTTCTCTGCCAAATGTTAGAGGTAGAAGGGAGGTGGTTTCCCTCATATTCATGAGGATCAGAAACTTCTAGGTTTTCCCCACAAATGTTTCAGAAACTAAATGTAATTGCAGTCTAGGTCAATGTTGCTTTTTTTGGCACCAGTAGATAATGTTGACTAATCTAGGTTTAAAAAGCTGTACCAAAAAAAACCAAACCAACCTTGTTTTGAGGCTAGTTTTGGTACTATAAAGATTTCCACTTGATCTCGAATTATATTGGAAACTCAGTAACTAAAACCATCAGAAACCTGAAAATGTGCACTGCTAGTTATACGCAGTTCTGATGGATGTGGCAAATAAAATAGCCACTGCAGTTACTCTTTTCAAAATATCTAGTGGATAAACATGACGTACTGTGATGATCACTAAGCAGAGAGATATTGTGGACTCAAAGTGATCTGTAGATCCACTCCACATGTACCAGAAAAAACTGTTAAGCAGTTACAGCATTCCAGTGTCCATCTCTCTTCCTTTCTCCTGTTCTTGCTTTGGTTGGAGCAAAGTCTCTATACTAGTATTACAGCAGCAGTTTTGGACTTCATGTCCTATCGATTTATGCCTATATTCAGGTATTGTCATGAAAACCTTCATATTAAGAGAGCTTTATTTAATCCTCACAAAATTCTCTTAGCCCAGTTGCAAAATCAATTTTCCTCGGCAGCGTATTAGGAGGGATTTTTTTCGCCTGTCCAGGGCATTTTGTTCACCTTCTCAGAAACAAGCATCCCCTCCCTTGCCCCTGGTCTTGTCTCTACTGAATTGGTAAGGATAATTTAGAAGAACTCAAGATGATAACTCTACCTTATGGAGCAGGGATTAGGGCACAGACTTCATTCTGAAGTTCAGAAAACAATTGGTGTAGTCATCACCTAGTACAGTCTAACATTAAACGCTTTTTCCTGCTCGGAAATAATGAAGACATTACTACAGCTTCTAATACAGTTTACCAACTACTTGGTGCTACATTTCTAAATTATTTTTGCAGATAATATTTTTTATGCCTGCGTGAAAGCATGTAAACTTTACTCTCACTATAAAAAGCACTTGTCTGACCTATTGTAAAGTACCAGAAAAGGGATAAATAACTGCAGCACTTTTTCTGTTACAATGCCAGAGTCTTAATTAAATCTGGTCTTCAGGTTATGAGATACTTTAAATGTACAATCTAGGATCATTAACGGCTTTTCAGGTCAGATCAGAAGTTCTCTTGGGAGACTAATCTGTCTTTTAAAGACTAGTACAACAAAATATTCTCAAGTTCAGGCAGGGGATGTATATATACATGCCTGATATTTTTAACTATTCATTTCAATAGGCCATTTCAGGGCTTGATATTTGGAATCTGGGATGATGGGTAGGGAAAGGGAAGTTTCCCAAACTGAAAAATCATTTTGACCATTGTTTAACGTTCAGTTTGAAAACTATATTATGAGAAAAATGGGTAGGGATTCTTTCTCCCTTATGCCTTCAGGGAATGAGTAGTATTTAGAATCTCTGGCTGAAATTCAAGCCTTTTTACCATGTAAATTTTTAATATAAACTCATTGACATGCTTTTTACATCTGAGGACTGAAAATGGATCTTAATGTTTAAGTTGTGGAATGGTATATTTCTTAAATGAAGGAGGAACATTTTAAAAAAATAGATTAGAATACCAGCATTAGTGAGCTTAAGGAATTTTAGTATGTAATAGCAAAGTATAGCAAAGTATTTGATTAAAAAAATTAATCTTGAATTGCTAGTCTGTAACTAGGTGCATTCTAATTTAGCAGGTGAATATTCTTTACTTATCGATATATGATGGGCTTTTTGCAAATAGAAACCTTTATCTGAGTCCCATGTGTTGCTTGTACTGATGGGATGTATGCTTACAGCAGCTTACTGCTGCTTTAAAATGTATAAAATATGTTTTGAGTGTTTGCTCATAACTCTTTCTAACCTCCACTTGTTAAATTGTCAGACATTGGTATTTTATCAGTCCGCAATGTAAGTTTAAACTAATGTTCTTAGGAATCCAACTTGTACACACACTGTTTAAAAACCCTCAGGGACAGTTTACACACTATCCTCACTCAATTCAGGTACTTGTACTCTCTTCTTAAACCTAGCAGTGACTTGTATTTTGTTTTGCTTTTCTTTTGACGTGCTGATAGCACATCCTTGATGAATGTCAACTTAAAACTCAGTTCAGGTATCCAGGTATAACTCAGCCAAACGGATTTTAAAGCTGCATATTTACTCTCCAGCACACAGTGCCTCAGACACTTATAGTGGCATTCTGTATATTCAGTTATTACTACTGAGCAGATCGCGTGGGGGTTCCTGGTATGTATTGTAAGAAATTCCTATGTATATTATATAATATGTATTATATTATATACATATATAGTATATATGTTATCTTAAACTTATATATTTTAAATGCCACTACTAGCCAGCGCAGCTAAAAGTGAAATACATTCCCAACTGCTTCTGCAAACGGCAGAGGCAGCATCTTAACGTGGCTCTTGCTTCTCTCTCACCATAACTACTTCTAACCTCAAGCACGGGTCCTTGGCTGTCTGACCTCTACACTCTAGTTATGCAATGTCCTTAGAGAATTCTGTGCACTGGCCACTGTGATGGAAACCAATGGGCCGGGAGTGCTTTGAGTTTATTAGTAATTGTTCTGCCAAAGTTGGTGTTCGTATGACAAGCGTGTAAACCTGTCAGATAATCAGCAGAGGTCCAAGTCGGTAACGGTGTACGTCATGGCTTCCACCTAACGGTAGGACCAGACCCTCAGCAGGTGTCTCCTCTCAAATACCGAGCTCTAACTCGGAACGTGTTGGCACTTAACATCTGTAGCGGCGGGCCTCTGTGCTGCGCTCGTGAGGGGGTGAAACTTTAAAGTAAAATCTGCTGCTCTGCTTTTGCAGTGATCTGTTGGCAGTTGCAAGTCAGCAACACCTCTGCTTTGTTATTTGACACTTTACATCTAAAAAGTCTTCTCTTTCTATTTATGTAACCCATAGTCTTTGAAGAGTATGGAAAATGGCATTTCTCTCTGACCTCTAGAAGTTCAAGTGTCATGGGAAAAAAAACAGGAACCCCCCCCCCCTTTACTCTTATGGACCTCATTTCAATATACTGTTTACAGTTTGACGGAATTGTATAATTTAATATTTCTCTTGTACTGTAGTTTATATTTATTTACAGATTTTTTTTGTACTGTGTGATTTGAATTTTTTGTTCCTTGCTATGATCAATGTTTTATGTAGTAGAGCACTTATGATCACAAATTAAGGTTTTTGGTTTGATTGCACTACATTAATTTTTTTTAATGCAGTTCTGATTTTTTGACTGGACTAAATAAGCTGTGTCTTAATGTATGTGATAAGTACTTTTAAATTTTTATTTCATGTGGTCCATTTATTTTTTGCATTGTATGTCAAAGCGCTAATTCTCTTGTTGTGCATGTGTAAGATTTAATGGCTCCATTGTATTATTTGACCATGTCATTTTGGAAACACATTCCCAGCTGTAACGTTGTGTATGGTAGTTTTCACTGGATGCTAGACTTTTCAAAACCACTATTCTTCTAATAAATTTTGTTGTGAAAAACTTTAAGGGGTTCTAATTCTGTTGTTTCTAGTGTGCTTTCTAAATGTCTGCACTAATATGGAATGCAAACTATCACAAATTGAGAGAAGCAGGGAAGGAAGTGAAAATAGAAGGTAAAGCAAACTCCGGCCGAAGGATTGAGCTTTGGAGTCTCTGTACTCTGGTTCTTGTCCTAAATAGGATTGGCAATTAGAGCTGCCTAGCAGCTGGGTAGGGAATACATGTGAAAGCTGAAACGCTGTCTCGTAGCAGCCCGGTCTCGTGAACTCCCATACTCTAATTTGCTCTTCCCTACTGGCCACCTTAATTTCTTTGATGGTAAATAATTTATCTGGTGAAGAACGGACAGTCTCTCAGGGAAGGGGATGAAGGAGTGATGTAGGCTTGTTCATTGAGTGCTTAGTAGTGAGTCAAGGTAGGAAGGGTGGTGATAAAAGCCTGGCTGGGAACCCTGGCTGTTTCCTGGCAGGTTCGGTTCGGCTGGTCCCTTGGGTTACATGGTGGAGCAGCGCTGTTTTGAGCAGCTGGATCGTGTACTGGAGGAGACAGGACCAGGCTGAGGGAGCTTGCTTGCACCAGTAGGCACTGGCATTGCTTTTATTCTCTTTGCAGCCACCAGCTCTCCCTCTGCAGAGGGGGCAGGTCCCCGGCTCTCGATTAACACAGGGAAAGCTCCAGCAACTCTCCCCTGCTGCCCTCCTGCACAGGGGTGCAAGGCAAATTCAGCAGGTGCCTTGCTGCAACTGGCCCTTGTTTGAGACCCCTGCTTACGTGCTCTTGGCCGTACTTTGGGTTGAACTACTTTTGATGTTATGCATTATTGATACTTGAAATGCTGAATGCTAAAAAGTAGGTTACAGTAAGTGCTGTATAATGGAACCCACGTGAGTTTAGGCATTTCTGCTAACCTTTCTGTTCGGTCCTAGGATGATTTTGAGGGTGATGCATAGGGATTTCCTGGCTTAGAATGCTGCACACTCTCTAGCCCACGTTTCTTTTCTCCCGAGAAACTGTCTTTCTCAGCTTGTGTTATTGTAAAGTAGGCAAATTCAGGCTTGCGTTTGCTAATGTGGTTTTTCAGTGCGACCCCCCCCCCCTTTATTTTTTTAAAGATACTTAAATAACTGTTAGATTATAAAGTAACTATTGCATTCCTTGTATACTAACACTGGTATTAAAAGCAAAAAGCAAAGTGGAAAGGTAGCTGGGTCATTGGGTTTAGCTTTACTTGGCAAATCTCTCATAAGTTAAAAACTTAGTTTGACTAGAGACTGCATCTTACACTTACTCAGGAATAGTGAGTCTTTATGTGTAAATAGCTTGAAAGCTTTGTGCTGTAAACTAGCATTTATCATATTTTTTTTCGGTATGTCTGAATACATCTGTCAAATCTATGAAAATAGCCTTTAAAAGTGATGAACCATATTTCCATCTGCCATTCTTTAGGATGTATTACGCTCAGCAAGCGTTTCCCAGAACATTTTTAATCAACACTTTTAGTTCTGTGTTTATCAGAAATACCAAGTTTTTCTGGTTTTCCTGGAGGACTCACTGATGGTCTCGCACTGTTAAGCTGAAGTTGTTCAGCCTTAAAGGAGCACCTTCTCAAATTCTTATTTTTAAAGCTGTTTTCTGTAGTACAAGTACATATCATGACGAGAGTGTGCAAGATGTTGCACCCAGACCCAGAAAGAAGCATCCATGGTGGTGTCACAGAAGTAGAAAAGAAACATAATTAGGCCTGTTAGACCGATTAAAAAGTCTGCTGCTAATTTACCTCGGCTTGTTTTGACTCGGGATGAGTTTTGAGCTGCTCCATTTTGTGCTGCTTCCATTACTGGAAGAGGCAGCTGCCTCTTCCGAACCTGCAGGAGCATATCTGGTTGCCTTCTGAAGTAACGCATCCTCCGTGGAGCAGCAGTGGACTGTACCCCTACATACGTCTCGTCCACTTTCTGCAATCCAGATGCTCTAGCAGATGTGAAATGCAAGCCTCTGCTGATTGCCCTTGGTGAAAATGTGTGCTTCTGGGAAGGGAAGAGCAGAAAACCTCAGGTCACTCGCTACCAGCAAGTGTTGGGATTAGCACTAGACCTGAAAGTAGGCAGCTCCCTGACCTCAGCACTGAGGTATGTGAAACGTTCCTGTGTTAGAAATCAACTCAAGTTTTGTGAGCGAAGCTGATTTAATTCGGGAAGTTGCTGAGCATCGCCATTTCATCTTGTGCAACTGAAACTGAGCCGTCACGTCATGGCTGCTCAAACAGCAGCAGCACAAAGCTTGCTCAGGTGTCCCCATTGCTCGGGTGTCCCCAGTAAGGCGGTTCACCACTGGTTTTCCTGCCTGAGCATGCTGAGCTCCCTAACTTCCTAGAAGTGTGACAAAAGTGGGTCTGGGGAGAGGATTTTAATCCTGATTTGGGAAGAATCAGGAAAAGAATCAGCAAAGCACTAATTTCTTGCCTCTGGCAGATGCCCAGCTGTGGGTACTTGCTGAACTGTGGTTTAACTGGAAATGAATAGCAGGTTCTTGGACCTGTTTAGGAATGTGATTCCTGTACAGAGGAACAGAGGGTACAGACCAAAAGCCATTTCAGGAACAGAGCTTGAAGTGTTGGGGGCAAATCCAGGAACATGGAGTTTGATACAGCGAAGACAGCAAAGAAATTAAAGTTGATTTTTTTTAATACAGTTATTCTCTAGACCCTTTAATAGATCTTTAATAGATGTTACAATGCTGGAAGGATCCCAGATAGCAAACCCATTTGTGGGAGTACTGTTTCCCCTGATACGGTACATTTGATGCAAACAACTCTGTGACTTAAAATCCAAGATGTTCTCAGTTGTCTAGCAGGAAATTCAGAAGAAATCTGAACAACTTCGCACTTGTGAATTGTGAATTAGTAAGTTCTTTGAATTTACTAACCTCCTTGAAGACCCCAGACAACACAACCTTTAAAAGCTCTGGTTTAGCATCATGAAGAGGGAGCACAAAACAATTGCATCTTATTTTTATAGGTCACTCTCAAATGTGATCTGTAAATTTTGATACATTAAAAGAAAACTTGTAAAATCTTCTCTTGCCTCCTCCTCCTCTGCAGGTGTCATGCAGCCCTGCAGGAGGTCTATTCCATATGCACTTGATTAAAAGGCAGATTTTTGTATGAGATGGCTACAGCTCAGATCTCCAGGAACTGTTTAAAAGCTCAGCTTAAGTTAGAAGCGCTTCAGGTGTATTTCAGAGCGTAGAAATATAAGCACTGCTGCCTGAAAATGCAAAGGTTGCCTATATGAAAATACAGCTGCATCTCCCCAAAGGACCAACCGGAGTCTCGGGCCGCAACCTACTGAGTGCCCGCGGCCAAGGACGGGGCAGAGGCTTCACCGCAGCCTGTGCAAGAGCCAGCGGCAGGCCCAGCAGCACCCTTCTGCCAGCCCCTGCGGTGGCTCCTGCCTCATCACCCACACTGCTGTCACCTGGGCCAGCTGAGCGCAGCTTGCGTGGCCACCTCTGCAGGGCTCCTGCCACCGGGCGCAGCTCGGACAGCCTTGGGCCAGCAGGAGTGGTTTGTCTGTTTGTCTGTTTGTTGTACCAGCAAACTGTAGAAATTACCATGCTAAATAGGCAGTTTTGTTACACCTGCCAAGGTTTTCTTGTGTTTTCTTTTTGCTGACGTGCACCAAGATCCCATCATCACGTGTCCCAGATCCCTCCTGCCCAGCTAATAAAGCATAGGGATTGTTTAACTCATTTTGGAATGACATTCCTAATTTTGAAAGGGGCTTTTATGGTTTCCTTTCTTAAAGCTGAACCTTTGACTGTGCTTTTCTTCTCACTGAGCTTTAGAGGAAGGCTCTGACACTAATTGTTGAGACTTACCCTGGCTCTGCAGGGGAAAAACTGACACTTGGGAGAAGCCAAAGAGCTTCCCCACATGTGTAAAGGCATTTTCACACACACAACTGATGCCTTTGTTGGGACCTTTGCTCTAATCTAAGCCTGAGGTGCTTGCTTGGAGAATCTGCTGGTTTCTGCCATGTTCCTCCTTCAGGTGAAAGTGGTGGTATAATTTTTTCATGTTTTCAGATGTGCTGTGGTCACACTGGTATCTTCCTCAGATGCCTTTCAGGCCTTTAAAGCAAGTAGCTGCGTGTGAGATGTTAGCAGTGGTTTCAAACAAACTATTTGACTTTGAAAGGAGGCTGTCAAAAAAGACACTGTAGAATTCTGGTTTTGAATAAGCAGCTATCATAGCAAGGGTACTCTGTATGGAAATAACAAGTTTTCTCCTGATTTCTAGCCATCGAACATCAGCTCGAGATGGGAAAGCTAAACTAGCTTACTTAGTACCTGAAGTATGTTCGCTAATAATGAAGTTCTCGTTGGACCATGGTGACAGCTACCTAACCTCACTGCTCACTGGAGTGCTGCCCAGCTGTCCTTCAAGGAGCTTTTCTGCTGATACGTAAAAAAAAAAAGTAGATTTTTGCTCCTGTTTCAGGACCCGTGTTGGCTTTTCTTGAATAGATAGACACAGGGGTGTACAGTAAGGGTGACTGCTCAACTGCTCTTTAGTTCTAGCCTTGTTGTCTATACCTGTCTTTATGTTGGTGCCTTTACTTTTGTTCGAGTGTAGACTGGATTGCTAATGGATAAAAGCAAAACCAGCATAACTCTGGTTTTAAAAGAAATACGCCTTGTGGCTCTTTTAATGATGTTATGATAAAATTAGGAATAATAATTAGTAACAAAGCTGAAAATCAATAATGTAACCTTGCACAAAGTGACAGAGGTAGTGGCTTAGTGCTGCAAAGAGCAGATTGATGAGTTTTGGGTTTTGGCTGTTTTGGCTGTTCTTTTATAGCTCCCAAGTGGAGGAAGGGACTTTCCTCGCAAGATTAGTAAGAGTAGTGAGGCCTCAGCAGGGCAACAGGGAATGTGGGACTCAGCCTTTTGTGGGTAAAAAATCCCCACGGCGTGCATGGTTTGGGCTCTGGCGTCGCTATCTAAATGTGTGATTCGCTGCAAGGAGGGTTTTTCAGAGGTGGTTTCGCTGCGATTTCTGGGGATGGTCACATTCTGTATTTCTCAGGTCATATAAAGCACAGTAAAAATGCCAGCATCCCATTAGTGCTGTGGTCTCATTACCACCACGTGGTTAAGCATGAGTTCATTTCCCTAAGCTTTCAGGGTTTGCATAGTGCACTTACTGCTAATACGATAAAAAATGTCTGCGGTAGAGGAGATCTGTGAGTGCTTGACGGGCAGCATGTGCTAATGGGTCATCATCGCTTTAGTTTCCTCTGCAAAGGTTAGAGACTGGCTTTCCTGCTGCTGGGAACAGTGGGACCAGGGAGGTGCAGAAGTCAGGGGGAGGCAATCTGTGAAGGCATCTCAGGGGGGATCTGCCCGGCTGCGGTGCTCACTCCTTCCTTGCTGCATGCGAGGAGTGATGAGTCACTTCTGCTTTTTCCAAAGGGTCTGTTCCTTTGCAGGCATAAGCTGTTGTTGATAATTTTTTTCCTTTTATTTTTCCCTTTATGGCAAACCAGCAACTGATGGGTTTTGTCCCCAGTATAAAGAAACAAACAAACAATACCTATCGCTGTGCTGCGGGAAGGAAAATTGTACAAAGATAAAGTCCATTTTAACTGTGGTGTCCAATTATAAAGTGTAAAGTGCTAAAATCAAGGAGACTTTAAATACGGTAAATAACCCTAAAGAAAATGGGATGTATTAGTGGTGATGGCATGTTGTGTGCTAAGCAAGGTGTTGTTCCCTGCCTCACTTTGCCACTTAGACGGACAAAAATTGATGTGGGGGGAAGATGGGACCTTTTTCAGTGGACATTAGCTGTGGTCAGGTGAGGTTTGTATTCGTTAGTCTTCCTTTAGCATGGAGATGTGTGACAGTATAAACAAAGGAGAGAAATAATTGTGGGCCAGGATACCGAGGTGAATTTTTGAGGTGAATAGACTCTCTTAAGAGGGGGAGGAAGGACAATAGTGTGTAATGCAATAGTTAAAAAAAAAAAAAAAAAAGAGATGATGTGAGGGTTGTGCAGAAATGGAAGGATGAGAGGTTTGAGCTGAAGGGGAGGGGGTGTGCATTAGCGCAGAGGAAACCTCTCCCCACTGGCATGCATAGAGACATTTCCTGCCTTATGTTTTGGTTTCTTAATAGTTATCTGACTATAAAATTAACCTACATCATTTAATGGTAGTTGAATGGCAGTTAAATTAACCCACTTTCAAAACAGAGCTTACCTAGCCCGTCAGCTCTGAGACAGCCTCGTCCCCAGGCATCTGGGGCTGCAATCCATTTCTCTGCCTTAACCTATTTCCCAAGTAGCCGGCTGAAGTGGCGTGTCAGAAACAGAGTTTGCAGCTTAGCCTGGAAGCTGACAGAGAATGCAGACACATATCAAACCGCTAGTTTGTATTTCACAAGGCATTTTTGTGCATGGAGGTACAGCATCAGCAAATGGGGAACACTGCCATTAGGAGTTGTGATACTGTTCCTATGGACAGCGTGGCCTTGATTATCTGAGGCCCGATAACCTGAATCTCCAGGTTATCTGAAATGGGGTGGTATCCCCCAACATCTGTTAATTACACCCGAGAAACCCTCTGCTCTCCAAACGCCTTCCACTGGCCCCTCCCAAGCTTTGGTGACAGGGTTGTGCTGAGTGCGCTCCAGCAAGCGCTCCACTTGGGTTTTCATATATCCATGTTGGAAAAAAACACATATCCTGGATAGATACAGGCTTTAAAATCCTTGAAGACTTCTAGAAGCAGCCAATGTGCCCATTTGAGCTGGGACCAACAATGTCTGCAGGGAGGGCATGGGATGCATTTGGGTTTTCTTCCACCCTGCGGTGTAGGTGCGGCGCGGGAGGGCACGGTGGGATTTATCACAGTGCAGCACGTCCTGCTTGCAAGCAAACGAGTGCACCTTCGGAGCTGTTGAACCTCTGCAGTTGCAGGGGCTCCAGCTGACCTGCTTGTGTGTGCCCGAGGGCTGGATAGGGAGAGCTTTGTCCCTAGTTTACTGCAGGCCAGACAGCTCGGGAGCAGGGGAGAGCCCACACTCCTGCCTCACCTCAGGGCCAGAACCAGCACGTGTTCAGGACTCAAAGATATTCAGAGCATCCCTCCCTGTTCCATAGGACTGGTCCCTGTGGTTCATTCTCCTTTGCCTTAAGTGGGTGCTGCATTTTAAAAACATGTGCAAACCTGTGAACCTGTGAAAATCGTAGTGAGAACTTTTTTTTTTTTTTTGCCCTGCATGCTTTTGTTATCTGTCTTCTGGTGCTATCTGGTTTTCTATTCTGGTCTTCTGGTGCTATCTATTCTTTTGGAGCACCTAGCTCAGGGAAGATGCTGAGTACTGCCTCAGAGAGAAAGACTCATGGTAATTTTCTTTTTTTTCCTTAAAGGGGAAATCCCAGATGTCCTTGATAATTAGAAAAATTAGCAAGGACAATTCTGGAAAGGCTTTGGAAGCTAGTATGTAGAATAATGTTTCTGACATGATATATTTCCCTTGGCTTTAAAGCAATAGCTCAGTGGTAAGAGTTTTAATTAATTAGTCATTAAATATTGTATTAGAAGTACCACAAGTGATGATAAACTACTATAGAATACGGTTGGGTTAGTTATTTGGGGAAGGTGGGAGTGGAGGAAGTGATGACAGAAATATGGAAAAGATAAACTTATTTGAGGTTGCTATTGGTTTGGGGTTTTTTAATGTAAAACCATCTTTGGTTTGTTTGATTTTTATTTGGCTGTAGGTGGGGAGAGGTGATTTTTAATGTTCAACTACTTTAAAAATAAATAAACTAAAAGACACTACTCTGAAGGGTTAAAAGTCTGAATCTGTGATGGATGTCTGTTGTTTATCCAGTCAGTTGGCTTATTGTACAACCTGGATACTTCCATGAATACCTGCAGCCCCAAACAAACAAAACCATCTATAACTTGTTTCTTCCTGCTTTTCAGTGGAAATGCAAGCTCAGTCCATCCCCACGCGCATCACCAAGGACAGTGTAAATTCGGGGGCCTTGAGAACCCCGCAGCAATAGTTCTGTAGTTATTTTGGCTGTGCTTTGCACACCTTCAGCTTTTAATTTAGAGAAGAAAAATGCTTTTTCTCCTTCCTAGCTGTTGTGTGGAGCCTCAGCTCTTCCTGTGCTGCTCTTCTATTTTTTTTTCCATTGCAGCGAAAGAAAATTACTGTAGCACCCACAGAGGTGTGAAGGGACTCATTCATCTGTGTGGGGAGTGTTGGGTGCCAGGCATATTTCTGAGGATTGAAATACAGGCATTTAAACTAGTACATCCCGTGTCAGCCTTTAACTGGGGCTTTGGGAGATGAGCTCCAGAAAATCTTGCTGCAGTGGCTCACACTATTCGTGCCCACGGCTGTTTTGCCCATCCCCTGCAAGGGATCGCTGCATCCCAGAGCAGCGCCAGCAGAATGAAGTGTCCCCCCACCTCCACCTCTCAAAGCACAAGATCTTTGCTGCATCTATGAATGAGGATGGGTTTGAGCCTGAGACCGCTTGTCAAATGGAGCAGGGAACGTGGGCTGCCTTTTGCCTCCCTGGATAGTGATTTCTGGCAGAGAGCTGGCAGCAGCCCTGGCTCCGTGTCCACTGCGGTGACACCGATGTGGCTTCTACTGCAAGACACGGTGCCACCTCCTGCCTCGGCCCAGTGACTTTCCCCGTGGTGTTTGCTTTTGCACAGCTACTCCAGCAAGCCGAACCGGGGCTGGCAGAGGACTTATTTCCCCCTTCCACTGGGTGAGACCCTCGTGTGGCTCTGCATGCAGCCCCCCCCCCCCCTCACTGGGGAAAGCGAGCCCACCTTTGGCAACCTACAGCCACAGCCGCTTTCCAGCACGCATTTGGCACGCACGGTTCACAATGTGCCTGGGGCTGGGGTCAGCTCACCTGACTGCCAGTCGTGAGCGAGCCCCTCTTAAGAGGCTGCTCCTCCTTTGCAGTCTCTCAAAATGATATTTCCACTTGCCCTGAAAAATAAATCAAGTGGCTGAAGCCAGCAGGGCTGGAGGTGCCAGCCGAGGGCAGCGAGACATGCTGCCTTGGACCTTGGGGTCAAAGTGGGCATGGTCAGTGCTTTGGGTTCAGCTGATGGAGAGCATCACGTGCAGGTCAGGCTTTCTTCTTTCTCATCCGTGTTGCTCAAATCTCTGTGTTTATCCAGGTTTCCAAGGCACCCTTCGGCTTGGTGGGGTGCTCTCGTGGTACCTCTGGTTTTGGGTGGTGTGAGGCAGAGCTCCACTGACTGCCATGGAGTCAGCTGTGTGGCAGCAGAAGAGGGAGGGGAGAGGTCATCCCCGTAAAAATACTAAATTGGATTTTATAAGTTTATAGCTATGTTTTGTTTCTTTTACAGAACTATAATCCTGATGCTTAGAGTGGTCTGAAAGGAACAGAAACACTTAGCCTTGAACTTTTGTTCTGCTGCTGCTTCTTGTGCCTCTGAGGTACAAAACATACCTGTAAACTTATAATCAATCAAACCAATGTTCAAGGGCTAAAAAAAGAAACCCCCAAACGGCACAGGCTTCATGTTCAATAGTGAAAAACTTGGGGTGGGCAAACCAGAAGGTTGCAGTTGGCAATCAGCAGGTTTTCAGAGACTGGCTTCCCAGGTAGGTTGGTATGAACCAACTGGTTTCTTTCTCCCTCTCTTTCTTCTCCCCCTTGCTCCCCCCGCCCCCCCAGGATGCACTCTCCAGCCAGAGGCAGGCTGGGCTGCCCCTAAAGGTCTGTTTCTGACATTCACAAGCAGAACAAGCGCAGTGTGACCCTGGTACAACTGGAAAAGGGGAGATGTAGCAACCCTTTTCCAGTGGGTCAGGGGCACTGTAAGGTGGGAAAAAGCTCCCTGGGCTGCTTAGAGTGAAATTCAGATAGCTTGGCTTTTCCTCCCCGTACTGTAAATCCTATACCTGTGCAGTCTATAGGTGTTACGGACAGACAAACCCCCAGCCCCAGCCGCGTGGCCTTTGTTGGAAGCCCCAGGTCCCCCACAGCAAGAGCTGGGGGAGGGTTGACTTCAAACTCCACTAAACAGTAGAGGCACAATGCAAACAAATGTATTGCAGCACGCAGCTATGCAAATAGCTTTAGAGCACAGCACGTTTTCCCTAGCATTAATTGCTGCACCGCCAGGGTTGCGTAGCAACAGCTCCGTTAGTGCCTCTGACAGCTCCTGCCCCTTGATGCCTCTGACACCTTCTGTGGCAGGCGGGGAAGGAGAACAGGGCTGCCCTGGGAAAGCTAGAAGGGCCAGGAGGTAGCGAGGGGCTCAGGTGGTAAGATTTGCTTGTGACACTGGGGTGTCTCCTGCCAGCACGGGGCAAGGTGCAGTGGGGCTGGAAGCGGGATGTTGGGGCGCAGGAGCAGGGGAGCCCCCGGCAGCCGCAGCACTGCGTAGGCAGCTTTCAAGGCTGGCAGCCAGAAAGGGCAGCCCTGCCATCTCCCAGGCTCTGCAGGAAAGCTCACTGGCTGGTGGGTTGTCTCTCCCATCGCCTTGAATCCTTCTGGATACCCCATACGGGTTTGTGACTGCACTTGCAGCTTGGCCGTAGGCATCAAGGGTCCCCAAGAAGTCGCCTCTCACTGGCCGTGGATCTGCTTTAGGCTTGTGGCTTCTCCAGCCCTTGAGAGAGCTGACACGTCCTTCATGCGCACCCGAAGCTGAGAGCCTCAGGCCCAGCCCTGTGGGAAGGGGTGAGCCCAGGCACACCACCGGAGAAGGCTGCAGATGGTATGGGCAGCCCAGGGCTCCTCTTGTCTGCTGAGCCCAGCAGCTTCTGTGGGGCTGCCCTGTGCCTCCCGAAAGGCAGGCTCTTCAGAGACGGGGCTGGCTGCCTCCCGAGAACAATTCTTCCTCCTGTTTAGAACCATGTTCCCAGTTCCCATCCTCTGCATTCACCAGCCGATCTTCAACTCCCGCTGTGCCTTTGCCAGCAGGGCTAAGGAACCTGTTAGTATCCAGCATCTTCCCCCAGGAAGGCGCTTCAGCTCTGCCATCAGCTCACCTCTCCTCTCCTCTCTTGTAAGCCATGCAAACAATTAGTTTATCTGCAACAGTTTACACAGCCCATAAGCAACCCACTTGAAATAAGCTCTTCTGTTACACCTGAGCATGAAACAAGCTCTTCTCCAAAACTGCCTTAAGCAGGGAGGATGTGGGCAATCCTGCATCCAACGGCGGCCAGGCAAGAGAATGGCCATGGGCATGTTTTATTTAGCAGTAATAGCCAGAACAGACAGGAATGGTGGGAAATGCTGGGCAGGCACCAAGGCGCACAGATTAGCAGGTCCCAGGGAGCACAGAGCTGTGGCTGGGAGATCTGAGGATGGAGAGGCACGAGCTGTGGCTCAGCATCCTGGGGGGACAGGGAGAGGAAGGACTGGGGTGGGATTCAGCTGTGCTTGGAGCCTGGCTGCAGGTGGCAGGGAGAGCTCTGCCTCAAGGTTATCCTTTGAAACCCAGAAAAAGGCGATGCTGCCTGCAGCACCCAAACAGGGATGGGCTGGGGAGGGAGCAGGTGAGTTCAAGGTGAGAAGTTGCAGCCCATCTTTGAGCCAAAGTGATGTGAAAGCAGAGAACCCTGAGCACAACATGCCCACAGAGGCAGGTGAACTGTGTCACTGAGTATGAGATGGGTCTTCTAAGGGCAAAAGGCATCGAGGCTGAATGGATTTATTTCCTTTATCAAGCAGGAAAAATATTTACCTGTTTTTAAAATCTACAGCTTGACAGGCTGTGTATCTCAGATTCACTTCTTGGAGTACAGCGGGGCAGATAAGGTGAAAATGAGCACCACAGACTCAGTCACACTTCAGAGGAAGAAAGTAGGTGAAGGCAAGGCAGAAATGCCACCTGGAGCCTTTAGGACCAGGGAGCCCAGGTTCCCTCACCATACAAGCGGCATGTGGGTCCCTTCCAGCCCTGCACACCCGTGCAGAGCAGGCGTGACCTGCGACCAGCTGCGTTTGGCATCGCAAGGCAAGGAAGGACCATGACCGGCCGCTTTGGTCCCTTCTCCCAAAAAAGGGACTCCCTACACAGCCCTGCAATATCCTCCCTTGGCAGGCATCGCCCAGCCTGTAGCTCACCTCTTCTTCCTCACCACCCGCCTGGGCAACCTCTTTCCCTGTGCCATGGGCTCTTCCTTCGCAGCCATTTGTGTGCAGCACCCGAGGGTGCCCTGGCAAGGAGGGAGCCGGCTGCTCCGCCACCAGAACCCCTTGGCAAGGAGGGAGCCGGCTGCTCCTAAGCCCTTAGTATCATGGCTTTACTTAGATCGCTGTAGGAACTAACTGCATTTTAATTTGTCCCTGTTTATGAAAT
>JAVJGJ010000062.1:24760710-24772016 GCA_035590215.1 Microhierax caerulescens
GGGCCAAAGAGCAGTGACGCAGCTGTGGTGACAACACCTCTTGCACATCACCCTTGGTAGCGCTGAGTTGGCAGACAGGCTCTTGCGGAGCCCCTTGCTGGGGTCAGGGCTGGACGAGGTCCCTTGGCTAGGTGGGGGTCCTGCCCCCACTACTGGGCTAGGATGGGCGTGTGGGAGGGAGCATCTCTGCCCTGACATCCGCAACTCCACAGCAGAGACCCCTCACCCAGGGCTGCAAAGTCGCTGGTGGTCAGGAGGAGAATCCGGGCATTTGCCCACCACTCACAGCTCCGTGACGTTCTTGGGGATCCCCTTGGGCAGGGCCTTGAGGTGCTTGTTGCTGCAGCGGACAACGGTGTCGAGGCAGGTGCACTCCTGTGGGCACTGGGGCCGGGGGATGCAGCTGGTCTCCTCCTGACCTGCACCAGGCACAGAGAGCCACCAATTCATTGGGGCCCAGCGCTCGGGCACTGCATGAGGCTGGAAGCAGTGCCTTGTGCGCACCTAGGACTGCTCCCCTCCCATGCTGACCATCTCCCCTCGCCCCAAAAGCAGGGCACTGCAGGCAACCTGCTTGCAGGCAGTAGCCTCAGCCTGGCTGAGAGTCAGCAATGCAGGAATCATTCCTGCACCCAGAAACTGCCTGCCCCACCAGGATGGATGCAACCAGTCAGCTCGAGGCTGCTTTGATTTTCACTGTTTTCAAGCAAAAATGCAGTCCCAGGGGCAGCAGAGAGGAGGGTGCAGAAGAAGGGGCTCAGCCCTGCCGATCCTCCTGAAATAACCTTCTTCACTCATCTCCCAGACGCAGGCTAGAGGGAGCAGTGCCGGTGTTAAGCAGCCGGAGGAGATGGCATTGCTCCCCGGTTCCCTGCCACTGCGCTGGGCTCCTACAGGAGAGGCGTCCCTGGGACAACCGTATGTTCTCTCGCACCATTAGGAAAGGCGCAGGATGCAACCCTTCAGTCTTTGACGTGGTGGAGGAGGGAAAGCAGAAGAAACGATGACTTGTTTGTAAATATTTTCCAGAGGGCTCAAAAGCTGTTCTAAATTAGAAAGTTTTTTTAAAAAAGGCTTTTCTCTCAACACACACGCTCCCTGCCTACTCCATCTGCCCAGCTCCGGCACGTGTGCAGGCCTGAGAAGGGAAGGGGAGAAGGAGCAGGATGAATCCTGGGTGGGCTCTGCCTAAGCACCTGATGCTGCCAGCACCGGGGGCACAGCGTTCGCTAGCACAGACCTGCCTGCACACAAGGGCCATGCAGTGCAGTGGGTACCAGCTCCTCTCCTGGCTTCAGAGCAGTTTGTGGGTATTTCAGTGCAGCTCTAAGGGCTGGGTACCAGGAAGGGAAACTCGTGCATCATTAGAGTAGGGCATTAATGAGCCGAGCAACCCCCTGAGCTACCAGCTTGTAGCAGGGCACTGCCAAACACCCCAGGAGCAGGGACGGTGCTGGGACAGGGAGCGTGGTGCCAGCCCAGGAGGAGCAGCCTGGTCCCCCCTCACCCCCAGCACTGTGGGGCCCATGAGTTACCTTCCTCACACCTGAAGTCAGGGAAAGCCACATCCTGGAGAGGGATCTGCCGGAGGAAGTCAGGGTTTTGGCAGCGTGGGTTCCCCGTCACGATCTTCCTCTTGCGCAGCCAGTCCCCCAGCCAGGCCAGCTGGCAGTTGCAGTTGAAGGGGTTGGCAAGCAGGTTCCTGCACATGGGAGGGAGCCCAAGGGCATCGCCTGAGCAGCTGCCCAGCAAGGAAACCTTCCTGCAGCCCCCTGCCATGATGGGTGGGGACAGACTGGGAGCATCCCCCAAGGGCCCAAGACGTACAGCGTGGAGAGGGACTGCAGCGTGTCGAAGGCACCTGGCGCGATGGTGCTGATCTGGTTGTCATACAGGGAGAGCAGGCGGACGTTGCGCAGCCCTGTGAAGCTGTCATTGTGGATGCAGCTGATGCGGTTGTTCCTCAGCATCCTGTGGAGGGAAGGGGAGGAGGGCACCTAGCAACCCAGGCAGGTGCCACAGGGGAAACCCACCTCGGCAGTGCCCAGGCTGTGCTGGCCTTGCTGCCAGGCAGCAGGATGAGCCCAAGCTAGTCTCTAAGCAGCAAAAAAACTATCCCACCAGCTCTGGACACAGCCAGCGGACAGATAAGGCACTCCCAAGCTGGTCCTGCAGTGATGCACACAGCACCAGCCCAGGATCGCAGACAGGGCAGGGAACGAAGGAGCAGGGACATTCCCATCCCTGTGCCCACAGCAGAGGTGGGGACTTACAGAGTTCTCAGCCCGTCCAGGCCCCTGAACATGCCACTCCGCACAGACTCCAGCTGATTGACAGTGAGATGCAGCTCGCTGACGGAGGATGCTCCCTCAAATGCCCCATCCTCGATCTCCGACACCTTGTTGTTGCTGAGGTTGCTGCAGAGAGGAGAAAGCAGGCTGGGATGAGGGCTCTGCCCCAACCTCATCCCGAACTCTGCCTCCCCAGGTCCCACAGAGCACCCTGTGCTGCCCAGTCCCTTGGGGCACCCTCACATTGGGACATGCCCCCCATTTCACATCCCAGGCTGCCCTGGCATCAGGACCCCAGCCCCCAGGCACTCCTGAAGGGTTATGTGTGCCCGATACTCACATTTTCTTCAGATGTGGGAGTTTCTTGAAGATACCAGTGGCCTCCAGAATGGAGATTTCATTGTTGTTCAGGCGCCTGGGGTGGGTGGCAGGGAAAAGAGCTCAGGAGGTGGCTGCAAAGGGCCTGGTACAGACCAAACCCTGAGCCAAACATGAGCACTAATGATGCTCCAGCTGCAGGAGAGAAAGCAGGGTGGGAGGGAGTAGGCTCTTACAGCTCCGCTGTGGACTGTGGGATACGCTCTGGGATCTTGGTGAGCTTCAGGTTGGAGCACTCAACCACGCTGGATTCACAGCGGCACTTCGGGGGGCAGATCACGTCGCTGTTGCACTCACTGTTCAGCTGGTAATCCTCCGTCCCTGTGTGCCAGCAAGGGCAGCGTGGGTGAGCTCCCGTGGGCAGAGGCACAGGGGGCTGCACCTGCCCTCCCCTCCTCTGGTCCTCCCACACCCCCAGCTGGTCTCGGTCTCTTCCCCAGCTCCCCTCATCCCAGCCACTGCGCACATATTTCTCCTCTCCATGCCCAAAGCATCTTATCTGAAGGGATATTTGCCCTGGGTAGAAGGGGCACTGTGCTGTTCACCACCCTCTCCCCTCCTGCAACCAGAGCTGGACCCTGGGGATGACTCTGTGCCCATCCGGATAGTGGCATGATGGGAGATGCCGCAACACATCCTGGTACCCAGTGCTTCTGTTACTGCAGCACCTGGGAACTCAGCAACCAGAAACGATTGGAAATGCAGCGTGGTCCTGCTGGGCCAGACCACAGGGCTCCGGCACAACCACCCCCCCTGGCAGCCTGGACAAAAGGGTACCATGCACACATGCATCTGGCTCCTCCTCTTACCTGGGATGAAATACTGCTCTTTGGCTGTGGGAAAAAAAAAAACAAATACATCAGCACTCTGAGCGTATGGACACCAGGCTGGGGCAGGGCTGAGGACAGCTGTGCCACAGGGCACCTGTGATGGGGACGGGGACAGCTCTCACCTGAGCAGCGAAATTTCTTGCTCTTGATCTGGCCGATGCGCTTGTTGGCCAGGCGCCGGGGGCTGGCACAGCGGGCGCCGCTGGTCTCGATGGGGTTGGCACGGAGGAAGTCTGCCAGCCACTTCAGGTTGCAGTCGCAGATGAAAGGGTTCTGGGCCAGGTGTCTGTGCCGGGGACAGTGGGTGACACACTGGCAGGGGCAGCAGGTGACCACCAACTCTAGCCCTGGCAACCCACTGAGATGTTTCCCTCCAGCTGCCCACCCACCCAGGCACCAGAGCTGGTGTGGGCACTCACAGGGTCTGGATGGCGCGCAGGGAGGTGAAGGTGCCTTTGGCCAGGGTTTGGATCTTGTTGTCATAGAGCGAGAGCAGCGAGAGGTTCTGCAGGTCCTGGAAGGCATCCGCCCGCACGCAGTTGATCTTGTTGGCATTGAGGAGCCTGGCAGGGAGGGAGGGAGGTGAGCTTGGGGACCCTGTTCACTGCACCATGGGCGCTGAGGACACCACAGCCCTTCTTCCCAGTGTCCCTGCAGCGCATTCTACCCAGCCACTGGTGCCTTACAGCAGCTGCAGGGCGAAAAGTCCCCCAAAGACGCCCTTGGGGAGGTCCGTGATCTTGTTGCCGTACAGCACCCTGGGAGAGAAAGGCTGGTGTGAGAGAGATGGGGGGGAGCGGTGTGGGGCACGGTTCCGGGAGCACAGCATCCACCCCACCCCACCCCACACACGCTGGTGTGGGCACTTACAGGGAGTTCAGCGAGCGCAGCCCCTGGAAGGCATCAGGAGCGATCTCTGAGATCTGGTTGTTGCTCAGGTCTCTGAAACCCAAAGCGAGAAGGTAGCCTGGTTCCTTTTTCTCTTGTCCCATAGCCCCATCCTCCTGCTGGGCCAGGGAAGCACACCCAGCACCTGGAGCTGGGGGTATCAAGACCCCACCCCAGTGCTGCCATGTGGGGCACCCATGTCATGCTCATAGCAGTGGCCAGCAGGGTAAAGGGTGCTGGTATTCAGGGTGAGCTGGTAGAAGCTGCACACTTACATCCTTCGCAGCTTCTTGTAGGGGGAGAAGGCACCTGGGGGGATGGACTTGATGCCGTTGAGCTCCAGGCGTCTGCAAAGAGAAGTGGGAGAGATGAGGGCTGTAGGCCTGGCTGAGCCCCAGCATGCCTTTGACAGGGCAGGGGGTCTGCAACACCCCCAAGCTTACTGTAAATTACCTCACTGGAGTGGCACCATTCACCCCAGGGACAACTTGCAGTCTGTCGTTGGGGCTTTCTCCATCAGGGAGGGGTGTCATGGGTGGGGTTACCATGCTGGCTGGGCTGGGGGGACCACCTCCTCCCCACCAGCACCCTGGGTCTGGGGGTGCCTGCTGCCTCCCACGTGCTTTGTGCACCGTCCCAGCAGGGGCTTTGCACCATAATTGGATTCCCTTAAGGCGATTATTTCTCTATTTGCATTTTTAATGCAGCTAAATCCAGAGCTAAATCTGGGTGGTATGGCAGAAGAGCAAGGAAGCCTGCTGCCCTGTGGGATGGCTGACCTGTGGGGCTTGCCCCCCATGCCCCACTGCCTTGAGCCACCCACAGCCCAGCAGTGACAGTGTGGGGCTGTACTCACATCTCTGTCATGGTCTCAGGCAGGTTGGCAGGGATGGCCGTCAGCCCCTTGCCCCGACAGTCCACGATGCCGTTGCTGCAAGTGCACATGGCTGGGCAGGAGCCAGAGGACAAGCTGCAGAGCTGGGCACGTGATGGGTCCGTTTGTCCTGCCAGGAAAGCAGCCACCATGGCAACTGCAAAGAGCTGGGCCAGGCAGGTGGATGGCAGCACCCCAAGGACCCTGGTGGCAGCTCAGTGTGCTGGGACAGCCCGTGGCACCCTTGAGTGGATGCACAAGGTGCCCCAACCCAGTGCAAAAGGCACACAGCTCCAAGGGCACAGACTGATGTGCTCTTTGTCACACTGATAGAGTGGTGGTGTCCCCCCCACACCAGGGACAGTGCTGACCTGAGCCAAGCCCACAGCATGCATCCAGGCTCTGAGCCGAGGCACATGGCAGGGAGTGGAGGTGGGCTGCATTGGTGGGACAGGCTTTGTCACCCCAACCCCTGTCCCTACCCTGGCACCCATCACCTCCCCTGTTCCCCTCACCGGAGCAGCTGAACTCGTTCTTCTGGATCTCAGCCACGTTGAGGCCGCGGAGCTGGGCTGGACCAGCACACTGGGTGAAAAGCCCAATGGTGGGGCGCTGGCGCAGCCACTGCGAGAGCCAGGCCAGGTGGCAGTCACAGAAGAGGTGGTTGGAGTGCAGGCGGCTGTGGGTGGATGGGGCAGTCAGTGGCCAGAGGATGGCTCCTGCTTACCCCACTGCTCTCTGGCTGCCCCAGCCTACCTCACCCCAAAGGCTGGGGACATACACAGGGGGACATGGAGGAGCCTGAGAGCATCTGTGCTGGTTGCAAGGCCACCAGCTTGGCAGTGCTTAGGGATGCTCTGCATATCCCTCCATCCCCTCCTCACAGTGCTGTCCTAGCACTGCTGAGCCGCTGGCACTGGCAGCAGAGCTGGGGACATCCCACTTCAGTCTAGGAGGTCCCTACCACTCCCACGGCCCCAGGACTCACAATGTCCGCAGCTTGGGCATGTGGTTGAAGCTGGACACAGGGATGGAAGTGATATTGTTGTTATTCAGGGTCCTGCAGGAAGGCAGAGGGAGGAAAGTCAGGGCAGCCAAGCCAGAAACGGGAGTGTGAGATGGTCCACCTGGCACCAAACTCCTGGGAGCAACAGCACCCACCCCGCCCCGCCAGCACAGAGTGCATGGATGGAGAGGTGAGGGATGGGGACAGCCCAAACCCCTGGGCAGGACCTGCTGCCTTTTCCAGGCTTTTCCCCTCCACAGCCAGCTGCAACCAGGTGGACCCCCAGGGCAGGATCAGGCCCTGGAGCACAGTTCTACAGCTGTGGCACCAGACCCCTCTTCAGTCCCTCCTCAGGGCCAGGGAGAGACGGCACACTGGGGATGTCCCTACAGTGTCACAGGAAGCACCCAAGGACACCCTCAGCCCTCATGGGGCTTGCAGGATGGAGGCTCCAGCTGGCCCCTGGCCACTTACAGGACCTCCAGCCCCCGCAGGGCACGGAAAGCCCCATCCTCAATGCAGCTGATCTGGTTCTTGTCCAGTTGCCTGCAGGAGAAATACAGAGGGAGCATTGCTGGGACAGCCCAAGCAGAGAGCGACCGGTGGCTCCCGATGCCTCCTGCCACAGAACCTGACCCCAAACTCCCTCATTCCCATCCCTGCTGGGACTCACAGGTTCTTGAGGTCAGTGGCCCCGCGGAAAGCTTTCCTGGGGATGGCCTGGATGAAGTTCTCGCTCAGGTCCCTACACAAGAAAGAGGCAGGAAGGAAAATTAGCAGCACCTGCAAAGCATGATGCCCCGTGGGACCAGGACATCCACAGGCAGGGGCATGCCCCAGCACTCAGTGATCCCTCAGGGGCTCTGGGAAACTGTAATTTGGCTTCATGTCCTCAGTTTCCCACTGGCCTGCTGGCTGTCCCAAGGCAAGTCTGGCTCCATCCATGGTGGCTGCAAGTGGCTGGGGCTCCCCGGGCACTACTGTCCCCAGCTCTAATAAGCAGAGCAGCAGGGCAAAGCTCTGGGAAAATCCTCCGTACTTAAATACCCTCTGACTGCTCTAATTACAGGCCCCTGCTGATTAACTGGTAATTACACTTAGCGGCTCCAGGGCTCCAGCAGGCATTCCCATGGAGCCTGCCCTGCACTTTAGAGGGCACAAATAAGCGGGTCATTAATTATTTCATCACTATACAGCACCGTCTGTGTAATCACCTGCTCTGCAACGCTGGGGCGTGCTAGGCCAGTGCCAGTTCTGTGTTGCAGGGCTTGCAGCAGGTCAGATCCTCCACCATACCTGGGCTGGCTTTGAATGACCATGATGGCTAAAAATCTCATTGCAAGTAGGGTCTGAGTGGACTGGCTCAGCTCACTCCATCCTTAGGGTAACCTGCCCATTGTATTTGTGCCCCACGGCTCCCATGCAGCTATCCCCTCTCCCACCCCAAGGGCCAGGAGTTCCTCTGAGCTTGGCAGGCTCCTGCATTGCCTGCTCCCAGCCCCACACCAGTGCAGCCCTGCTCCAGCCACCCACGGGGCAGGAGGCCATGTTCGCAGCTCCCTCCTGGCACAGGGAAACTGAGGCACAACATGGCATTTGTCCTATGCAGCAAGTCCCTGGGGGAATGAGGAGCAGGACCAGGGCATCCTGCACTGATTAAGCACTCCCCAGCATTACAAAGGCCACGCAGACACCCCCATCCCCACCCCAGGAGGTGGTTTGGGGTGTCCCTGGGTGCCAGCATTTCACACTCATTGCTCACCAGCTCTGCTTCGACATAACGAAGCCTGTTCACTACTAATATCCCAGAGCAGTTGGGCTGGGTCAGGATGCAGGCACAGCATCCGCGCTCCTCCCTGGGCCCTCATTTCCCCCAGAAAACAGGCTCGGCATAACCCACAAGCTGCTTGCAAGAGACCTGGAGGTCTCCAAACTGGGACTTCACCCCGGCCAAAAGCTTCACTGCTGCAATGGGGAATGTTTCCAGAGGGAAGTACCAGCATCTCTGGCACAGCTGCAGGAGAAGGAAAACCCAGGGACAGTGGGCTCGCCCAGTCCTCCAGCAGGATGCCCAGCCACCACAGAGCTGCCGTAGGGCACTGGAGTGATGCCCCACGCAGCGTGCGGGGAGCAGGGGAGCCGGTGCATCCCTCTGGGTCGCCCCTGAGGAACCAAACCCAGCCGGCAAAGCACCCTTGCTGGGGCAGGGGAGGGGAGATGCCGGCCATGGAAGGGCCCAGCTCCCCTGCGAGCAGCCGGGCGCGCAGGCGGCGCAGTTTCACCGCTACCCGCGCGGCGGCACTGCCAGGCTGCCCGGCCCGCGCTGCCTGCACTGCCTGCACTGCCTGCTCTGCACGGCCCCGCCCGAGCCACCCTGAAGGGATCGGGGTCACCTCGCACTCTCCAAAGGGGAAGGAGCTGACACCTGCCGCAAGCCCCAACACCCGTTCAGATGCAGACACCTTCTCTCCATCCTCTGCTGGGGACACAACGAGCCCGGGGACCCCCAGGAACTGCACTGACCTTTCAGAAAAACGCAGCATTGCCCCAAATCCCCTTTTCCCTTTGGGCTCCTAGAAGACAGAATCCCCTAGAAAACCCTCAGATGAAGTTCACCGCTCTTCCTCGCAATGCATCCAACACATCACACTCCCCCCCAGCAGCTGCCCGTCTTCCAACATTAAACTGGTCACAGCGGGGCCAAGCATGGGAGCACCCACCACGCCTCAGTGCTCTGCACCCTCTGCTCCAGCTCCAGCGGTGCCTGCCCAGGCAGACCCTGCCTGCAGCTTGTTGGGTTCCCCCATGGAACTTTGCTCGTGTTTCTCTGCTCGCAGCACATGGGAGTCCCAGCGCACCCAGGGAGTAAATCCAGGCGTCTGTCTGCAAGCTGCTCACTTACAGCTCGTGAAGGAAACACTGCTAGAAGGTTGCAACTGACTTTGCAAGGCTTCTCCCCTTCACAGCTTTTCATGACAGTCACCAATGAAGTGCTGCCATTTGGGGTACTGAAGCCAAGAGGGACAGACGCTGGATGCGAGGGTTTCAGCAAGGCCCTGGTGCTGGGCTTACATTGCCGGCACAGTTACACAGCTGACGACACCAGGACAAACACATGCTTTGCCTGCGGGATCCTCGGGCCCGGCGTTGGAACAAGGCACGGCCCCTTCCCTCCTGGTGTTTCATAGCTCCCAGCTATGTTTGCTTTACACTTTGGCGCCGAAGAAACAGCAGATGGCACGGCTTCTCCTCGCTCCACCGCGTGGCTTACGGCACCCTCGGCGGCTGCGCCTGTGCCACCTCACACCCCGCCAAATACAAGCATGTCACTGCCATCGCATGTGGCGTGCCAGCTTGCAGTGGTGATCACAAGCACTGACAGGTCTGACAGCCCTGCTGGGGACCAGCCGGTGGACAGGCACAGAAAGAGGAAGGGGAAAGCAAGCAGCCCCTGCCCTGTTGTCACAACCGCCCTTTCTGCCTTTTCTAGTTTCAATTCCAGGTATTTTCCTAAAGCTCCAGGTCTAGGGGTTCCTGGTTATTGAATCCAGGGGATGCCCAAGCAGCTGGCCCATCCACAGTGCCATGTCCTCCCATCCCTGTGCTGTGGGAACCCCGCTGCTGGAGTTTCTCCCTGCACAGCCCAGGGTACAGAGGGCTCTGGTAGTCCTGGGTGTGCAAAGGGGGAAGGATGAAAAGGGGTGAGCAAATGATGGGGGACACACAGCTTCCACCCTGTGAGTACCAGAGGATAGACATCTGTGCTTGGGCAGACTCTCCGCGGCAGCTGTAGCACAGATGCATGCCCAAATGGGAAGCTCTCAGCAACCTGTCTGCAAAGCAGAACCCCGACTTGCTCCCAGGAACCCACTGCATCTCCATCACTTCTTGGTCCAGCCCCATCCCAGAACCCTTTTGCCCCCAGGCTCACCTCCCACAGGGGTTTCCAACCCAGCAGATGCCTGTTAATTAGCAGCAGCCAGCTCTGGCCCACAGCTGTGCAACAGGGAGAAGGAAGGCACCCACTTTCCTTCCATGTCCCCCAAAAGCCTGACGACTGGGCTATGTCCACACCATTCCCACCCTGGCTAGGCAGTGTGGTGGATGGCAGTGGTTAGGGATTGGGATTTTGGAGACGTCCCTGCTCCAATCTTATACCTTGCTACTCTGCCCTACTGCGTGCATGATGGTTGTCTGGTCCCACACTTGAGTCACAACAACCCCACGCAATACTACATGTAGAAGAACGTAGATGGGTTAATTAGTATTGATAATATACAGCTGTGGTTGGCTTCAGGGGCAGTGGGTTGGTCGATGTAGATAAGGTGCAGCTGTGGCTGGTTAAGTGGTTGAGAGCCCATGAAGAGGGAGAAGCCAAGGAAGAAGTGGAGAGAGAGAGAGAGAGAGGAAGAAGCAAGAGAACACAGCACACTCTGAGCAAGGAGGAGAGATGAGGACAAGGCAGCAGAGGGACTGGAATGAAGAGTGTGCTGGTATGAGATGGTGAAAGACCTTGTTGCAGCTTGATAGTTTGGAGAGTGCTGCGATACCTACAAGCTCAGAGAAGGGTGGCTGGGAAGATGCTGGGCAGAAAAGAACATGGGGTGCTGGCTGACAACCAACTGAATGTAAGCCAATACTATGACCAGGTGGCCAAGAAGGCCAACAGCATCCTGGCCTGTACCCTAAACAGCATGGCCAGCAGCACTAGGGCAGTGATTACTCCCCTCTACAAGACAGATATTGAGGTGCTGAAGTGTGTCCAGAGGAGGGCAATGAAGTGAAGGGTCTGGAGCACAAGTCCTTTGAGGAGCAGCTGAGGGATCTGGGGCTCTTTAGCCTGGAGAAAAGGAGACTCGGGGGGACCTTATCACTCTCTACAGCTGCCTGACAGGGGCTGTAGGCGGGGGGCTGTCAGTCTCTTCTCCCAGATAACTAGTGATGGGACAAGAGGGAACAGCTTCAAGCTGCACCAGGGGAGGTTTAGATTGGATAGTAGCAAGAACTTCTTCACAGAAAGGGTGGTGAAGCATTGGAAC
>JAVJGJ010000062.1:24779457-24794302 GCA_035590215.1 Microhierax caerulescens
TGAGTTGCCAGAGGCACATCTGGGTGCTCCTCCTGCTTTTCCCTGATCCGTGCATGGATGGAGCCTCGGAGGAGCAGAGCCTGGCAGCAGCACCTGACTGCAAGGCACAGACCAGGGAGCCTGGTGCCAAGCCTGGGGGCTTCACGTGGAGACCTTCAGCCTCCGTATTGAAGCTCAAGGTGATGGAGTAGCCCCACATCCCTTTGCAAGGTGCCCCAAGGTTAATTATCTCCGAGGTTAACAATACACCTCCTGTCTCTGCTCCAAACATCTCACTTCAGATGGGGACACCGGCTGTGACCCCAAGAGCCTGCGGCTGACTGTGCCTTGCAGACATGCCTGAATATCTGCAAGTCCACATCTCCTGCCACAGCCCAGCTGAGCTGGCAAGGGGAGGCTGTGAGTTTCCCAGGAAGCAGCTAGAGTCACAGGTGTTTTCAGGAAGGCTGAACATCCCACTGCCGCCGCCAGTGCTACACCGGAGCACGCAGCTCGTGTGGATCCCTAAGAAGAAACGCGCAGGCCAGAGGCAGCTCACCTCCGCGCCCCTCTCCCATGCGATGCTCTTCCATTTAAAACTTAGCTCGAGGCCAGCTGGCATTGCAGTGGGGATTCCTGCTAAGGGGAGAGCCAGGGTGCGGCCAGGGAGGGGACGGGACCCTGCACCCCAGCCATCTCAGGGGGTCACTCCTCCCAGCTCCAAGGTTGCTGCTGGCCAGGGCTGGATCTGCCAGTGCTGCAGCCAGCCTCCAGCGCGGCTGCTCGGGTGGCCCTGGCACCGCTTGGCATGGCTGTGGCTCGTGCTCTAGGACCTGGGGAGAGGAGCCGCTGAGGCTGATTACCTCTGCCAGAGCAGGCCTGCCGGGTTTATTTTTAACAGTTCTGATTGAAGCTGGTTTCCTGCTGACATTTACACTCCTTCATCATTATCAGCTCCCCAGCTTCCAGCCGCCAAGATTAAAGTGGGGATGAAATCTCCCGAACAGTGGGGTCCTGGCTGCAAACCCCACAGAGGAGGAGAGACCCATATCGGTGCAGCTGGACAGATATCAGCCCCCTCAGAGGAAGGTGGGTGGCTGGGGAGCCCCGTCCCACAGCAGGGGCATTGCAGGCTGGGACCCCACCATGGGATGCAGCAGGGGGAAACTGGGGAGGGATATGTGTCACCCACCTGTTGCTGGCATGTGTTCAAGGACATGGCAGCCTAGCTGGGCTACAGGTGCAGCTTTGGGTGCTGGTGCTCCCAGAGACACCCATGCTCCTGGGAGTGCCCCCACTGTGACCAGCTCCAGGGTTTGCCACTCCAGATCACGGCTGCTGGCCTGGGCCAGCAGAAGGGTAAGCAGCCAACCCCTGGGTGCACACATGTGCCCATGCCAGCGCCCCTGAGGTCCCAGCGCTGGGCACAGGGCAGGGCTCGGGTACCCGGTGCAGTTCTCACAGCAGGGGCTGTGCAGCACAGCCTGGCCCCTGTCCTCCTTCCCACGTTGCCATAAACTTTGATTTTCAAGTCAGGCGATGCAACACGGAGCCAGTTGCAAGGCTCCCAGCGTGGCCAGAGCTAGGCACTCAGATCTGAAAACCTCTTTTTTTCCTTAAGAAACAGTCAAATTCCAACACGTGTGGGCTAAAAATACACCCCAGTCTGCCTGGGACTCTGCCCGTTCTTACATCTCTTGGATGATTCATATTTTGTCAGATCCCAGCTCAGTTTTGAGATCAGAAATACCAGGTTTGGGAGACAAGCATGTCACAAGCCCAGGAAGGTGTCTGAGCCCTAAGGGAGGTGGCTGGAGACCTGACTGTGGTGGGAGATGTTCTCATCCAGCTGGAGACCGCAAGCTGGGCATGGACCCTGCCATGGGGAATGGCTGTCCCTCATCCCACAGAGGTGTAAAGCCCAGCAACAGCCCTGAACAGGTACATGCTGCTCCAAGGCCAGGCTACTAGCACCGACCCCACTGCATCCCAGAGCAGCTCCAAAATTGGGCGGATGCATGCACAGGAGCTTGCCTCCAGCTTTTACTTAATTACCTTTACAGGTATGAAATCAGCAATAAATAATTAGACAGCCCCGTTCCCACCTAAGACACCAAAAGCTGCCTCCTAATTAAATATTATAGGGATTTAAAAGCATTTCTGACAATATATTATGTATGTAAAATACTGCAAATTAGCCATCTCCCCCACTGAAATCCAGCCTGGAAACAATGCAAGGTCCTGGCTGGGCAGAAATCTGGGACATCTTTTCAAGTAAATTGGGAGAAGGGCCCATTCTTGTGGCAAAGAGGGTTTTTTTTCTGAGGGTTTAAAATTCCTGTAGCACAAAGGAGGCAGCCCAGAAATGCCTCTGCCGGTCCCACTACCCCATGAGCCATGCAAGCCCCCAGCAAAGGCAGATGGATCCAAGAGTGCTCCCACTTAGTTAAGTAAACATTAATGCAAATTGTCGGTGAGCCTAGAGATGAGATCCCAGGCACTGCGGCTTGGAGGAGAGCAGTCCTCCTATTATCAGCCCATCCACCCACAGAGGGGGGAGCAGGAGCGGGTAGCTGCTCAGTGCCAGAATAAAGGAGCTCCAAGAGCCAATTTCCATCCAACTGCAGCACATTTGATGTCTTGTGAAGTCAAGTTCACAAACACCGTCTCGCCTCTGCCTCTCACATGGAAGGGGCTGGATCCTCCACACACACACAGCCCCAGCTCCGGCTGAGCATGAGCATCCCACAGCTCTCTGGGATCCAGCGCCAGAGGATCCATCCCCATTGTGCTCCTCCACCCAGAAAGCACCTGGAGAGAGGAAGGGCTTGGGTTTGGTCTCACCCTCGTGTGTCAGCTCTGAATGAGGCCAAAGCACCACTGCCTCGCTTTGCCTGCTGCACGGAAAGCTTCCGTGCCTTCATCTTCAACACTGGCTCCGTGTGAGCCCAATTCAGCATTGAGGTGGAGCTGTGGGGACCATGGGATGGGGCACAGGAGGGCTGCAGCATCTCTCACCATAACCTGCAGGCAGGAGCCCAGCCTGATGCAGCTCGTATCTGCTCTGGTGCTAGATTCCTCCCCTAAAAGCAATGCAAAGAGCAGGCAGTTTGCAAGGGAAAAGGCTGGAAGCAAAGGCAGGGAACACCACCACCAGGTAATTACCTGCAAACTTAACTTGGCTTGCAAGTGGGAGCTGCAGTGCCAGGCTTTGAACGGGGTTGTTTCATGTGCCTGGTGCTCCTGCTTCTCTCCACACCTCCCATCAGACACCAGAGAGGGGATGAGGACAGTGGGAGCGTTTGAAATTCACACTTCAAAGTTGATATCGGAGTGGCCTGGCCTGTATATGCTGCAAGTCAGGGAGCGGGAGGGTGAGCAGGGAGATGAGGGCTCACGCTCCCAGAGCCTTTAATGGTGGGATCAATTGCCTGCTCAGGGATGCTCTGCTGCAGCAGGAGTGAGGAGCCATACGAAGCCCCTTCCTTGCTACAGCTCTCGTGCTGCAGCTTGTACTCAGGGGTAACGCTGCCTGATGCAGGAGCACCCTTGGACCACGGCTCTCCGCACACTGCCACACTACTTGGGAGCATCTCCTGATACGCCTGTACACACTGTAGCACACATATTGCAACCCATGGCCCACTGCATCACGTCCACACAGCCACCAGCAAGCAGACTCACTGCACACACGCAGACACACTGCACACACGTGCACTCTCTTAATCGCTTCTTAATTCTCACTTTCAAGCCTTTGCCCCAGCAGTGTCATTTTTCACCCACCCTTGCACCAGCACACCTGGAAAAGTAGCACCCCAGGGAGCAGTAAAGGGTGACACACAGCCCCTCCAGGAGTCCAGCCCATCTTTTGGGGCTTATGAAAAGTCCAGCACAATGCTCTACCCAGAAATGCTTCCCTGGGCATGCAACCCAAGGACCATCCTAGGGACATTAGGCAGGAAGACAGAAACTGGAGGCTAGGAACAATTTTGCTACTGCAGTGTGCAATTAAAACCAACATCCAAACCATTCAGGGCAGACAGAAAGGGACAGTGGCCATGTCAATGCCAAGGAACAGCACGAGGCATCTGCCTCCCCCCAGCAGTGCTCACAAGCATCCCACACCTCCACCTTCCCGGGGAGACTCAGTGAGGGAGCCACTGAGATGGATGACTCATGGGAACCCTCCCAGTCCCATAGCCACTACTGGGAGCCATGAATGGGGCAGGAGGTGGGGAGCAGTGCTGCCTGGGTGGCCCCCAGCCATGGGGTGCAGGGGCAGGAGCTGTTCTGCGTCCCAGACCCTCTGCATTTTCAGAAATAACGAGACATCCTGTACACCTAGAGTCCAGGACACCAGATTTAGACACATTCTGGGAAAAGCAACACACGATGGTGCACGGCAGGTCTGGGCAGCCCCTTCCCGGGCAGGGGTGGTGTTGCTGGAGTACTCTGTGCAAGGAAGGAGGGTGCTTCATCCCAGCCATGCTCCACCCAGACTCTCACTGTCCCTGGGGAGGGTGCGGTGCCCCGATACCCAGCCCAGGGACGTAGATGTATAGCCCCAGACTGGGCCAAGCTCTGCACGCTAACTCCCTGGCTCTCCTGCTAATGCTCTCCCTGCAAAATACGGCGGGATTGAGGGTCTAAGTACCTCAAAGCCAGGCATCGAACGGGCTTAAAGAGGCACCCTGACTTTAATCAGACTGCCTGTGCCACTGATGACACGATCCCCCTGAGCCATCTGCACCCTCCCGCTGGCATCCCATACTCTTGCAAAGCACAGCTGAAGCCCAGACCCACCAGAGCTGGCAGAGCCGGGGGCTTTTCGGGACAGGCTCTCGCCTCCATAGCTCAGGGGATGGATGCACCGAGTTCAGCTCCTAGCCCTAAGCCAGGGGACAGACCTCCTTCCAGGGCTGCCACCTGCTTTCCAGGGACTCGGCAGCCTCATCCCCCTTTTTCCAGGGACAAATTAGGACACAAGGACAGCGCGCATCAGTGGCCATAAAGCCAAAGACCGAGGACCACTCTCCCTCCTCCAGCCCCTGGAGACCTCCCGAGCCCTCCAGCCCTACCAGCTGAAAGGCTCTCCCAGGCCAAACCCCATCTGCTCACTGGAGTCATGGCGTCTGCGGGGCCAGGCAATACCTGCCCCTTCCCCGCCAAGTCACCATGGGGTGGGCAGCCGACCTGCGGAGCTGGGACATCCCCACTCACCTCCGTGACCTGCAGGCAGCTGCCTGAGCGAGCATCCCCCAGCTCGAGGGCGGCTGCAGGCAGCATGGGGCTGGGGCTGGAGGGCAGCTGCCCACCTCCCCCGGGGAAGGCAGCAGGCAGCCAGGAGGGGACAGACGCCAGCCAGACCCGTGCCGAGAGAGGAGCCACGGTGCACAAAGGTAGCCTGGTGCCGGCCACACGCTGCTAAGGGCTGGCATGGTCAGCTGGTGGATGGGCGCGATAGGGATGGGGTCCCGCTGCCGATTTTGCCCCCGGAGAAGAGGGTTTGCAGCAGCACCCACCCCACCAGGCTGCAAACAGCCTCCCCCCTCATTATTCTTTCACCACAAGACCTATCTTATACCTTATCAATAATTCACAGGTACAAACGATAACGTTCGCTGTCATGGTCCGGGAGCCACATGTTCTGGCGAGGGGGAAGGGGCCGCTTGAGATCGCTATTGTTAATGCCTGCGGAGGGATGGGGGGGAGGCAGGGAGGATAAATATTTAACACTGTGTCTCCGAGCAAATGTCCATGACCGAGGGCTGAACATGGGTTTTACACAGAGCTGCTCCTGCCCTTGAGAGGGTCATTAGCATGTTAAAAGCCATCAGAGTGGGGCTGATGGAAGGGCTCTGCCAGAGGGACCCAGCCAGTGCTCTGCCCAGGGCTGGCGGGGATGTGAGGAGGCTTTTTGCTGCTGCAGGAACATGATGATCTCTATCCTGCCCAAATTTCCCTTTTCCCCGAGCACAAAGGTTGCGCTCCCGGCCACCCGGAGAGGAGCATCCCCAGCTCTGCCCACTGCCACATGGTGGGGACAGGGCACCTGGGGGTATCGAGGGGCTGGTGGGTGGCCGGGGCAGTTCATTGTGCAGAGGAATTACAAAGGGAACACAAAGAGCCACACACCGCATTTTGTGTGAGCTTCCTCTCCCGGGCAGCCCGGGCCTTTCTTTTGCCGTGTTGAGGGTAAGCTTTCTGTGTAAATCCCTGGGGTGCGGGGTGGAGAATAGGTGTCTTTGTGAAAGAGACTGGACAAAAAAAAAAAGGGGGTAAAAAAAAGAAGTAAATGCACAAAACCCAGGCCCAGCAGCGGCAGGCTGCAAGGACAGGAGCACAAAGATTCCCAGAGCATGTAAAGACATTCCTACAACTGGGGGATCAGGGGCCAGCAGGCTGCAAGGGCGCACGAGCGTTTGCACACACCACCCCATTCATGGGGGCATCGATGGCTCCCTGCAGCATCCTGCTGCTCTGCACGCGTTGTACCCAAAGGTGCAGCTGGGGTGGGACCTTCCTAGAGCCATGTCCCCAGCTACAGCCAACTGTTGACTTTGCACTGTCCCAGGCACAATTTCAAGGGACTGGCAGCCAGGAAAACCCTGTGGCCGGACAACCCGGCGGCACTCCATTTTGGCCTCGCTGTCACAGTCACTAGTGGTTATCTCTCTGCCAAGGGATGCGAGCAGGAGAGGAGCAGATCCTGCCCAGCTCTGCAGAGATGGGGCCACTGAAGGAAGAGCAGTTGCGATGGGGAAGAGAGTGGCATAGGGGAGAGACAGTATCTTCAACCATCGCCACTATGAGCCCTGTGAACTCCAAGCCAGAGCCCTCCAAAGCTTAGCCAGCACCTAACCAGGCAAGGTACTCTGTAGCTCATAAAATCAAAGCAAAGCTGTCTTTCCCTTTTACCACCCTAGTAAAATATAACTCCACCTAAGACGCTCAGACAGGATTGCAGTGCAGGGGTTGGGAAGGCCATGCAGTCGAGCATCCCCCAGGGAGAGTGTGGGAAGACCGGCGCCAGCGGATCTCCCCCACCTCAGCTGAGAGCAGCAGGGGCAGCCTGGGAGCTCCCCCCCACCAGCTGCAGCAGCCCTGTCCCCACCAACAGATGTACCTGCTTAGACATCACTTCACATCACCCTGGATGGCGAAGAACCTCCACAGCTGGCTTTGCTCCGCCAGCCTTACAAAACAGGGATTCTTGGGGCTTTGCGAGCAATTAAGGTCCTGCCCTGGGATGGAGGTGCTGGATTGATGCCCCCAGTGCTCCAGAGAGACATCAGATGAGGTGCCATCCATCACCCAGAAAGGAACACTTTATCACAGAGACACCTCTGCACCCCTTGCCCAGACACAGAATCCTCCCTGGGATTCCTGCTCCAATCCTGTCTCTTCCTGTTTTTGCCATCGGGGAAAGAAGTACAGTCTCTTTTGTAACTTTAAAGGACATCCAATTCACCTCCTCCCAGCTGAGTGTTCAGTGGTTAACTGCTCCCCATGGTGAAAAAGCCAAATTTAATTCTAGTCTGAATTTGTCTGGTTTCAGCCTCCAGCTATTGAATTATTTTATTCTTTTTCTCTTTTTCTGGGTTTTTTTTTTGTTTTTTTTTTAGCAAAATTAATGAGGTGCCTACAACCAGGCTTCTCCCCATGCAGGTATGCAGAGACAGGGATAAAATTCCCTCCTAACCTCCTCTTGCATACACTCAATAGGCTGAGTGTTTTAATTCTTTTCACTGGAAGGCAGGTTTTCCAACCTCCAATTATCCTGCACTTCCTCTCTAAGCGCTTTCTAATTTCCCAACATCTCTCTAAACCGTGGGCCCTGAAGCAGAAACAATGCTCAGCAGAGACCTCCCTGCTGCCCCCCAAACCAGCACCCCCCAACCCCCCATACCCAGAGCTGCTCTGCTCATCCATCACTCCCCAAACTGCAGCACTGGAAGCCCGCATCCCAAAGCAGGCTGCCACGACGGCTGCTAAGTCCTTTTCAGTGTAACTGCGTCCCCAGACACTGTTCCCTATTTTGTAGCTGTGACCTACATTTTTTTTTTTCCCAGCTGCGTGACCTCACACAAGGATGTTTTCCAGCACAGGTGTTTCAAGTGGAGCATCCTGCTGGACCAGCATCCCACCAGCAGCACCAGCCCTGCTCCTTTCACCTATTGGTTTGTGTTTCCTTCCAAACCGAGCTCCACGATGGTGCAGGTGGTTTCTTCCCTAGCTAGATCACCCACCCTGCCCAGCTCACCGCACACCCTTCGCTGGTGCGGGGCAGAAGGAGGAGGCAACAAGAGGCCAGAAGACTCAGGGGGTGGTCAGCAAAAGTCAATATTGCCACTGAAGATCTCGAGACCACCGCAGCTCTGCAGAGATGGTTCATCACCATCAGACCCCCACTGCACCCTGCCAGAAAGGCGACAGCTGCAATTCCCCCAGGAAGTCTACCAGTAAAGCACATTGTCAGAAATACTACACCGATTTTTGCAGAATATTAATGTTTTCATTGCAATATCCTCCAGGCATGAGTAAAATGACTTGCAGAAGTCTCAGTATATCATGTCAGCACAGTCACTGCTTATCAACCCAATTTGTCAGCTCATCAAAAAAAATGATATCAGGTTTGTTTGACGAGAGCAATTTTCCATGTGGATTGGCATTAATTATCCTTTAATTCCTCCCTGATTGCTGCCCGTATTGTTATTGTAGTGGGGATCGGTGTCAAGCTGGAGGCAGAGCAGTGTGCTGCTACCGGGGTGGAGGCATCACAGGGATGTTCTACCATTGCTTGCTGTGCCTCAGCACAACCAGTGTAGCGGGGGTTAATGACCTCCTTGCTGTCACTTTTGAGGTGGAAAAGTGACTGATGCATAGAAAGTGTCACCTCCCTCCCTACTCAGCCCAGGTCCTGGCCTGGGGCAGTTGCTAAGAGACAGGACTGGGATGGAGGGAGTGAAGAAGGATGGGAGAGATGGAGGATACGTTTTGCTGGACCCCACTGAGGCCAGATCCTGCCCTGGGGAGTGGGGCGCTTGCAAAGGCTCCTGGCATCGACATGGGTCCCACGCTTTGTTCAGCAGCTCCTGGCCCACAAAACCATGTAAGCAGCTGAAGGGGCTCGGAAGGACCCCAGCCCAGATGGGCAGGCAGTGGCAGCACGAGCTTGCAGCGCTGGGCTCATGCCACCAGCACAGCACACAGGAGCTTCCCGCGGGGGGGCCGCGAGTCCCCTCCAGCCACATGCCTTCAGTTCCCCAAGGCACAGAAGCGTGCCCGGCGTGCAGATGCAGTGGCAGGCAGAGGGGCAGGCAACCCTGGCAGCACACCCCCGAGCCCCAGGCCACTGTAGCTAGTGCCCAGCACAGGCAGACCCTCCAGCTCGTCACCCAAGTGGCTTCGCCCACCCCGGCCATGCCGGGGCACCTCCTGCCCCAAGGAGCAGGTTCAGACCAGGGCAGGGACCTCACACTACCTGGGTGAAGACCTGGATTTGTGGAACCACCCCTGCCAGGGATGGGGACCTGCCTGCCCCGCCAGCCCCTTTCCTTAGGCAAGAGGCAGCCCTAGCCTCGGGCACAGGCTGGAGTGGCCCCTGGAGAAACCAATATTTGCTTTCTCTCCAGTTAACCCTCAGGCTGAGGAATGTGGGGTCACCACCTGTGCAGCTTCCCGGGAAGGCAGTTGTGTGCGGAGGGACACGGGGACATCCCCTTTCAGTCACGCTATTTATTTTCTCAATATTTGTGGAAGGAAATGAGAGTCGGGGGGAACGTGGGGCCAAGGATGGGCTGGGAGGGCTGGCAGACGGTGTCAGCCAAGGGTCAGCGGGTGAGGAAAGCCAGCCAGTGCTTCCCAACAGCCCCACACACACCCCTGCCACCCTGCACGGGCCCTTCTCAGCCCCCTCCTTCTGCCACAGCCCTTCTGGATGAGGAGCAGTGCCAAGGGCTTCCTCTCCAGTGCTTTGCCTCATCGCCCAGCTTGGCCACCTGCTTGGATACGGCCAGGCACACTGGAGCAAACTGCTGCCTCCACAAAAAGCCATTGCAGGGTGACTGGGCTTGTTCCCACCAGGAACAGGGCTTTTCCAGCTGCCAATAGCAAAAGGTACTACTCAAAGCTCATCCCCATTAAACCTGATGGGATCTCCTGCAGCCCACTCCCCTGAGAAGCTTGAAACCTCCGCAAAGTGATGAGCATGGGTGATATTCCAGCAGCCGGCTGGCTCGCAGTTTATGTCCTGCTCCCGCTCTCAGCCATTAATCAAACTCAAAAGCAATGATAATGCCCACAACCCCGCGGTCCCTGCCAGCAACACCCTCCTCAGCAGCCCTTGGCTCCTGCAGGCTTCATCTCACTTGGGACTGATGTGCTTCCAAGCCAGGCACTGCCACCAGGCCGGCTGTGAACACACATGGCACCGTGTAGCAGGTCTGGAGGAGAAATCTGGCCATTGGTGGGACGCACAACCCTTCGAGAGCCCAGGAGGGTCGTCGTTGTGTCTCTAACCCCTACAAATCTGGGAAATGCAACTGGCCAGACCTTGCAGGCAATTTAGCTCCTGTCTCTGGGACTCGGTTTTCCAACTGTAAATAAGAAAAAGGTTCGCTGATGTCCTCAGCGCTGGGGACGTCAGACTGAGCAGGTGCCCTGAGGGTACCCCAGAGCCCAGGAGGAAGGTGCCAAAACCTAAGTATTATAATTCTTCACATTGCAACCAGACTCCTGAGCAGAAACTGCCACCCAGGTGGTGCTGCCGTGGTGGGCTGCATGTGCTGTGTCAGCTAATGACGTAGCTGAGGCACCTCCGAGAGCCGGACTTGCACCCAGCAGTTGTCCCTGTGTCCCCAGAGCCTGCAGTGGGGAGAGCGGAGCCTGCTGCACCCCGTGCTGGGGGCCAGCCAGGGAAGATGCCTCCTGCAGCATCTGCCTGCTCTACCCCGGGCATGGCCAAGCAGTGCAGAGGGAGCCAGCACCTGGGAGCCTGGGGGTACCGCAGTCCCATGGGCACACGCTCAGAGCAGCCACCCTGCTGTGTGACAGCCAGGCGGCCACCTGCTGTAGCATCCCAGCTCCCAGCCCCTTGCCAGCAGCCCCCGGCTGGGGTTGGGGTTGTGGGGGTGTTTCCCAGTCCAGGATGCCCATCTGGAACCCATTAGACACCTTAAATCCCAGCCCCCCTCTGACCCCCTCCATTCTGGTGCTGTCTGAGCTCCCTCCCACCAACACACACAAACGCTGCCATTCAAGCAGTTAATTTAAACAAATTCTGCCCAGCCGCCACGTCGAGAAATGATGAAAAAGCCAAATAAAGGAGCTCAAAGCCAAGGGGGGGAGTAAGAAGAAAAGAGGAAGAAAAGAGGAAGAAAAGAGGAAGAAAAAGAGGAAGAAAAGAGGAAGAAAAGAGGAAGAAAAGAGGAAGAAAAGAGGAAGAAAAGAGGAAGAAAAAAAGAGAAGAGGAGAAAAGAAGATAAAAAGAAAAAAGAAGAAAGAAAACCATTCAGCACGGTGGGGCTGATACCCAGAAAGACCAGCTGCATCCTCCCAGCCCATCCAGCCCCAGTCCTCCCCTCTCACAGGCAATCAGATACCATGCGGGCTGTGTAATTGGATGGCAAAGGATAGAGAGAAACATCTTAAAGCTTGGGTCTAATCTCATTAACACCCGGCTGCGGGGATACTGTGAAATCGTAGGATGCAGGAATGAGCAACACGCTGAGCCCGTGGGGAAGAGAACAAGTGAGCTGGAGCGGGATGGCAACGCCAGGAGGTGGAAATGCCTCCAGTCGGACAGCAAGAGCTGGAAACACTGCTGAGTCTTGGGAATGTGGCCAAGCCCCCTGCTTGCTCCTTGCTTGCTTGCTCCTGTTTACCCCACAAGCATGGATCCCCACCCCCACTACACTGCCCTGACTTTGTCTCTATGATTAGTAATTAATGGCGCTGGCACTAATTGCTGGGCAGTAACAGCCTAGCTGTGCAATGGAGAGGAGCTGCAATGGAGCATCCCTGAGGTGAAACCCTGATGCTAGCTAGGTACCCGCACCCTGACCCCACTACACCCTGTGCTACACGTGCGCCAACACAGCACACACCGATTTTGCCTTTCCACCATGCCTGGCACAGCGCGGCACGTACCCAGCAAAACACGCGGACACCCATTTTGCTGGGTACACGCTGGTCCACAGCAAGCAGGATCATCAGCCTCCAGGCAAACATCCCAAAAGGGTCCTGTGATGGGGTCGACTCCCAACTCACATCCCCAGGCCCCCGTTGCCGAGGCGACCCACAAGCCCGCATCACATAGCGCATAGCGACAGGCCAACTGTGGGCCCTGGGAAAAAGCATCACAGCCCAGGGGCGAAGGGAGGGGATGAAGTGCCTAGCCACCTGTGGGGCTCGGAGCTGGACAAAAGCCCCTTTGAGTGCCGGACTGGGGATGGGAAGGTGGGGGTGATGCAGGGCCAGGACTCGTGGGTCCCCTTCCCACTTCTGCCATGGGAAGGGGGATGGAGGACTTCCCAGCTCTGGGGTGACGGGCACTTTTCGGGAGCTTTTCCTGTGCTTTCCATATTTAATACTCTGTCTGTGCACTGGGGCTAACACCCCTCACTCCTCCTCTGTAGGACCCCAAAATTACCGTTTCCCAAACACTCAAGAGGATAAGTCAAGTTCTTCCCACCTGCACCTCCTGGAGAAACCTCTCTCCTCCAGCCTCAGAGCCTGGAAAAAGTCTGAGTGACTTTATTTCTCTCCAAGCAGCTCTGCCCCAAACACCATCCCCTATCAGAGCGGGGGGATGAGGACCATACAGGGAGAAGGGGGGTGAGGAAACCATTTTAAGCCATCCCTGCCATTTCCTGCCTCCCAGTTTACAGCAAACAAGACAGTGAGATGTCTTCGGTTACCAACAGCTCCCTTGGGAGCAGTAAAAAATTAATCCAGCTTTTCCTGTCCTGAAGGAAAATACAGACACAAATGGGGACCGAAGCCTCCGGGGGCAAAGGGGGGTGCAACAACCATGGAGGGGCCAGGGGAGGCAGCCACTAAGACCCTCTAATCCATATGCTGCTTAGTTCTGGCAGGACAGTGGGGGTCCCAGCCACAGACGTCTGTGTCTCGCTGGTTAAGTGAGGATAAGACTGAGATGATAATTAATTTAACACAGATGAGAATCTGGGAAATGAATCCCCACCTCCACACCCCACCCCCACCACACTGCCGGCCAGGTTTCTTTGTGCATGGAGGCTGATCAGCACACACAGGGACACAGGCTTTCCAAACCAGCCTGCCCCCAGCCCACCCCTGCGGGTGGGGGACAGCTTCCCCTTGGCAATGTCTACAAGCCCTGCTGCACCAGGAAACCCTGGGTGTGAGAAGGGGCATCTTCCCCATTCACACTCACATCTTTGGTCTTTATGGCACTTTAGCACAGGGAAAACTACCCACCCACTGCTGCAGCTAAAGCATCACGGTACCCCAGGCAGCCTTCTTGGGCAAGAAGCTGGCACCAGTGCCCAGCAAGAGAAGCTGCTGGTGTCAGGGCTGTGGGCTGCGTGGTCCAGCACCAGTGCCAACAGCACTGTGGGCCCCTCAGGAACAGCAGAGAACGGCTGGGCACAGCCACCCCTGCAGACAGCTGTCTGAAGCAGTGCTGGAAACCGCTGACAGCTTGTTCTCATGGCAGTCCCAGCAGGAGAGATGAGGGGGTCCAGCACCCACCCGCAGGAGAATCAACCAGCAAATGGAGGTTAATTACCTGGCTCTGCACATGAACACGTCTGTGGGACACATGTGCAAGGGTACCAAGTTATAACTTACCCTAAAATCACTACATAAGGCTTTTGTCTTCCACATTCTGAAAGTCAAATTACCAAAGGCTAATTCTGCTCACGATTCTTTAATATTACTTTGAACCTTTCTTCTATCTGAGCTGTGAAAACAGGAGGAAGGAAATGCCTTTATTCGGTGTATGGACAAAGGGATCCTCGGAGTGCTCTTTTAACTCTTTCAGGGAGCCAAACATGGCCAAGGGGTGAGTGTGGCACAATGCAGGCAATGAGCTGCAAGGTGGGGAGGGAATAAATAATTCCCGTGTTTTAATAGCTGCGTAATTAGCACTGCTGCTCAGCATTAGGAAGACTTGATTTTCCACTGTTTATTCCCATGGGTTGCAAATTCCCATTTGTCAGTGCGGTGGGGACCACAGGGAGCTGGGCAAGCATGCTCTGCATGATGCCCTGCGGAGGGGGGCACTCTGCCGAAAGGGGCAGGGGGTTGGAAGCTACACCTCACTACAGACCCAGACCCTTTTTGCTTTAATAATTTTACGAAAGCTAAATCCAAGCCTGCACCCAAAGCAAGACTGAGGATGCTCCCAGCGGAGCTGGCGGTACGAGGAGGGAGCCCCAGGAGATCCCGTGCATTGCCAGGGAAACCTTGGAAGCAGCTCAACACCCAGAAAGCCGGAGCCGGCCGTGGGTCAGGAGCACAACAGGGTGCATGGAGGGAGGGGGCAGATGATCTCCAGGCAGCCGGCTGGCAATGCCCGCTCCTGGCAGCTCTGGCTTGCCGGGGGGATAATGGCACAGAACAGAGCCAGGGGCTGCGGCACCCCCGTGCAGGGTCTGCACCATCACCCAGTGGGAGGGGGCCCAGACTGGTGGGAAGCAAAGCAGGAGGTTGCTCAGCAGCAGGTTGGGGCAGGGCAGTGACCCCCACCCTGCCACCCCTGTGCCTCCAGAGATGACAAAAAGCTTATGGAGGCACTTACATATAAAAAGGTCTTAAACAAGCGTTTAACTTGTGAAGCTTTGAGGCTTGGCAGTACTCAGGATCCCCTAGGGAGTCTTTT
>JAVJGJ010000062.1:24795038-24812891 GCA_035590215.1 Microhierax caerulescens
TACCCGACAGAGGCCAGCAGCCACTCATGTATTGAACTCAGTAATTACAGTCACCTGAAGTATACCTCCTGGAAACGCAGCCAGTCTTACTTGGAAAGCTTTAAGCAATGGAGAACCAACTGCTGCTTCTCTTTGAAAATTTGTTCTATGGTAGTCACCTCCAGCTTTAAAAATACATGACTTTTTTATTGAGGTTGGCTGGGTTTTAATTCCAGGTACTGGGTTTTATTACACATTTTTCTGATGAGCTAGAGTCCTTTAGCACCACATATTTTATCTCTGCGAAGGTACTTTCACATGTATAAAGTCACCTCTCAATCTTAAAAGACAAGTAACCTTAAAATATTTCTGTATGATTTTTTTTGCAGTCCTGGAGTAATTTTATAGCTTATTTCAGCACTTTCAGAAACATTCTTTATGATAATATTAATGGCAGATTTGGAAACAGAATTCCCCTTGTAACTGGCACCATCACTTGTAAATACCATATGGATCTAAAAGTATCCAAAATATCTAAGAGGGGGGTGAAGAGTTGAGAAGGTGAAAATGGAACTCTGCTCTTTTTCACCTGAGGTTGGAAAGGAAGGTCCTCATGTTACAAGGTATCCCAATAGGTCTCATCGATGAGAAAGCAAATTTGAAACAGTTGCTCACATTTGTTGCAGAGAAACAAGTGAGGTGCTGATCTAATGTAGTTTGTGAAGATCAAACTTGCAAAAGATGATAGGAAGCCAAAAATCAGCAAGGAGCTATCCTGCCAGGTAGGAGAGAGGATATCCAGGTTCCACAAATCAACAGATGGGGCCTCGGTGCTTCCACAAAAGTTGAGGCTGGAAGGAAAGACACCCATGATTACCTTCTTGCTCAGATAAATGGTTCAAGCAGAAATTTCTCTTTCACTATTTGCACTCCGTTGATTTCATTTATTAAATTGTCAATTGTTCTGCCTCTTTAAAAACATAACAAACAATAACATGTCGATTTTGTGACTATCAGATTTGTTTTAGAAACTGTTAATGCCTTCAGACTGATGTAGAGGAATCTAGTCTTTGATTAAAAATAAATACGTTCTGGCAACCTTTGGCTGCACCTACTCCACTGAATTGGACAATGTCATGCGTGGTACTAGAGGGCACCTGTTAAATTGCTAGAATGATCCTCAGCACAGCTTTGGCCTAAACCAAATAACTCTCAGCTGGGACTACGATGCATGCTTTGGCACTTAGCATCGGCAAGGGTCTGTTCCCTATAGACAGCTTGCATGCAAAATAGGTCCAGGAGTCTGCAGACTGCCTGGAGTACCACCACTGAAAGATATGATCTGCTCCATTCCTTCCAATGGGCCAATACACCAAGCTATACTTTGAGATTGCAGTTCACATGCCAGTATTCTCAGCTGCTTCACTAATGGTGGTTCCGGTTCTGATTCACGTGAGGCTTATGCACTCACCCAAATCAAACAATATATATGAGCGATACAGCATTATAATCTTCATTTTATCGCAACTTTTAATTTAACTGAGGTTTGTCGGGGTGCGTTAAATATTAGGATCAAGAGATTACATAAAAACGTTAGCTTCAAGTCTTGTAATTTTGGCAGAGTAAACAACTGGAATGTAAAGACCAGCAATCTTTATGTACAGTTCTGGCCATATACACTGTGGTTATAATCAGAAAATCTGCGGTAAAATTAAAATGCACTGGAAGCACAAACAGATCCATCCAGTTCCTGAAATAAATGTGTTAGCAACATTCAAATAGTAAGTGGTTCACCTGGCAACTTTGCTACCTCAGTTTAAAAGAAATTGCCACAGAATTTGAGAGAATCACGGAACAGCTGAGGTTGGAAGGGACCTGTGGAAGTACTTTGGTCCAATCCCCTTTCTCAAGCAAGGTCACCTAGAACAGGCTGCCCAGGACCATGTCCAGGCCGCTTTGGAATATCTATCTCCAAGGACAGATATATCCACAAATATATCTTCTGGAACACCTGTGCCAGTGCTTGGTCACCCTCACAGTGAAAAAATCTTTCTTGATGTTCAGATGGAGCCTCTGGTGTTTCAGTGCATGCCCATTGCCTCTGGTCCTGTCACTTGGGCACCACTGGAAAGTACCTGGCTCTTTCTTCTTTACATCCTCCCTTCAGATATTATATGCATTGATGAGATCCCCCTGTGCCTTCTCTTCTCCAGGCTGAACAATCCCAGCTCTCTTGGCCTTGCTCCAGCCCCTTAATCATCTTGATGGCCCTTTGAGGGACCCTCTGCAGTGACTCCATCTCTCTATGATGCTGGGGAGCCCAACCTGGACAGAGCACTCCAGATGTGGCCTCACCAGAGGGAAGGGATCACCCCCCTCCACCTACTGGCAACACTCCACGAGCAGCCCAGGATACACACCATCAGCTTTCTTTGCTGCAAGGGCCCACTTTAGAGCTGACGTGCCATAAAATACAGACAGAACTCTAATACTGCTGTGCTGTCACAGTTCTGAGTGTTCAAGATACTGCGTAATGCGAATGGATGATGATACAGAGATAGCCATGGCAGTGGTCTTGTGCATTGCACTGAACTACCCCAAGCGGCCCATTCTGCCTTTCTGTGAGTAAGGGCTTGGCCTACCCTGGTTTGCCGCAGGCTACCTACAGTTTTCTAGCATGAGCGTTGCCCCAGTTCAGACTGTGGAGTCTCCTTAGGTACAGAGAGCCTTCAGGAGGTAATCTGGAAACTGGAGTGGCTCAGAGAAGACAAAGTGGGACTGCTGCCTCAGCACAGAGCAAAAAGCAGAATGAAACAGCACAGCTGGCTAGGAAGGTGGGTGTGTGTTGGTGAGAACCCTTTCCATGCCTCCCAGTTACATAAAACAATTGCTAGATGTTTAGAGAACCGCAGACATAAAGTATTCACCAAATTTCCTGTTTCTGAACTAGCTAACCATCACAAGAGCTCAGAACCCAAACCCTCTCTAATTTATGTGGTTGGAAACAGACCCTACACAGGCAACTGAGCCATAACATTATCTACAGGACTTGGGTACTCGGGATTTACTACCCAGCCAACTCTACGTAAGGATGCCAACCTTATTCTGTCCAGGTCCTGTCCCCTTCTTGGACTCTCCATCTACGCCATGGAGGAGAGACCCAGGTGCCTCAGCTGGGAGCTGTGGCACGTTCCAGGCAGATCCCTGATTTTAACGAGAAAGGGACGAGGACCTCCACGGGGTCCTGCGCGGCTGGCTTAGACCACCCAAGCCACTGAGCCACATGCTGGGCAGGCAACAACAGCGGTACAGTGGCAACCCCTGCTGCTGGGATTCAGGCAGGGAAATGCAGCAGCAGAAGGGCTGCTCTGCCTCATTTGTTGCTTCCACACAGGGCAGGTAGGGGGGAAAAATGCCAAAACTCATTAACGATGCCTGGCATTTCCCATTGATAGGTCCCGTCCTATGTTGTTTACAACTTTGCCAGCTCTAACCATACAGTCTGCAGTTTCCCAAGTCTGGTGCCTGCTCAAAGTTTTTGGAAAAGGCAAGCCAGCAATTCAACTGCTTCTGAAAAGAAAGTAACTAACCACGTTAAAAAAAAAACCATGGTGTTTTCTTTGAGCTGCTCTAGTACCCCCAAGCTTTGGAGTGTTCACAAGAAACTTGTCAGGAGGTGGCCTTCCCATCTGGGACATGCCAAGCAAGAAGTCTTTGAAAATCTGTGGTTTTTACAATGATCAGGAGAAACATGTTAGAGTTTATAGCTAATTTCCCAGGAGAAACTGTCTGCAACGACAATGTCCCAGATTCTGGTGAGCACAGAAACTGCAGTTCTGTGCTGTGTGGACTCAGTGCTTTACACCAGATGCCAGATGAGGAAGATTCTCTTGTGCTCCTCAAGCTCCCCCTGCTTTTCATTCTGTGATTCTCTGGCTCAGCTGCAATAAGCCAAACAGTTAACTTGAGTGTGTTTCTTCATCTTCTTGTGACATTCAGTGGTGATAATGTTTTTAGTGCTAGCAAACCGGAATAGGTGGGGCAGTGTGGGTGTAAAGGTATCTTCTCTGCTGAAAGAACTGTGTTCTCAGAGATCAGAAGATGAAAACCAGACAACACAGCAAGAATGTCACTAGGTAAAATAAGATGAATTAGAGAACTGAGGGTCAGATTGTGATCTTGTGGCCGATTTACATAGATGCTGTTCAAGAAAATCTGAAGTAAACGGAAAGCCAGCCTTGAAATACTATGCCTCTCTCTATTGTTTGTGGGCTTTGGTTTGTCATAGTTTTTATGTTTGTCCCAGTAATGATGCAGACACACTATTAAAAATAACTTGCTGCAAAACTGTGTGCACTAGGTTAAAGTTAATCCTGCAAGAGATTTATTCCTCCTTACGCTGGAGTAATCTGCCCTGTCTTCCTAAAACACATTCTTACTCTTCCATCAGTGTTATGAGTACCAACAACAGCAGCAGCTTATTTAATAATTTTCACAAGCCAATTTAATGCTAATTTCTGCAGGTCTAATTGCTTTTTTACAGCTGCTTGCTCAAGTCACAGAGCAGGTCTTTAAAACTGCAGTTTTACTAGCCACATGTTGTTTGGTTCCTACTCTTTCTATGCACCAACATCTTTGACTGAAGGAAAATGAAAAGAATGTTCTCTTTTTTTAAACAGTTTAAATTTTACCTGCTGGCTCTATATGTGATACAAAGTGACAGTCATGCAGATTCTTATGTCAGTAGCTGACAATTTTAAAAGACTACTTGTGACTGAGAGAAAAATGTCTATATCGGATTATTAACCCTGTGCTCTTGCAGCATTATAAAATATACGAGGATAGCACATCAGGAAATGAACTGTGAGGAAATTAACAGCTTCTTATTCAGCACAGGACACGTATGATATAAAACAAAGTGTTAACAGCAGCTGTTGGCTCCCAATGTTTCCTAATTCAGCCTAGGTACAATCATGTCAGCACTGGAAAGAGATTTGTTCAAAACTGCACTAGTGCGCATGTAACTTCTGGGAGATCTAAGGAACTACCTTACGCAACTGTTCATTTTACTAAGTGTTCTCATTCAGACCTTAATCCTGCAGCCCTTCCTAAAGATTACATATGTGCAGCTGCAAGGACTGCACACCTCATGGCACTTTCTTACACCCAGGCTCCAGCTCCTTTTGGTAAAAGTGACAGAGCACTTCTTACTTTCACTGTGCTCTGATTCTGGCTTAAGGGAGCTCTCTCGGATTAGAAGCTTCTCTGGATTGTGGAAAGGCCATCAAACAGAACCTTTATGTTCTCAGCCGGAGCCACCAGAACAGGGACATCCACCATGGGATCAGAGGAGGCACAGGCATGTCGGAAGGCGGCAGGCTGTGCTTTGGGAGTGCTGCACCCCAGCCATTCTGGGATTCTGCAGTGGGCCATACCGTCTCTCGGCTACCTCCTGAACTCAGGGAAGAGACCTGCAGTAGCACAAACCCACCTTGATTTCCATCTATAATTTTCTATTTCCATCTATAATTTTCTTCTGAAAAGTCTCTTAAATCCACAGGCCTCTAGATTTATAAATGACCCACAGTTTTCCTCCATATGATTCCTATCTATACATTTATACCTCTGACAAACCATGTCTTGTACCACCTGCACATTTTGTACAATTCAGTTCTTCAGAAGAGTTGGATTTTTCTCTTCAAGGAAAGATAATAACTCAAAGTAAGGATTCTGAAGTCTTATCAGATGTGCAAACAGGGCTTAAGACTGTATGATTTTCCCCTCTCCCTTCAAATTCAGCAGGCCTGCAAACACTTTACTGCTGAAGTATTTTTTTCCAACAAATATTCCTACTGAATTAGTTACTGTTGAGACATAAAAAAGCATTCGGAATATCTGCAATTTACTGGAGGAGAAAAAAGTCTGAATTAAATGGTCTGTGCTTTGTAGCTTGATCATGCTGGCTCAAGGTAATTTCAGGGCAAGATTCACTACTGCCTGGTGCTCCTCTGGGATGGTAAAATGACCATCCATATATGCACACATGGGAAAAATACAAAGTTTGGCTTAAAATAATGATTTGGTGATCCTACACAAACAACACCCTTCTTGCCGGCTCAAACCCTACTGATGTATATACAAAGAGTGCTTCTTCAGCACTGCTTTCACCTTTCTCTTCGCAACCCCTCATTTGGTGCTTAGGCAAGAAGAAGGAATTCTCAGGGGAAGATTTGTCTAGTGATTGAATATGATGAATAATGATGCAGTGTTTGTTTCCAACAATGAACAGAAATGTCATGGTACTCAACTTAGAGGAGTGTCTGCCCAAAGAAATTACTCCAGAGTTCCAACTTACAGAGTAAGAGTGGGATTTAGTTCTCCTGACACATTTGTCTGAACGTCTTTTAGAGCCAACGGAGAGAAACAGGCTTTTTGATGTTATGATTCATTTATCCGTTTTATTACCTCTTTTAATGAAATGAATCTCACCTTAAAAGTGCCTCCTCCTCTCCGTGGACTGGAAATGGTTTCTGTGTGACTAGTTCACTGTTTTAAACATCAGAAGAATTCACATCCCTCTTGCCTTCCCCTGTGAAGTACAACTAGTACAACTAGGCCCCTTCGGCTTGAATTGAATCCAACCAACCTGGATGATGAGCAGGGGACTACCTGAAGCTACCGGTGCTGTGTTTGAGATCACAGCCCCCTCTAGTTTTTGTGCTGTGCCGCCTTTAGAGTTTTAGATTGAATCCGAAACATACTTTTGAAGCGATTGCCATCATCACCTCCAGCTAACTACTGAGCTTTGATTTGCTTCATGAAACAGTCAAAGTCCTTTACTGATTCTCCTTTGGATGAAACTAAGCCAGAAGATGCACTCCATGAGTGCCGCTAATGTGCCTCTATCACTAACGTGTGTTCCATTCATGGGATCAGACTAGAGGTAGTTTGAAGTAATTCCCCACAAAACTTGCGTATTATGGATGCTGGGTCCTCATATCCAGCTGTATCGCTACAAAGCCGTTTCTTTTGGATTGCATTTCTTCCTAATTCAGATGCAGCCTTAGACTGCTAAAATCTTTCTTACAGGCACCTTCCTCCACTGATGCTTCACAGCCAGAAACTGTTGCTTGAGCACAAGTGCCGATGCCACGAGCCTGCTGTCACCAGTGCTGTTTTATGGCTTGCATACCTGGCACAGTTCTGGTCCAGCCTGGCTCGCCTTGTTTTATACACAGCTGGGAGACGGCATGTGCCAGAGACTGTCTCCAGCAGGCAGCCTGGAGGCCGAGAGGCATCTTCTGTGGGGGGAAGAGTGCTCTGGCTGACAGTCATAGTATGCCACATGTCTCTGAGGCCAGAAAAGCCTTGACTTGTTTGACTTTACTGCAGCAAACATGACCTTAGTGACTACAGCACTCTGCAAGGGCAAGGGAGAAACTCTCCCTGGCCGACAGAGCTCGGCTGCTCGGCTCTGGGTAACCACAGCGGAACAGCCATGTGCCTCCTGCACGAGCGGCCAGCTGCAGCGGGGCGGTGTGCTCGGCCTCCGCAGAAAGAGGATTCCCTCAAACAGAGGCGGCGCGGGACCCCAAGCCGCTCACGTTCTAGCCCCCCCCTCAGCCCTCCCCCATCCCCAACAGAAGGGGCTTTGTCGGGGAGTGTGAGGGGGTACGGCACCCGGAGTCGAGGCGACAACGGCTGAAACACGGGCACAGTGACAGCGGGGACGCTTGGCCCTCGCCCGGCAAGGGGAGGGGGATGCTGCCAGAGCAGGGAGCTAGGACAGAGACACAGGGTGCTGGGGAAGGGGAAGCAGGGAGGTTTGCTCCAGGGGCAGCTGCTCTCTGCTCTGACCTTGGCACTTTGCTCTTGGACCACAGACCTCTGCGCAGGGACACCAGCACATACACACCTGTACAAAGAGCAAAGCAGCAAAGGCGCATACGCTCGGGGAGCCAAAGCAGCTCTGCTCCAGCATGGAAAGATGAAAACACAATGCTGTGCCCGCAGGCTCCTTCCCACACAGTGGCTGCAGGCTCCCAGGCACATGCCGAGCTCGTCGGCTGCAGAGCGAGCACAAAACCTCACTGGAGGTAGCAAACCTCAAGCCAAAGCCCCGACAGGAGCAGCCATGGGAGAACAGGGCGGGCGTCTGGCACAGGAGAGCCCGTGTGCCACCAGAGCCAGCCCACCACCATGGCAGGATTTCCAGAGAGCCAACATGCAGGCACGCACTGAAAATCCCCCGCCAGATCAAAACCAGAGCTCAGGAAGGCAAGTTCCCTAGGCTGGGAGGGGAGCGGAGCTGCGGCACCTGCATCCCTCCGCGAGCATCTTCCCCGCACCCACACCTCCCACCTGGCACCCGCATGGCCACCCACCATGGGACAGCTCCTCTACCCAGCTGCCACCAAGCATGTGGTTTTTGTCCCAATGTTTCTTCATCTCTCCCTTCCCTATTCGGGGGTTTTCCCAGTGCAGCACCAAGAGAACGGTCACTGGTACAGTCTTGCAAGCAACACCTCCCACACACAGCCAGCCCCATCCGAGCGGGGCCTGTTTTGTTATTCCTTTCTCCGACAGCTCCTTTTTCACTTGTCACCCTGTTTTGCTACTACTCAGCTCACAGCTTCCTCCTGCATGGTTGTGGTCCTCTCCTTCTCGAAGGAGGTAATTTGCATTTTCTCAAGTTATTTAGCAGTGCTCTATTTTTCTCTGCCTGCTTTTCTAAAGGCAATTAGGGTTGGGTTTAGCCAGATGCAGGAATGGTGCGAGGAACCTGACCCAGAGCTCACCATACGGTAACCTCTCCTGTCCAGGCAGTGCACCCAGCTGCAGTGCTCCCTTCAACTCCGCTCAAAACTCCCTCAGCATCCAGATCATTAAACAACCCTGGTCCAGAGAGGGTCTGGATCAGCCCCTGGTCTCTGTCTCCACTCCCAGACAGAAGTAAGTGCAGAGCATCGCTACTTCTCTGCTGGAGGAGAGTCTTATAGGAGCGTGACAATCCCCCCAGCTCCTACAGCATTTCACATGTCCCTGACTCAGAAAGCCACAGGTCCTGATTGAGATGTTAATGTTGTTTCCAGGGAGCCCCTGCCCTTACAGACAAGAGAAAGCGGCACCACCACCCCTCTCCCCTGGACTTGGCTGCCAGCTCGGATGTGGCACTGTCTCCTCCACCATTTTTGCTGGCATGGGTCTGACAGGAACTGATGGGCTGTGGCCCATGTCCTAAATTTTCCCCCTTCTGGAGACAAGACCTTTTTTCCCCACTCTCTGCTTGTTCCCTCTCAGCTCCCACTCTGCCAAGCTGTGGCTTTCGGCAAGGGAAACCTCTGGGCAGCTGTTCCTGGGGGGATGCATCCAGCCGGGATTGCTGCTCCTCTGTGGGAGCATCTCCCCGGAGCTCCCAGTGGCCAAGCGCCCACTGCTCCTCTCTTCCCTCATGCCAGCTCGGCTTCCCTTGGAGAAAACCACTTATTTATAGCCATCCTGGCTGCCTTTAGCACATTTTGACAGCCCACGTCTTTGCCTCCCTGACGATTCGCCCGCAGCATTTCTGTTCTCACCCTGCTGCTACAGCCATCCCAGCCTCCTCCCTACTCCTCGCATCCCCCACCCAGGACCCCCAAAAGGGCTTAGAAACAGCTTCAGGAGGAGGTTTTAAGGGGAGGTAGGGGAGAAGGGTGAGAGGGCTACAAAACTCTCCCATCTTTCCCCCATGCCTCACAAGGGAGCAGAGAGAAACTCAAGGGTGAGGGGCCCCCCTCCCAAGGGAATAAACAACTCCTGCCAGCTAAGGAGAGATGCTGAAAAGAGGGCTGCCAGCACCCCCCTGGCTCCTGGCATGCCACAGGGATGCACTGGGGTTACCAGTGCTGAGCCAAGATGTGCACAGCTGCAGGGCACTGGGGACCAGTGCTGGGCAGTGCAAGAGCAGAGGTCACTTTCTTGCCTGGGTAATCCTTGAAGGAAGGAAAGAACCATTTTTTATCAGCTCTCCACCTCACAGAAGACATGCTCTTCCCCAGTGAGCTGCGGGGGGACCTCAGCCCCCCTCCAAGCCCATGACACTTTGTTCTTCTGTCCAGTGCTGACAGTTTAATTAAACCCAGTTTGAGATGGGGTCATGGGGGTCAGGCGCTCTCCAGTGAAACCTCAGATCGGCACCATTTCCAGCCACCAGGACTGCTTAATGAGTTATCCGCTCGTCGTGGCGGATATAAATAAGGGAGCCCATGCAGAGAGTCCTGCCTCCTGGCCCCGCTGCTGAGGCGCTGGCACAGCCCCCCCACCCCACCCCACCATCTCAGACCAAGATGAGCTCCAGGCAGGCGTCAGCTCAATATTCCCAAATACTGAGGGGAAAACATTCCTCTCCAGCCATCTCACCTCCCCCACACCCTCACTCAAGGTTTGCTTTCTGCTGGCCCTTTCCTGCCATTCTCCAGATTATTTAAGCCCTGACAGATCAGGTTTAACTCCAACCCTTTCCATTATCCCAATGCACAAATGCTCTTTATAGCCGAGATCCAAGTAACTAATTGAAGCTCGAGCCAGGCTGGGAGACCACAAAGCACCACCAATGTGGATTAGGCTTTGACACTCAGAGGCAGGAGGCAGGCAAACAGCTCTCCATCCCAACCTGGACCTGAGGTCCTCCTCCCTGTGCTTGTGAGATATTTCCACGAGGCTTGAGGTACAGTAGAAGACTGATATGGGTATCACACACCCCGCATTCAACAGACTTGCCTTAACCTGCTGCTGTGTTACTGATCTGTTGCTAAAGATGCATCAAGACTAAGGGCAAAAGAGCCTGGAGTGTCCAGGCCAGCACCCTGGTGCCCATCTAAGCAGCCACCACTGGTTTTTGCATCCACCTCTGGCTTTCTGCTTCAGCTGCCACCCACCTGCCAGACCTGGTGGCCTCATTTCCCTGCTAAACAGATCTCAGCCTGACTCGTTCAGCCAGTTTCTGCTAATTCAAGACCTCCCAGTATCAAGGCTTGAGGACATGAAGACCTAGCAGGTACCCCAGGGAGCAAGCACGCTGTGGGTGGCTGCAGTGGCCAGGGCAAGGGGAAGCCTGCACAGGCACCACTTGCTAGAAATGGTCTGGACACCAGGATTTGCAGGAGCGTAGTGCTGGTAAGAGGCCTCTCTTTCCACCCCATCCCAACCAGCACAAGTCCCAGCCTGCTTCTGGGGCAGGGAGAGAGCACCAAGCAGTGGGGCCACCCCAGATCCATTTCAGCAGTTAAATAAGCACAAAGTCTGGTGGAGAGGCTCCGATTTCAGTTCAAGGCAAGCTGATTTCAATTTAGCTAAAACCTGCTCCCCACTGATTCATATCCCTGTAGCCTAAGCCAGGTTTGCAGCAATTTAAGAGCGTCCTTATGACCTCCTGCACCAGCCAGACTAGCACCAGTTCAGATCCCACCTCCTGCTAAGCCAGTGTAATGGTGTGTGTAGACAAGTTCTGCCCCGGGCACCCCCTGCCCCACTGTCCACTCCAAACCATGCTCAAGCACCTCAGCAGCCATGAGGAGAGTGAACAGCAGGTCCTCAGTGCATAGGGCTTTGCTGCCCAAATGCAGCACCTGAGGCTCTGCCAGGGCAGCAGCTCCTGACGTGCTCCCTGGGCCAACCCCTGTGCTGCACACCTGCCCTCACTAACACAGGTGACATGGTGGGTAACACGCTGCAGAGAAGCATGACAGGCAGCTCAGCGGATCTCCAGTCCCACAGCTCATCACAGTGACCCTCTGCTCCAAGCATCAAAGCTCCCCAAGACACTGAACCACCTATAGCTGAGGAGCTGCAAAATCTAAGCCCATGCACACAGCCCCAGATTACACAAGAAAAGCTCTGGGTGCTGGTGTCCAGGCGGGGTTTGCAAACAGCAGAGATGGCCAGAAAACTGCTTCAAGGCAGGGCAGGAGGTAATAGGTCTGAAAAAAACAGCACATTACTGGAAGCAACAGTAAAGCAACAGGCAGAGGCTGAAATGCACCTGAATGTGGAGCAGCTGCAAGGAGCATCTTGCACACCCACGGTGGTACGTACAGCCCCGTGCACACCATGGCACAGCGCCCGTGGAGGGGCACACAGCAGAGCCCGCCCGAGAGGCTGCTCTGCTACATCCCCCCGCTGAAGTGTTGGGGTTTGCTTTTTGAAAGAGCCTAGTATTAAAACCCAGGGAAGATTAAAAGGGAAACATTAATGTTTGTAAAATAATTCTCTCAACTGTGTTTCTGTTACGCAATGGGTGGCTGGAGGAGGATGGGCCCTTGCTGGCGCCAGGATACAGCACAGCTGAGCTCAACAAATGCCATTTGATAATTAATTGAACGCCTGTGCTATCAGCTGCCATTACCTAGGCCCATCTTTGGCGCCCGTCCACCGTTTCACACATCCCATGCTGGCAACCCACACGGTGTTTTAACCCTTCATTACACCACCTCCGGCTGGACTCTGGGACTGACTCCCTGGCACTGTCGGAAGAAAATGGCATCACTGCCGAGCAAAACAGCTCAGCCGCAGGCTGTCTGCGCAGGCAGGGCTGCCTGGCCCTGACACGGCCATGCCTGTCCTGGCAATGTCTCAGCCCATTCAGCTATTTCATCCACTCCTACCCTGCCCCGGCAGGGATGTAGCATCCTCATTTCACAGCTGAGAAATGGAGACACAAGATGCAGTAAGTGGAGAGCTCATGTCCCAGCCACAACCGCCCTGCTCCTATGCACTGTAAATCAGCCATAGGGTATAAGCGTATTGTCCAAGCAGTGGAGAGCACCCAGGCTCGGTCTGGTGTGCACCACCTCCTCCTCACAGCTTCCAGATGTACGTGGCGCCTGACACAGCTGAGAGCTGGTAAATTCTTTGTTAAGAGGACTTCCTGCAGTTCGAACAATGCTGGCACTGCCGACAGCACCACTGCCCGAGCAAAGCAGCCCCGGGCAAAGAAAAGCCAACATGGAAAAGAGAATATTTCTCAAAACCCCAGCAGCCCTCCCCAGGCAGCCTGCTGCTGCACAGAGAGGAGGAGCAGAGGGGTCTGCAGAGCTGGGGCTTGCACAACAAGAGACAGTCCTTGGGGGTGTTTCTGCAGGTGCCGAGGGACAGGCAGATGTGGGGGCAGGCAGGGTTGTGTGTGGAGGGGGCAGCAGGCACAAGGGTCTGGATCAGCCCTGGGCAGGGCTTCCCCCCCACCTTCCCCAGGCTGCCCCAGATACCACCAGAAAGGCAGGTCTAGAGCAGGGCCATGGGGCACTCTGCACCCTGCAGAGGGCTCTGGGCAGGATGGAACCCCCTTGGGGACATCCTCTTCCACCCTCCCCTCGTGACAACCCAGCCTAGAGCGTAAGGAAGGCCACCCTGCTCCAGAGCCTGTGATCCACACCTAGAGAGGAGGCTGCAGGGCTTGCAACACCTCTGCAGCTGGCACTGTGCAGGCACAGCCCAGCTCAGCGATGCCAGCCCAAACTGCCAGCACCTCCTCCCACATCCCCATGCACTGCGAGGATGTTTAACACAGTCTTTAACAGCACCGGTCCCAGGTCTTCTACAAGGCAAAGCTGATTCCCTGCCATACTGCATGCTCGGGTCTCAGAAACAGGGTGCATTCCCCTGCCACGCGCCAGGGACTCGCTGGGACAAGACACCAGTAACCACCAGCGCGCCAGGGACAGTAACCACCAGCACAGCTCCCAAGAAGCAGCACCCTCTGGGGATGTCAGTGCCCCTCCAAACCCCACAGCAGCCCCACGCCACAGCCAGGCAGGAGAGCCCCACCAGCACGGAGGGTACTTACAGCCGCAACAGTGCCTGGTTGTTCTGGAAGAGGAGCTCAGGTAGGGTGTGCAGCTGGTTGCGGTTCAGCCGTCTACAGGGAAGGAGGAAAGGGTCAGGGTTTGGGGGGCAAAGCAATCACCCCACCTGCAACCCAGCTGGCAGCTCTGGGCACAGCTGGATGCTTTAGCTCACTCAGAGGAGCCATTAGAGCAGAGCATCCTACCTAGAGTGAAACCCCCTGTCCTGCTCATGGCAATCCCAAGCCAGGGCAACCAACAGGGCATTAATAGACTTACTTGCAATGTTGTAATTACATACAGACAGGACTCCAAGCTGTTAACTGCTGATTGCTGCTTAACTGTGCTGTTAACCCGATGCTCGCTCAGCTCCTCGTATTTGCTTGAGCAGCTCGGGATTTTTAAACTGCTGAGCTATTTTACTGAGTACTGGACTGGAACTTACAGCTCCCTCGCTAACACAGGACACAGCTGATAGCAGTGAGAGTGATTTGTGTTTAACCTGCCCCTCACCCCAAAAGCATCAGAAAGGACTTTTAAGATCTATGGAAACAGAAATAGGTTTGCTTCCCACACTGTAAAATACTGCCGCTGCGCAGCAGAGAAGCTGTTTGAAGTCAGGCAGCACCGATACATTATGGTTTAAGGCAAAAAGGAAAGGATGCTTTCTGCGACTAAACCTGTCAGCCCCTCACCAACCCGCCTCCATGCCCCGGCACTCACAGCCGCTCCAGCTCCTTCAGGTCATCGAACGCCCCACGCTCCACTGCACTGATCTGGTTTTCCATCAGCTGCCTGTGGAGAAAAGGGGTCAGCTTTCCGGAAAGGTGGTCCCCAGCACCCCCATTTCACTGGCCATGTCCCTGATGCTCCTCCAGACTCAGGGCCACCATGCTTCTGCCACCCCCTCAACCCAACCCAGCCTCCTTCTCCCCGCTCACTCCTGGTTGGAAGCCCACAATGCTCAGCCCAGGGCAGATGCCCTCCAGCCCCACTGCCAGATACCCAGGAAAAGGGCTCAAGAGCATCTCTACCAGCCCCAGGAGGGGTCACAAGCCAAGCTGGGTGGCCACCAAGGTCGGGGCAGCTGGTCCCTTGCCAGGAACTCACAGGACACGGAGCTGCTTCAGCCCAGCAAAGTCGTTCTTGTTGATCCGCGTGATGTTGTTTCCATTGAGCTCACTGTGGAGAGAAGAGGCAGAGATCAGCAAGGAAGTGCTCAGGAAGTGGCCAGGCACTGGGGCTCCCCAGTAGCTCCCCAAAAAGGGCAGACAGGGCCCAAAGGACAGCAGTGCCTGCTGCATTTCTGTGACCCTCACTGGGAATGGCAGGGATGGCAGCGGGCTCCAAAGAGGACCCTCATCCTCAATGGCCAGCAGCACTGGGTACATGAAATCTGGCTGGCCAGGGGCGTGTAAGCTGGCATCTTTCATGGACCGTAAAGCAGCAAGAGACAGGAGCTGCTCAGCAACCCCATCTCCCTGTGTCCGCGCTGGATGCCCCTCTTGGGACAGAAGCCCCAGAGCCCCCAGCAATGCAATAAGCAGCCCAGTGACACCAGCAGCTGCCTGGCTGGATGCACATCACCCCAGTCTGGAAATGCAACAAACATCTGGTAGGGTCATAACAAACACACAGAGCAGCTTAGAGAGGGCAGGGGTAGTAAGAAAGCAAACAGATGTCCCCCAGAAAAGCAGGATCCCTCCAAACACCTAGATGCCAGTCACCCACATGCATCACGACTGGTTCAGTGAGCAGCCATCTCACACCTTCTGCCTGGAGAATAAGCCACACTTCAAGTTTCCCCTGCCAAGAGACACTTGCACAGGACAAGCTGCTTCTCCTGGTATCATTCTTTCATGCAAAAAGCCCTGGGTGAGCACAGGGACAGGCTCTCTAGTCAGAAGGAAGATGCTGTCCCAGCTTGCTCACTGCATTGGTGGAAATAAGGGGAGATGGCAGCTCATGAGGTGCCTACACCCATCCCATGGCTGCTGTCCTGCCCAGGCTCGGCTCAGCACCAGGGTAAGGTGTACCCCACTGCTGGACCCACACATGGCAGGGGCTCTGCTCCTAGCCTGCCGGCTACACCTCCCCGTCTCCTCCCCTCCATGCTCTCCAGCGTGCCCCTGCTAGGATTATCCTGCTTTAAAACACGTTGAGCCAGGAACTGCAGAGATTTGCACCTGGCAGTCCCAGCTTTGCAGCGCCTTTCGCATTATGGGCTGAGAGCACTGCAGGGAGAGCAGGACCATGAGCCCTGGGGCCCACAGTCTGCAGAGCTGGAGGTCCCTGTGCAGCACCCAGTGGTAGGAGAGAGCCCCCCCCCCCCAGCAGCACAGAGCACAGCAGCATTTGCTCCTTGCCATGAGGCCGATCTGCCCACAGCACGGGCTGGGGACAGAGGATGCCCACACAAAGAGACAGCCCAGGGAGGGCTCCCATGCTGGAGACTCACTGCCTGCACTGAATACAGACACAGAAATACAGAGGAAAATAAATAAACTACAGGAGCAGGAGGCAGCAAAGGGAAGGCCAAGCTGCTAGAGCCAGGGCAGGGGAGAAGCAGGAGGGTCCCACTCCGGAGCAGCTTGCGGTGCCTGGGCAGGACTCCAGCACCCAGGGCTCTACAACCCCCCAGCCCCAGCAGCAACGCCCCACATCACACCACGGGCTGAATACCAAGTCCGTCATTCCCAGTTAGAACCCAAATCTCCCTCCCCGGGCTCTGTGGCCATGCGAGGGGCCGAGGTCAGTGGCAGGCTGGCCCCGGAGCTGCTGAGCAGCGTGCAGGGCTGCCCGGTGCAGCCCGCGCAGCCGCGCACCCCGGGGTGCTGCCATTGTCCTGCTGAAATGGCTGATAATGGCTAATGAGTTCCAGCTCGCCATTATAGGCTCCTAATTACACCGCTATTCAGCGCCGAGATTGCCGGGCTCCTGCCATTATCCGGCCGTGTGTGCCTACGTCGGGGAGGAGGTTGGGAGAGCACGTTACTAGGGCGCGGATGAATGCAAGCGGGAATGAATAGAAGTTGCCCAGCCCCAGCGATTAAACCGAAACCCGGGCTCGGGCTCGGCAGCCCCACGGCTCACCCCGCTCCCCATATGGCCAGCACACAGCCTGCACATCTGGCTGCCGGGGATGGGGCTCCAACCCGCAAGATCGCAACGCTGCAGGGCTCGGTCCTGGTCCTGCCCCGCTCCCAGGAAGCAAAACCCACAGCCAGGCTATAAGTCCCAGGCATGAAGCACTGGAGCGGGTCACGCATGTTAGGGACCTCTGTTCGTGCAGGAGGGGTGCCTTGGTACATGCAGATGTGTGCCCACCTTCTGACAGACCACAGCCGTGGGGTCAGCTAAGGGCACGGAGAAACCCCAGCTCTGGGAGTGGTTTTCTCCAAATGTCCTAAAGGGTCCTGGCCAAAGCAGATTGCCTGGAAGCTCCCCAGGGCCGTGCTGGAGGTAACAGCACCCATCCCAGCTCCTGGCAAAGGAGGGGTCCCCAGCAGGACTCCCATGTTGCCTTCTTTTAAACACACCTAACATTACTTTGGCTGCAAACGCGTAAGTGGAAGTTAGGAAATCTCCAGTACTGCAGACAGACAGAGCAGAGAGGCTTGATTTAAAAACTGCTCAATCTGAAAGGCAAAACTTACACCTCAGCCTGCAAAGCCCCAGGTGGGCCCCAATATCTCTGGGGTCCTCAAAGCACCGGCACCCCTGAGCCTTAGCCAGAGGCAGAGCACAGGCAAAGCAGCGTGGATACACGCAGAAAACCCAAGAGCCATGGACTGGACACAACCACTCCCTCCACATGCCCAGACCAGGCACCTCCTGGGACAAAGCAGCCTGGACATTTTCAACACAAGGAGGCACAGGCAGGATGCAGTGCCCAGGGACGGACCACCCCGGGGGGGCAACTGTGCTTCCCAGCCCAGCTTCTACTCCCTGCATACTCTCTGAGCATCTGCAGGGAGCTCCAGCACTGGGGCTGGGCTGTCCCCCAGCAGGGCAGCATCCCAGGGCCCCTTCACAGCTCCCTCGGCGACTGGCCCTG
>JAVJGJ010000062.1:24829306-24859445 GCA_035590215.1 Microhierax caerulescens
GCCGGCCCCCACGCACATCGGGCCCGGCCCCCCCCCCCCCCCGTGCTGCGGGGCAGGCAGGGGGTCCCGTCCCGCAGCGTGTGCTGCCAGCCCCCTCTTGCGCTGCTGCTGCAGAACGGCCTTGGCGAGACACAACAGAGCCAGAGGCTTTTGTGCAAGAGGTTGCTGAGATCCTGCTCCCCAGGGGAGCAAGGCTCAGACTTTGTGAGCGGAAAGATTGGAAGAAACAAACCCTAAAATAACCTCAGCCAACAGAGACACCCCCCCATCACAGGCCTGTGCACACACCCCGTTACACACAGCCACGGTGGTCAAGGCAGGTTGGTACCTCCATTCACCCCAGTTCTCAGCCCCAGCAGCACAGGAGCTCCAGCCAGAAGCAGAGAGGATTAAGTGGGATCCAGTTCTCCTCTCCGGTGCCAAAGCAGCCAGGCTTAAAATCATGTATGGCACCTGGTGGGTTTGTAAATCCCAGCAGCAAGGCAGAGGGTGCTGGTTTAGCCTGGGAGAGGAGCCCGGTTTAATCCAGGTGAGGTGGGACTGGGAAGGGGAGCACAGCAATGCCAACTCCAGCTGGGACTCGGCAGGGAAAGTGAAATCTGCACCTCCAAGGCTGGTGCTGGGAAATACCTGAAGCTCACCCCTTGATGTATGGCTGGGGACAGCTGCTCCTTGCATCGAAACACAGAAGCCCAGAAACAACCCCGTTGCATTCCTCATGCATGGGCACTTTCCACAAACTGGAAACAGGAGGGGGCTGGACAGCTGGCACAAGCAGGGATCCCACCCTGGTCCACAGCACCAGTGGAAGGTCAGTACAGGACCCAGTACAGAGATCTTGGCATCTACGTGCCTGCACAATTTATGAGCTTCAGCACAAAACCCTTGCTGGGGGGTTGAGCAAACAGAACTAAACATGGTAATTTATTCACTCCATGAAAAAATATTAGTTAATCCAAGCCAATGAGATTGTAAAGCCTGATAACTGGCCTGGCTGGTGCCAACATCTATCGCTAGCAGTACTCATGTTTTTTGTCTACACTGTTGCCCTAGGCAGTGAGATGCAGCAGCAGCATGACAGCTCCCAGCCACACATGATAATTTAAGAGAGAAAAAAATTTCTTTTTTCAACTCTGAACCAGAGCAGAACAGTAAAAAAAAAAAAATCAAGACAACTTGCAAAAATTGATTTAGATAGGAGTGACACCCTGTAGAACTTATTTGCAAGTCTGTGCTGTGCAATTTAAGATAAAAAACGCTTAATGAAATGAAGGATGAGCACTGCTTGTTTGCTTTGTAATGCCACTGTTGTGCAGGATACCAACAGGCCAAAGCAAACATGCTGAAAGCTGAGTGATCCCCCTCTAAATATGTACCCTCACCCAGTGTTTGGTCCCAATGACTGCTGCCCTTTCAACAGCAGCCAAGCATAAGCACTTGCGCTGTGGTTTCAGGGGCTAAAAACTATTCATCTTTTAAATTATGTAAACCATATAAAGCTGTCACTTTGAATCACAGCTTATCAGGGAGGTGATATTTGGGTTTGCAGTATTCAAAATAGCTGTTGTGAGTTTTTGCATTCCTTTGTTCAACATTTTCAAGAACAGAAGCATCTCTCTAGACTCCCATGCCCACTTTCAAGTGCACAGAAGCCCATCCCTTCCCGCTCCCCGAGCTCTGTGGAGATGGGGCGCACCAGTCCCACGACACCCAGCTGCAGCCCTACAGGGGAACAGGGCTTGCCTGAAGCCCGACCCTGCAGGAAGGCAGTGCTGGTTTCAAATGTACTGCACCGCTTGCTTCTCCTGCTTGTTTTTCAATTGCATGGCAAGGATGTTAATGAGTGTCTGAGCCACGGCAGGCAAGCCCAGGGCATTTCAAACGTGGAAGAACTTCACAGAGAAATAATCTGCATAAAATCTGAGACGCCATTATTAAGAAGGAGGAAAAGAAAATGCAAGCAGAAACCATCCTCCCTCGGCAGCCAAGAGTGGCAAGAGAAGAATGGTTCTACAGAGAAAAATTTATTCATTTGATCCATTATTTATATAAAGTGTTCTTTGTAAACCTGATTTCCCATCACCCTGGATGACAGCGGGGGGAAGACAGGAAAAGAAGAGGTCTAACTTCGTACCTCCAAGGGAAAGACAGCCCGTCTGGGCACACTGCTTCACACTGGGATCCCAGAGAGGGAACAACTTCCAGTGCCACAGGAGGCCAGCTGGTGCCATCCCTGCAGGCAGGCAGTGCCTCACACCAAGCACCCCTGCACTTAAGGGTAGGAGCTCTGGGGTTCTGAGCAAACATTTCCTTTCTCTTGAAGGTGGATGCACCACCAAGTCCTCACTGTTCCAACGAAACTGCTTAAGCCACTGAGCAAAACCATTAAAAATAAAAGCATTTAATATGGGGTTTTCACATGAACACACAGAAAGGCAACAGTCTGAAACAATACATACATAGCATATATAAATAAAGATTAAAAATAGTTTGGGAACGATAGACTCTGGGAACAGTTAGTGGCTGCTCTGGGAGGAAGCATCCTTGTGGGTCATTGCACAGGGCAGACAAATGAGACACGTCAACCATGACTAAAACACCCCCTTGCATGTGAGACAGTGTGAACACATTGGAACTACAACAGCCAAGGGTCCTAGAAGCCAAATCTGTTAGCCGCCATCACCATCCTCAGCATAGGGAGGACAACACCTTGTTGTTGGGCTAAAGCCCAGGGCACCGAACACCTCCTGGGACTGCCTTGTCTGGAGCCTGAACCCACCCCTTTTGGCAGGGAGGGCATCTGAGAGATGCAGAACACTGGTCTGATACCCCATAGATAATTTTTCTTAGAGCTAAGCAAATATCAGCTGTGCCAGAAGGCAGAGTCCCTGAGCTAGAGCCATCAGTAAGCGGGAATAGTGAAGAGTCACGTTCCTTTCATCTACAGGGGAGCAGCATATTTAGTCTTAGGAACCAGATCCCCTTGCCAAGCAGACACCCATACAGAGATACCCGCCCAGCTAAGCCAGGTGATGAACAAATGCTTCATCCAGCAACCGCCCTTGATGCAAGTATGAGCAGAGGTAGCAGGACCAGAACCATCTCTCTCAGTGCTGCTGCTCGACCTTTGGCTCTGCCTTATTTCTATTCAGAGACAAAGCTGAGATTCCCAGGTCTCCACTCCAACTAATGGCAGACTGCTGGGTCAGGGCAGAAGTGCAGTCAGCAAAACACAGTGCCCTTTGGAGAAGAGCACATAGACAGCCTTAGCCTCCAGAGAGAATGATTACAGACACTTCCAAAAAGCACGTACCACTACCACAGTGAACAGCCTCCGCCCTTCTTCACAGCATCCTCGCCTGCCTGGTCCCTGAAGAACCAGAGCTCTTTCTTTGCTGCGGCAGAGGCTCCTAACGCTACCAACTCCCATCTCACACATCTGCAGTCCCACTACCCCCTACATTTTCAAGAGAGCTCCTGCAATTTAGGGTCATACTGGGGACAGGCACTCCCAACAAAGTACCAGGAACATCCCTTTGGACAGAGCAGCATGAGGCACATAGCTTTGTATCTAAAAATAACGTAATAATAAAATAATAATTAAAAAAAAAATCACAGTAAAAAAAAGTGACAAATTCCAGCTAAGCTGCACAGGGCTCTGATGCCCTGTTTTGACAGCTCTAGCCAGTCAGACTGAACTCCCTTGCTCACATCCCAATATTCACACCTCCTACCACCAGTTGTCTCAGAAAGCTGTCAAGGACAGAACTCTAACTCCTGCCAGCTGCTGGTTCTTAAAGATTAGAAGACAATTATAATTGGATTCCAGAGATTACTTGCTTTGCCAAGAAGGACTGAGAAGTGTTTAGATGGCTCCCCAGCTGATTAAACCTCTATTTCACAGTAGTGACCCTGTGTGTCGCCTACTCCAGAGTGCTTGCAGACAGGTACTTGGCAAGATTGGTTTATTGGAGCACTTCAGCTTAACATGACTGCTGACACTGGCCAGCTGTGATGGGCGTTTATCCTGTATCTAGATGGTTTCATCTCATTTCAGCAGCTCAGACCAAAGAGCTGAACCCAGCTCCAGCCATTTCCCCCAGTTTAATGACTAATAAGCCAGTTGCCTGACCAGCCATCCAGATATCTTGAGCCAAAGCCCTTGGCACCATTTGCAGCAGATCACAAACAGCCGGAGCCCCCTCTCACCTCTCATGCTGCTCACAGTGTTCCTATGCTGCACACACAGCCACAAGATTCTGCCTGCTCCAGACACCCTGGCTTCCAAAGGCTGGGCTGTTCTGCCCCAGCCAGCCTTCTCCAGCTTCCTTCCCCACTCAGCTCAGCCTCCCTGGGTGAATACAAAGCAGAGACTCCTTGCTCACCAGGCAGAGCTGTGCCATTGGAATCTGAAGACAGAGCAAGGGCTGCCTCCAGCTAAAGCTGAAAGAGAGGGATGAGTTTATTGGGGAAGATGCTTTCCCCTTGAGCCACTTGAAATGATGGCACCCAGAGCCTCTCCTCTTCTCCCAGGCCCATCCTGTGCCCTGTACCGTTTGTGCACTCCAGCCCTTCGGGGACAGCTGGGCGAAATGGAGCCCAGAGGAAGCAGAGGAGGCCTAGAGGTAAGGCTAGCTGTCAGGGTGTGGGTGAATGTTGGAGTCCATCGTTCCCACTGCTAACAGAGGAGGGAGCAAAAACAAGCCATATGTTAAAAACTCAGAACAGAAAAAGCCAAAAAAATACAGCCTAGCAACATTGCAGAGAAAGCTGGGAGTGCACAGAGGGCCCTGCAACACACAGGGCTCTCCTTGTAAGCAAGCACTCCAGCTCTTCCCAGAGCCAGCAGGTCAGACATGCTGCACAAATTTTGGTTAGATAGTGGTTTGCCCCATAGTAGAATGGAATATAATTTATATACAGAAAGAAACAAGTTCCTGCAGTCTTTGCAAAGGTCCAGTTTCAAGAGCACTGCCATGTTGGCGAGGGTTGCCGTAAGCCTGCAGCACTCCCCTCTAAGTGCAGCACATTATTCACAGCTTGCGAGGCTGGGCATTCCCAACCCATGTGTGGGTGCGAGGCGATTCAGAGGGATGATGAATCCTTGGAAAGCAGGTGGGCTCGCATGCGTCTGCAGGATTCCTGGAGCAAAGAATTAGAGCAATTGAATGCTTGAAAGACAGAATGGACATGCAAGGAAAGGTTGACGTGCTGGCCTCCCCCTGCAAGGACTCCCACCTGCAGTCTGCCTCCTATACCTTTTACCAAAGCAGAGACAGGAGGCACTGAGAAGACAGGGACAAACACAGCAGCTGGTCTTGGGTTGCACCAACCTCTTGTCCCACTGTCACCCTGACAGGCTGTTAGTACTACCCTGTGCTGCCAGCTTCACTCTGTTCCCTGTGACAGCCTGCCTGCCAACTCACAGGTAGAAGGGCTGTACACACCTGCTTTGGTGAAACCCTTCAAAGCCTGGCTTTCAGCATGCCAACTGCTTGCAGACTGGCATGGAGCAGACTGCTACAAGCCAGGGGACCACAGCTGTCACAGAGTCTTGCGTGCATACCACCACCCCTGCACATGTCGGAGCCCAGCAGGCCCAGGTACCCCACAGGAAGGAGAATGGGCATATGAATGTGTCTCACCGCCTTCTGGCCCTCCAAAGATTTCAGCTTCGCTTGGGACATGTGAGCTGGAGATCCACATTTCTGTAACTGGGTGAGAGAGGGAAAGAGTAAAGAGCTGGGGAATGGAGTGGCATCCACAGCCTTCCCTGGGCGCAGCCTGTACCACAGAGAGCAGTGACCACCCAAATCCAGTCTTAAGTTAGTCTGGGCCATGGGACAGCACTACTATCCACAGGCAGCAGGCTCGGTACAACTTGCGGAGGAGGATGGGAGAGAAGGAAGGGGCCACAAGCCAATGCCCTTGGACAGGAACACAGCCAGAGGCACAAGACTGGTGTGGAGGCCCAGTGCTACCACTCCTGTCCCAATGCCACCCTTGCCATCTGCTCTGCTCTCCTCCTAGCAGCTTCCTAAGACCTTTATTTGATCACACAGAAGAAACTTGTAAAATTTCTCTTGGGCAGAGAACAGCAAGCAGCCCCCCCAGGGATTGCTGAAATGAGCAAGCTGCACTCGAACTCCCCTCACATGCTCCACCACCAGCAGCTTCAGTGGTGCTGGCAGCAGCTCTTACCAGGTGGACATTCTCTTTGCTGACTCGCTCAGGCTCCGGTGTGGCATCCCTGCTCTTCCTCTCCAGGATAACTGGGGTTCCCAAAACTTTCCGCTGCCGTAAGAAGAGAGGGCTGTTGGCTAGTGCTTAGAGTGCAAAGTGAAAAAGAAAGGGAAGGAGCAGGATGCATTGCTGGTAAACAGTTGGATGCTGGGAAAGAAAAAAGGAAGCCAAGCTGGGACAAAGATTGCAAAGCAGAACCACCTGAAATACGATGCCACTAGGTTGAGCCTGCCAGATTGAGAAGGGTCTGGGAGCTGACCTGAGCTCTGGCCAAGAACCCAGCCTGTCAGAAGCAGGTACACGCTGCTGTGGTGCAGCCTGCAAGTGTGCTAACACCTGTGCTAGCAGGCTAGACTACATGACCAGCTCCCCGTCAGTCCTCATCTCATCTTGGGAAGCAAACAATCCTTCAGAAAGATGCATAGATCCGACAGTCATGCATTTCATAGACAGTTATACTTTATAGTAACAAGGCTTATTGTCACGGTGCTGGCTTTTCTGTCCCCAGTGGATCTATGGTTTTGGGAGCCAATACTTTGAACAGTCCCTACACTTTGAGGGCCTCATTCAAGCCAGGGCAAGGCAGAAGCACAGAGCAACATCACAAACTCACAGCAGAGAGCTTGGGTCAGAGGTTGCCTTTACCTTAATGAGGCCACTGAAGGAGCGTGAGCGGGTGCGTCGCGGTGCTGGGGATGTGGGTACATCAGAGCCAGGAGTGAGAGCTGTAGGATGCTTGTTAAACTAGGATGAAACATAAGGGCAGTATGTTAGCACAGTACAGTTACACCAGTCCCTTGCTGCTGTGTGCTGCTCCACCTGCTCCTAGAACTCAGTTTCTCTCTTTTGCACCCCAAAACTGGGGAGTAGCTCGGAGCTGCAGGGAGAAGAAAGCAGAGGAAGGCCACATCCCCCACCCAGGATTACAGGGAGCTTTGGTGTGAGGGCTTTGTGCTGTCTACCGGATTAGCCAAAATCCACAGGTGTTTGAGCAGAAAGGGTGTTGGGCAGCAGCTGGAGGCTGGCAGCCACAACTAGTGCTGACCATATCAACTAGTCTCTCTGGAGTAACAGGTTGGCTGAGAATGCTCCTGGGACCAAGAGGAGGCCAGTTTGTCCACTCTTCACAGGCAAGAGGCGAAAAGATTTTTCCCTTTCTGAGGTAGGAAGCTCAACAGGGCCATGATCAGGACAGGGGAACTGCTGGCTGGGCAAGTCCCTGGCCTGGAAAACAGAGATCAAAGCACAGCTTGGTGCAGCAAGCTCCATGGTCAGCCACATCTGGGATAGGCAGTCTCCTCCCTTGCCTTCATACAGCTCTGCCACTTACATGGCCCAAAGCCCACTCTCCCCAGCCTGCCCAGGATTAGGAGCAGCTCTCAAAAAGGGCTTGCTTTTAGCCCTGTGCCCAGGATTGTGCCAAGAAGCACACCTCCAAGATATCTTTCCTCCCCACACTACCTGCCGGATAAGCTTCTTCTTCTTTGCAGAGTCAGGCATATTGTGGACATGGCGGAAGAGCTCCTTCAGTGCCTCCTCTGTGCGCTGCTGGGTCTCCTCCTGGTGGCAAGTGTCCAGCCGACTTCGCTTCTGAGACTTGAGGGGCTGCAGCTCCTTGGAGCCAGGAGATGTCAGCAAATCCAGGTCGTCCTGGGAAAGTGGAGACAGCAGTCGCTTGCCATGCTTTAATCCAAACGAGCCTCCCATCTGAGCCAGGCTGGGAAGAGTCTCGTGAGCTGCCTTAACCCCAGTGAATGAAAGGCTGTGTTTTCCCTACCCCTCTGCAGCAGCACTGCACCAGCAGGCCCTGTGCCAGGGAGAGGTGACAGCAATACAAAGGTGACCCCATTGCTTCTTCCCTCCCCTCCCTGATGCCAGCTGCAGAAGCCCTTCCAGGCTTGAGAAGAGTCAGTGCAGCTCCTTGCAATGAATCTTCCCTCTTCTGCAGCTACATAAGGCAGGGAAGCATTTGCTGGCAAGACACAGACAAATCTTGTCCCGGTGGCAGCAAGTAGCCTTTATCCCAGCCCCTCTTCCAAGCAGCATGGCCACAGCAGCAGGCGCATCTGTCTGCTTGGAAGGCACGAGCCCATGAAGGAGCAGGTGCTGCATGTACTAGGCACAGGGAGCAGGTTTGCTGCTAAACAGGGGCTGGTAGCTTGCTTTCCTTATGCTTCTGATTAACAGATGCTTCAGCTCTGCCCAATTTCCCTAATGCAGCTGCCTGCACCACACCATATGGTTCCCTCACTCCTGCTCTCCAACAGATCCTCTTTCATGACTTGGTTTGTTTTCAGCTTCTTTCACTCACAAGGATCCCTTCATAGTGTCACAGCCTCTGCCCTTTCAGGCAGGGCAGGCGCTGCATTTGCTGGCCTTACCTTTGATGTATGGGCTCTGGACCCCAGATAGTGCAGCCTGGCACACTCCCGGATGTACGCTGGGGCCTGTGATGATGAACAGAGAAAAGGCCAAATGTATATTTAGTATGTTTGGCCATGGGGTGAGAGCAGCCCCAACAAGAGCTGCTCTTCAAAAATACCATTTCCATCAAGACTCAGCTGTTTAGGGCAGACAGAACAATGGATTTCATGTCCCCAGTGCAGTCCCCGTTCACCGTTTCCTTTCAAAGCAGGCAACCAGCACAAGTAGAACACGAAGTAAGAACAGGGTTCCATGAGAACTTTCTCCAAGCAGTTCCCCCAGCTCTGAGCTGGCCAAACAGAGGCCTGACTAAGAGGGCAGAAAGGGAACCTTCTATGGGAGGACCCTCTGCAGAGAGCAGGTGCCTATAGTGACCAGGAAGGTCCTGAGAAGTCAAGAGACTGCCTGTGGCAGAGAAGCTTCCTTGGAGGAACCTGCAGAAAGCCCCGCACTCCTGTCATACCACTACACCCTGCTCCGAGCTAGACAGAGGTCCATGACTGCAAGCTGTGCCTGTAACAGCAGGGTGGGGGGGTGACTGCCACTTGCAGAGACATTCACAACAAAATGACCTGCTGCACTAGGCCTTCAGCTCTTGGCAGCATTTATCCAGGACAAGCCCCTTCAGCTTCCTTATCCTGCCAGAACCCGAGGGGAGCCCAGCCGCTACCTGCCCCCCAGAAGCAGGTTTCCCAGCCGGGCAGCAGGTCTGGGTGTCCAGCAGAGGGTGGTATTACACTGCACCGTGCTTCTGACCTGCCCCTGCACAGCCACCTCCGGGGCTCTCCTCCTGGGCTGACTGCCTAGTGAAGCCGTTCTCCCTAGTCACTAGAGGAACAGTTCCTTGTAGAGATCCTCCTTCTCTTACCGCAGAATAGAGAGCCCAGAATACACACTTGACACCTGGGATCTGTCTGGAGAAGGGGCATTCAGTCTCCTGCTGAAGGGCCAGGGAGAGCAAACCCACAAAGCACACTTACCTTGAAGAGTTTCTGAGAGTGTTTGATCATGAAGGTCACTCCATTGTTTAGCTTCGTGATATTCTCCTGAAGGTCATTTGCTGTCACCTGGCAAGGGGACACAGCCAAAGGTGCAGCAGTTAGAAGGGAAGGAGGAAGAGTCTCTGCTGCCCTCACTGTCTCTAGGACATAGACACACGTGGTGTCTCAGCAGGAGACCTGCTCTGAGGAGATGGGCAGGCAGAGCTCACAAAGACAAAGCTGCTCTGAGAGGAGAACGAGACAACGCTGGGGCCAAACAGTTCACCAGCAGCGATCTGCAAGGTTTGTCTGGAGCTGTCATTCTTAAAAGAAGCAGAACTGTCCTGTGCTTTCAATTTAACTGAGAAAGACGAAGCATCTGTTGCAAATGAGACCTATGGCAGGTCTGGACTGAACACTAGGACTGAGTCCTCCTGGGAAGCTCCACCTCACCATCCCAGCCTCCAACCTTCACAATACCATATTAATACACATCTTGGTTCTTTCCCTGCAGGCCTGCCAGGCCTCTGCTTTCTACCTTGCCATATCCCACCCGCAAATACTGAGGCATTGCTCACATTTCTGGGCCATAGGATGTGGGGTGCAAACATGAGGGCAAGATTGTGGGCAGACATCTTGTTCTTATCCTGCTTCTTCGCGGTCTGGTAGAGCAGGTCCAGCAGCAGTTTGAGCAGACTGCGGTTAGGCGCGGGAAGGATCAAAAACAGCAGCTGGAGGGCTTCAATTTGGCGCTCTTTGTCTGGAGTGCTGGTCTTATTCCCTTTCTCATCAAACAGTGTCAAGTCTACCAAATCACAAGGCAGAATGTGAAGGACATACATCAGCTTTCCTAACAGCAGCTCTATCGCAAGCGGTTACCCTCCCCTCTTCGTACGCAGACCTCCAAACTCCTGCACAGTTCCTGGCCCTCTGTCTCTCTCCCCCCAGCTCCCAAGCTCCCCACCCGATGCGTTGATCTGTGGTACTCCTCCCATAGGACAACACAGTGGCTAAGAGCTGTGACGGGTTGAAGGCAAGACGGATGAAGTTCATATAAGGTAGTTCAATAACAGTTATTAAGTACATAAAAAACACACCTCACTCAGGAGGCCCCCAGACTTAAATCAGATGGAGACCCAGGTTACCAATGCAGGCTTTGCTCCTGTAGGTATCTGTTTATTGACTGGGCTAAGCAGGCTTGGTCTAATTCCTTAGGGTTTTCAGCTCCAGTCTTTCCACCATTAGGCTGAGATGACAGGAAGATTCCTTCTTACCCTGCCTTCAGGGATTACACTTACGTAGCCTGGTGCACAGCTCTGTAGCATTACCAGCTTTCTAGGAAGCTAGTTCCATTCCCCCTGCTTATCACTACCTCTTGCTGCTCACTCACCTGCAATTTTGAGGTGGGCATGGAAGTGCTTGTGTGTCAGCAGTGGTTCTGGTAATTCACCCAGGAACATCTTAAGTAGGGTGGCCACATCATTGGAATGAAACTCCCCAGAGTCCAGGTCAATATCTGTACCACTGTTCAGAGCATCCTTTAGGATCTGTTGCCTGATGCTGTTGCCTGGCACCCGAAACAAGCCTTCTGCTCTTAAATCTGCTCAGCAGAGGGGAGAAAAAAGGCCACTGATTAACCAGAGGCTGATTCTTACCAAAGCAGTTCCCTCCCCTTTCCAGAGCTTGACAGCAAACCTCAGTGAACTGTGTTCAGACACATGACTTCAGGCTGGCTCCCATCAGCTGAGTCCATGCACAGAGGGAAGAGATTAACATATCTGCTAGGCAATTCTGGGCAACGGTTGCCTAGGGCAGCCCCAAACTCCTGCTGGTGGAGAGCTCAGAGCTTTTCACTCTGTCTGCACCAGAGACCTGAGGTGGGCCAGACAGATACCCCTTGGGAGAGGAAGACGGCAAGACAGAGTCGCTTACTTTTGTGCAGATACTCGATTAGCTGGGAAACTTGTGCAATGCCTTCTTCTGTCAGCGGTGAGCCAAACACCACCCCTTTCTCTGCAGAACAGAAGGTAATGTGTTCAGGCAGCTTAGAACCCAACAACCACAGAGATAAGTGGTCCCCAAAGAACAGGATTTCAGTATGCAAAGCCCAGTGCCCCAAAATGCTGAGGGTGACGGTCACAAGGACCCCCACAGATATATCACAAGCACTCCCAAATAAGTCACTTCATCTCACCATGCTGTACTTAAAATGGCTTAATCACACTGCTTCTTACTGCAGCCTAATTACAGGTTTTTATCAGCTAAAGCAAACATTTTCTAGCTCCTGAAAAGAAAACAACACCAGAACAGATGCCTCAGTTTTAAAGGACATATCATTTGCAAGCCTGGACCTTATGGCAACAGCAAAGTGCAAAGAGCAGATGTGACAGCCTGGATTGCCCAGGTGGCTGCCACACTCCACACCTGGGAAGCAAAGTCCAGATTAATCCTCACCGTGGCTTGACATGGTATGGAGCAGAAGGAAGACATGCAGCTATGACACTATGGGAGAGTAGAACAAGTGCTACTGGGAAGAGCGGACATGTTCCAACTGGCTCACACTGTCCTTTTCAGGGATGGGTAATTCCTGGAATTCCCAGATCCCAGTGAATGTCTCTTCCTTTTCACCTGCCCTGGCCTGATTACAGTAAAGTATGAAGGCTGAACAAGGAAGAGTTATAAAAAAAAGAAAAAGAGCAGAGTAGTGAAGCAATGAGCTGGGCCTTTCTCCATATGGGGCACTGACAAGCTTCTCTCAATCCTGGAGTTTGCTTTTATCTCATGGGGCTGTTACAGATCAAGCATGAGCTGTCAGCTCCAGAACTCCAGTAAATAACACAGGCTACTGCCCCAGAAGAAGATAGAAGCAACTGAACTGAAAGAAGATCCTTGCATGGGAGGAAACGTTAGATAAGAAGCCCGTTTAACTGAAAGGCCCTTATTGAACCAATGCACAAAACTATTCTTGTCCAGAAAGGGACTTCCCAGGTAAGACAGAAATGCAGTCCACTGACAAATGGCTTTCTCCATCAGATATACAAAAGAAAGCTGAGGCAACTCCCAGGTGCTTCACTGGCAGCAACCAGAGCCCTCAGCATTGCTTCTTCCCTCAGGTGCCTGTAAGTTTTGACTACAGCTACAGCCAAGATGCTGGCAAGACCATACCACAACATACTGACTGGCACTGAGAACTGGAACCAGGTACAGAGCTGGTTTGTCCTGCCCTTGCACTAAGGCTTCAAAGAACCAACAGATTTAAGAGAAGAATATACCTCTCTCCACAACCAGACTTGCCAGAAGCATGGGCCACTTCTGAGAGCAAGCTGGGCATCTGCCCAGCTTTCTGTGGCTGAAGATTTCCCTCCTCATTGTACAGCTGATAGCCCAGCAATCCAAGCAGTGCATTGGCTGGTCTGATAACATTTATCTCTCCTACAAGCTTTCTCTTGCTTTCCCCCTCCCCCTCATAGCACATTTTGATTTTACTAGCTTTTGGTCTGTTGTACTACAGCTCTTACTGTTCTGTGGTGATGATGCTCACAGCATATAGGAAAGACCTGTTTAACTCTATGCACTTCTCTAGCAACCTTCCTGTGCAACTAAATTTATTCCACCTGAAGAATGTTCAGCTTTCTTCCAGGACTCCTGAAATACATAGTAAGCCACTGGGAACTCCAGCCTCCTGTTAAATCAAGAAATTTTTGAGCTCCCTCTGACAAAGCACATGCTTCAGTCCTACAGGAGAAATGAGGGAAATGTGAGTTGTTCTTGATCCACTCGAGTGCAAAGGGAGAGAAGGGTTAGCAAAATATTCTTGTCCTTGAAGAAAACTAAATTGATTAGACATTCAACAGATAGAATCAATAGCAGCCAGGAAGAGAAGAGGAAAATACATCTTCTTGACACATGCAGGGCCTGATAAATCTGATTTACTTTTGAAGTCAGAAGTTGATACCCAAATAAGAATTTGATTCTCAAAGAAACTTGGAAGTCATGTCTGGAGAATGGATGCTAAGTTACAAAGGATTAGATGTTACTGTATGATTGCTTCTGAAACTAAGAAGCAGCATGAGATTGAGTTTTCTGATGCTCAAAGAAATTGAAAGTATTTGCAGTTTCATCGTCTCTGAGCTCTGTGGTCCTTGGCCTCTGGCTTTGAAGAAATAAACCCTGTTTTTTTCTAGGTGGTCTATAACACTGCAACAAGGATGCAACAAATGATGGCTCCAAGATGAAACATAGTACATGAAACTGATTTTCTCTGTAGGCACAAACTTATTTTTCTCAGAGTTTGGCCAAGGAGTTCACAGACAGTGCCTGTCAATGCAGAGAGACACTGCCATTGCAGCCTGGGAGTGCAGCCAGCAGACTTGGGAACATCTGCTAGCTGTAACTGTAGTGAGACACATGGCCATGGAGACGTCTGTATGGGGGAAGGCGGAGCTCTTGGGGAAGAGAGCTAGCAGATGTCAGGTCTGATAAGAGCAGTGCTCCAGCAGAGTACAGATAATTTAAAAAAACGAGCTAGAGAAGGCTCAGAAGTCCCTGCTAGAAGGTTTTGACAAGAACGTGGAAGTTTCCATACATGCTAAGAAAACACTTTCAACTTGGTTCCTCACTCGCTTCTGTTTGTCAAGTGGCAATGGTCTGAATTTAAGGTGTTTCTACTACACTCTGGGAACAGAGGCAGAAGCAATAACAGGTATGAGCACAGTCTAACTACAGTTTGGGGGCAGCGTGAAGATGTGTTACTATGGAGCAGCAAGGTAAGAATGGCAATATTGACTAGTTCTCACCTAAGGATGCTAAAGGAATTCATTTGTCGTACTTGATTTCCCCCTGAGTATTTCTGACCAGGGTTCCCTCTGGGTGACACAGGAGTGGAGTGCTGAAGCCAGCACCAGAAAATACAGCCTGAGCAGCATGGCTGCAGAGCTTGTCTTTATGAAACACAATGGAGGAATAGGTTTGGTAGAATTAGAAACACTTAGAGAAACTATATAAAGGTTGAAGACAAAAAAAAACCCCATACTCAAACACAGTGATTGCTCTCTTCTCAGAGGTACTCACAATAGCAGAACTGCTCAAAAGAAGGGGAACACTAATTAGAAGTGTTCAGCCCCAGGTTGCCAACATCTAAGGCTGCTACCCACAGCTTCTCTGCCAGCAGCCAGCCAGTCTAGCTAGGAAACCAGAGCTGCCGAGGCATGTGAGAGGTGCCCAGATGGAGGCAGTTTCTTTCTAGATGAGTGAGAAGGTTTAACCGAACTTATTGGAAGAACCAGGCTCCCCTTGAGCGTGAGCAGAGGTGGGAGAAGGCACACACACATCCAGAACACCCTTTTAGTTACAACAAAACAGAGTGGTAAATGCCAGCCAGTGAAGAGAGGATCTGAACACAACTGTGCACAAAAGCAAATCTCAGACTTCTGAGAAAGGGCCTGGAGCTAATGTTTCATAACAAGACAGCTGAACTTGAAAGAGAAGATAAGAAGTCAGTTTACCAGAAGGAAACTCAAACTGAATGATTGTCTCAGAGAGAAATTTGTCATCTCCCCGGGTTGAATCTGGGCTTCAGCAGTCAGTCTGCAGAGCTCTGTCACTGACTCACTGGATTGAGATGTGGATCACAGATCTGTACAGATTTCTGAGCTGCACAGACAAGACCTTCCAGAGCACTGGGACAGCAACTGAACATGACAGTGGGCCCTGAGTGAAGTCAGTGGCCTGGGAAGCTTGGGCATTATTGTTGTTGTGGAACCTGATGCTCTCAGCCTTTACTGATATTCCACCACTTAAAAGGAAAGCTAAGGAAAACAGCATGGACTTCCATAGACAAGCAAGCAGAGAGACAAGGACACCTTGGTGTGTAGACAAAGAACTTGTAGCTTGCTCAGGCAGCACTCTTCAGCTCAGTGCTATCCACAGAGCCAGGCCAGAAACACACAGAGGCCAAAGAAATCTCTCTGTGGTATGTGCTGCACTGCGCACAGCGAGCGGCTGACCCACCGAGGCCACCCTGACATAAACCAGAGCAATAACCCCCAGAAGAAAAGTACTCTAGAAGTGGCAGGGCATTTCTGGGATGAACCTCCTGGCCTCCGTTTTACTCTTTTCTAGAGGTGTGGGACACCAGATTTGGTGGTGCCAGTGTCAGAAGTTACCATGAATCAGCAGGAATAGTGGGGTTTGACTTCAGTGACATACATATCTCAAGAAACAGATGTCACCGAGTGTGGTTTAACAGTCAAACTGACTGAGTGATGTCTGGGGTGAGGTGGAGGCCTCGCAACCCTGTGTTGTTTCAGTAAAAGCCCGAAAGAACACTGTACATCTGTACTTAATCCCACACCCCATGGTGAACTATCTGGCCCCACTGACCTTCCAGGACTGACAATCCTTGCTAAGGGCCAATCAGCACACGCTAATTGACTTCGTTCCACCTTGCCATGAGTACAAATCTGGTATTTAGAATTCTGAGGGCAAGAACTCTAACTACCAGGCAGGTCGATGGGCCTGGACCTCTCTCCTTCCCAAGGAGGGACACCTCTTTGGTAAGACTCACACCTCCAACTATATTGGATGTTACCCAGGTAAGTACTGGTAACAAGAGCGCTGAACTTTTCACATGAGCTCAATTTTCGCAGTAAGCGTATTTATCAATAGCAATTCTGAATTTGTTATATATAGATACATAGATATATAGATATAGATATATATCTGTTGCTTTAATAAATCATCTGTTCTTTCAACTTTGTGAAACTCTTTCAGTGACGGTCCTGGAGAGGGTTCTGACAGGCAAACATTGACTCTGCTAAGTAGCTGTACAAATAATCCTCTAAGACCTAAATTGTCAACCAAGTCTGAGACTAGGATCGGATCTAGCCACATCTAGACTCCCCTCTGAGAAGGAGTTTAGAAAGCAAGAGGGTCCTTTGTGAACCTCATGACTCAACGTGAGAGCTTTCCTCCCCTTAGCCATGCGTCAGATTCATATACAATGCAACAAGGCGGCATCCCCAGAGATTACAAACCTATAGGATTAACCATTCAGCACAAGCTCAAAACAACTGGCCTACACTGAAGGTTTCGTAAACTACATGTAACAGATGATGACAGTCAGCATCACCCTGAAGGTGAGCACCAGACGTCACGCCATACTCACCCTTGCGCTTCAGAGACATCAGAGACCGAAAAAATCCAGAGGCTGTACTGTTTGCCCCAGGCAGTTTTGGGTCCTCCTCTCCCATTAGTTGGGCCAGCTCTGCCCCAGGCAAGTCAATAAGCCTGGTAATGTTGCTGACAACGAGCTCTGTGAACACCTCTGGTTTTTCATGGCGCAGCTTTTCCACAAAGAAGTCAGGATTGAAGATGATGGGCTGGCTGCGGAGGGAGGAGTCATTGCAAATGACAAAATTGCAGATGGCATCACTGGAAAAAAAGGAAGGAGGAAAAAAAATACAGTAACTCCTCATTGCTTTGTTTTTTACAGCCAGCTGGTCTGCCCTGAAGGAGACATCAGCTGACACAGGAGCTACCAGTCTAGACCAACAGCGCTGTCTTAGGCGAGCACTCCGCACAGCACAGCCACATTTCCCTTTGGAGCAAAACTATCTCTGGCCTCTTTGTACAACACAGCCCAAGACCAGCATTCTATAGTGTGATGGTAACACATGGCAACATCCAACTAAAACTGGCACTGTATCTACATCCTACTAACTCAGGCAGATAGGTCACCCAATATTTTACATTAACTTACCACTCTCAGTCATAAATAAAATTGGTCTGTCTCCCTTCCTTCCCAGAAATTCGATCCCAGTGGCCAGAAAGTCTAAATCCCAATCTAAATTTTTTCATGGCCAGCTTATACTCATCAGTTCCCATTGCCAATCTATCATTCCTACTGTCCTATCAACAAATAGATAGTTCCCATGGCCTGGGACTTTGTTTTTGTGATTATAAATGTGCAATAATACTGACCCAAAGTTCTGCTAGGGATGTGGTGAAACACTCTCAGGTGACAAGCTGCCAGATCTTTGGGTATTGCTCTCTGTCAGCTATGACAACTGCCCAGCTGTGCACTCTGAGTCTACAGTGAGCCTGAACTCATCAGTATCACCACAAGTCACGGAAGGTCAATCCTTAAGGAACTCCTAGTAACCTTTCTCCTAGAACATCTCTTTTCAGCTCATCCAATTCTTGCCTCTTCTTCAGGCTGTCCTTTATCTGACCACCCTATTCTCTACTGATTTCTACTTTCTCCATTTCATAGCTTCTCACGCAGCATGGAAAAGGCATGCATCTGAGACACTGCTCTGCTAAGGGTTATCTGTAACAGATACTTAGCTCTACCACTGGTTAGGTGAGCTACATTTACCATTTCTAAAATCAAAAGAGTTATCAAAGAAATACCTCAGGCTCGTCAGTGCTCTTAATGCTCACACTTAGAGCTTATCCCAGTTCCCATTTGCCTCTAAGTCTTCCATTACCATCTTCCCACCGTTTCAAACACTTGCACACCTCTGAAGTCAAGCTCACAAGCTAGAGTTGCTTAGCTGGCTTCTCCTGTTCCTCTTTTACTTAAATGTGAGGATTAGTGTCATTATTCTCCAGTCACAAGCTACTGCCCCGATGTTATACTTGGCTATAAAGTGCTGGTCTGGCCCTGTGAACTGGCGTGCCAGGTCTTCAGGGCTCTGGGTGGAGGCTGCCTACCCACCCAGCTTGCAAACACTGTATGCTTTCACTGTGTGACATTCCCCAATCCTTTAATCATTCTTGGGCTCTAATATAATACTTTCATTGGTTTCAACATCCCTCCTCTGCTGTGAGGTCCTGATGAACACCATTTTCCAATAGCAGTTGCCAAGTGCACAGGTAATAGAAACGCTGCACTTGTTCATCAGGGATCATTTCGGTCCCTTAGGTGTGGTGTAGCACCCACGGGGAAGCACGTGCTCTGCCAATCACTCCTGTGGCCACCAAAGGCTTTCCCTTCAAAGCAGCCTTTCCCACAAAAGATTGAAGCACTCTGACCTTTTCCTCTCTGCTGAGGGGTGGTGGCCACATCGCCATGTCTGGACCACACTGGGCATCTGGGCTCACTGCTCAGCATGCCTGCCACCAAAACAGTTTGCAACACACTGGACCTTACATCCACTGGTTCAAACAACAGAGCACTTCAGCTACCAGCCCAGAGATCCCAGCAACTTATTTTTCTGATGTAAACTGACAGCAGGTAACAAAGGGGAAGATATCAAAGCACATACTGATAAGTCACATGAACTCCAGCCCACCTCCACACACAGTATCTGTGAACCCAACTGTGGTGTGGTGAACTACTGCTGCGCGTTTTTGACCTGAAAGACCATCTTGGCATCATTTCCAGGATGCGTGATCATAATAAGAGAATAAAAGCTGGGACTCAGGCTCCACAAGGACAAAGATACTGGCTGAAATCAGAGGAAACCAGGCTCTCAGCAACACTTGCATCATGAGAATCCATACAAAATCCTCTCCCCTTGCCACTGCTCTCCACAGATGTCAAAGACTCCTTCGAGAGGATGGAGAGGAAGAAAGTCTGCAAGACAGACTGCAAGGCAATCTGCCAGGTCATCTAAAATTTTAGAAAGCTCTTAAAGGCTCCCAGCTGCATGGCTTAGAGTGGCCTAGCAAGCATGCTGCCGACTCCAAATGGGGGACATATTTTTCTGAGCACTTCCCAGCCTGTTTTTCAACAGTTTGTTATTTGCAATATATCAAGATGAAAATGCAACAACTCCATATCAGCTGCCAAAAAGCAACTTCCAATTAATCTCATCATATTCACATGTCATTGCACAGGTCTACAATGCACAAGCAAGTGCCAGCTTTCCCAATAATGTGGAGCAAGCCCTTTGCCTGAAACCCATGACAACTGACTCTGTGGCAATACAGATCCTGAGAAGGGTTAATAGCAAGTGTATAGGCCCAGTGACCCTGCCTGCAATGATCCGTGCACTGTTATTCACTCACTAGCAGTTTTGTTTCCCCACAGAGAAGATATGCAAATACTTTGCAGCAGTTACATCAAGCATCACAGATTATCTGCTCCCTCTGACAATTAGATATCTAGATTCAGAGAAAGAAAATTAAACAATTTTGTCAACTAGAACTGACTGACATGACTTCTCTGCACAGCCTGTCTTATAAGTCGCGCAAAGTTTAACATTTAATGCAAAAATACAGAGAAAAAAGTAAATTTCTTACATGAGTGCTGAGAGCTTTTGGAGAGGCATTAGGAAGCAGAGACAGGGAAAAGAACTTGCTCCTTGTTTCCAGCAACAAAAGAAACCTGCCTGTCCCAGCACAGCCTATGCAAATTCCACGCATGCTATGAGACACAAGGGCGCATTATTGGGTCTGAAAGGCCCCCTTGGCACACACTGGGCATCAGCCTTCACACAGAGACAAAACAGAAAAGAAAAGCTGGACAAATTGATTCATGTCTCTTGCCAAAGGCTGCGTAGCTGGAGTTTAACGGCAAATAATTCCTACATAGAAACCCGGGTTTTGAATTGGGACCAGTGTGGTATTAAGTGCTCTCCACCTGTATCTAAGAGGAATCCACAAAATAGCCCCAAATCTACTCTGTGTTTACCATGAGTAAAGCCATGCAAACACATTCCCAACAGCATCCAAGCACAACCAATGTTATGGCACTGGCAGGACAATAGTCAAGTCCCTTAACTGCACAACCCCATGCCCAGAAACCTTGCTAGAAACAGTGCCTGCCCCTGCCTTTCACACTTTTAGATTCTTTCTAAGACAAAGCACATAATTGGCCCCTCCAGAGCTGGAAACAGCACCTGGCCATTGCTCTTTGCCACTATTACTGTGCCACCATGTGCCATTCATCCACTTCAGGCTTCCCATTCCATGTTTCTCTAGATTCCCATCCAGTTTCCCTGCCTGCCGCAGCTGGGAACAGCCTTGTATACTCTTATTGTGGTATGGCACTTCAATGAGCTACTTAATTTTGAAAGGTCACTTTATTAGCAGCTCTTCCTCGCACAGAAAATTTGCCTTTGTATCATTATTGCTAATCAAAATGGAAATGTGAAGCTAACTGCTATTTCTGAGCAAAGATAAAGCCCCCACTGGCTTTACACACAATAACCCTGCCAATCCTCACTGCTGCACACACTACAACCTTCAGAAAAAGCCATGTGCCCCATCTGCTGTTTTCATGTTAAAAAAGGAAGATGAATGTACTCTACCTAGATTCACAGTTTATATAACAGCAGCCAAGGGGAGAAAAACATGTATTCAGGGAGTTTATTGCCTTTCCTTTTTTTTTTTTTTCTTACAATTACAGAGTTATATTTTCTATATGCTGTGATCTCAGACTGCTTTACGACATGTCAGAAGATGATAAAATAAAGGAATAAATAGCTTCTTCTCCAATCCCATGAATAAAATCAAATCCCAATGAATAATAAAACCTTGTACTAATAGGGCTGTGATTAAGACAGCAGATTAAAAAAAATGGGTCCTATATTGTGCTGAGATTCTTGCCATTCTGGTATTTTAGAAGTGAAGCCTGTGATCCGAGCCAAGTCACAAAGAAAGCTGTCTGTCACACACAACGTTCTTGCTTCAGGCATGACAGCCCCATCATTTCATGGGGAGTGGATGGTGCAGGAGGTCAAAATCATGATGGATCAATTAATCCCTAAGGTAACAAGATCCAGGCCCAGGAAATGCCCTGGAAACTAGGATAAAAATGAGACTTAAACTGGCAAAACCCGGTAATTGAACCTGTGGTGGTCTGCTCATGCGGCAGCGAGCTTGCATTCAGATAGGTGAGACCTAACTGTTTTGGTGGCTTTTACAGTTTTTATGTTATCCTGTCTTCACCCACGTGAAGTTGCTTGAACCGGGCAACATGAAATAGTCCATAAGGAGAACACAAATAAGCCAAGAAAGAAAAGGAAGAGGCACCTTTGGGGCAAGGCATTAGCTGTGTTTTTCTAGCTGGGAAAGTGGAAAAACTGGAAGCTGCAGATTTCAGATGAGCCTGTGCACCTATTTCATTGGGCAAAATCCACCTCTGTCCATCTCACACCACAGCAGGTGAGTTTTACCATACAGGAGCAAAGAGGTTAAAGAGCTTTGGAAAATACGGCAGATAACGGAAGAAAATCTCCCTCTATAATAACAAAATGTTTAGCCCATGAGAAAGAGCCAGGCTGCTACCAAATACTGAGAACAGAGCGATAAGCAGACAGTGCTAAAGAACACAAAATATGAGCAATTCTTTGCCTGGCTAAGCACAAAGGGAGACAGGACAGATGCGCACAGGCTCGTATTTCCCCAGGGAGAGAGAAGGAGCATCATTTCCTACGTTGTGCCAGAGTAAGGAACCAATTAACGAGGATGTCTGAAGAGAGTATTTCCAGAACCAGATAGGAGCCATCCCAGATTTTGCAAAGAGATGAAAGAACCGCAGTGGAATGATGTGGAATAATTTTAAATACAAAAGGACTGGAAGACAAATTATTTCCTAGATTAAAAAAAAATATATATATTTAAAAGAAGTTTAATGGGAATGGACCGCAGAGACATTAGAAATGACCTCACAGTCAAGGCTGCTTTGAGGACTGTACTTCAGACCAACATTCCTGTAAGACAGTTTAACAAAGATGATATTCAGGCCTTGGATTCGGCACAGTAACTCTTCATGGGATGACTGGTTTGCCTCTAAAAAATGTCAAGAAAAACATGCTGCAATTTTTGCCTAGGGTTATACTCATAAAGTCTTTAGGGGCAGAGTCCTTTTGTGATGAGTACACAGTGGATGCCGATCATTACCTACTGTCTCTAGACTTAATACAAGTAAGCAATACTAGAAAACACTGCCTTTTTAATTTTTGCTTTGCTTTCGTCACATTTAAACAGCTAACATGGAGTGATTCAGCTTTTTGGGTATGGGAACTAGATAATAATATACAATTTAAACAGCAAGGAGCTGGGGAAGAAAGCTGCTATTATGCAGTGGCAGCCTGTGCTGGACAACCTGGAAGTAACATAACACATGGCCATCTTTTGGACATGAGGTAAATTAGGTATCCAAGTCACTGCTATTATCAATGAATTCAAATTCTGTCTCTGTAAAGGACTCACAGGAGACCTCAGCAACATCAGCTACGCATCTGTGATGTGAACCTGGAGACAGACCTATCTGGGAAGATAAAAGGGTTGAGGGGGGTACCAGGGAAGCGTGCTTTGGAAGAAATTGAAAATGCAACATATTACCAGTGTCAAGAAAGCTGCAGTAGCAAGACATCTTGAAATATGTGAAACATCACAAAATTTGCATTTCAGCATGAAATTTTTCAAGTTTGACCTCAGAGAATCCTTTTGTGATATCTTTAATAATAGCCACTGGAATATTTTGAAGTCAAGAAAGCAGTACTTCAACCACTCGTCACCACAACATCAGAGTATCCAGATGCCTTCTAGTGCTAGAAGGAGAAAAAGAACTGAGGCGCCTTAGAGAGGAACCACATGTTCACCGCAGTGTTCCTCACCAAGTCTCCTTCCCAGCGTCACCACCACAGCTCATTGCACACCCACGCTGTGCAATGGCTCAACCTCCTCCTACCCAAAACTCTGTAAAAAAATGCAGAAAAACAGCTACTGCCAGAAACCTGGTAATTTTACATTAAAGATCCACAAGCTCATATGTCTGCCTTAACATCAGAATAACAGTCTAACAGCATTAAATAGCAATGCCGCTCCGATTTTCATGACTTTCAATGCAGTCTAAAGTTTGTGTCTTTATTTTAACATAAACCCCTACTGGGAGCAGCAATAGAAGAGGAGCCTTAGATCCAATCCTGATTTCACTGAAACAGCACCAAAACTGAATCTTTTTAGACGGTAGCAGCTGCCTCCTCTTGTTACTGATCTATTCACTTTTATCACTGTGGCATTGGGAACCTCGGTCACAGCTGGGGACTCCGCTGTGCTCCATGCTGTACAAACACAGAACAAAGGCAATACCCTGTCTTCAGAGGGCTGATAGCTAAATCTGAAATGAATGCTGGAGGGACAGAAAAGAGGGAGGAATCCCAAGAGAAGAGGCAGCACTATCAGTCAGCATGACTGATATAACTGAACTCTGCCAGCTTTTCTGTAGACACTATTAAAAAGGAGGGCAAGGAAGGACAGGAAAAATAATCAGGTCACACCACAGACATTTAGAAGAAATCCAGCTTCTGTGTGAGGGGCGACATGGGACTGAGCACAAAGGAGCTGATTTGAAAGCTATCAGGCAGGGACGGCTGGGACGCAGGGCTGAGGACACAAGAGCTGAGTTCCATTCACTGGCTGGGAGATGCTGGCGAGGCAGAGACAACAGGCCAGCAGTGCTGGGTAGCTGCTGGGGCCTGGTTGCAACGCAGGGCACTGTGCGGCCACATCCAGACCCCTGCAGCAGGGTGGGAAGGTCTCAGCCTGAGGAAGCCCTGCAGCCACTTCCCACCACCCAGAACATGCTGGGCAGGCGTGCTGCCTCCTTCAGAAGGTCACCAGGGCCTGGAGCTAGTCTGTATAGAAATTGTTGCTGTATTTTCCCTGCCCCATTTATGACTGTTACAACAGTTACAATCATGACAAAACAATGCATCTCTTTTGCTTTATTTTATTAGCGCCATTTGCATTGTGAACAGCATATCATAGATCTGAGGTACCACACGGGGCCAGGTGCTATCTGCCCTGAATGCTGCGTCCCATGTCTAGGACAGGGATTTTGGGCCTTTTCTCCCCATGCACTGCAGAATTACCTACCATGACCTTTGACTATGAGTCTAACAAACTGCAAGGACACCTCCTCTTCCCAGGAACCCTAACACCTTTCTTTGTGTAATCGAAAAGTCTTTACTGAACACCTGTCCGTGGATTCTTGCCAACTGACTGCTCTTCAACTTCAGTCATATCCCAGGTAGAACATTTCTTCCCCACTTGTGCCTATGTGGTCCTTGGTTGAGTGGACTGCAAGGTCCACACCTGTCTACCATATACCTAAAGTAAATTGATGGTACTTTCCAGTTGCCAACATTGATAGCATTCCCTCACTCTCCTCATTTCACGTCTTTAAATTCTTCCCCATTTTGAGTGTGCTGGAAGTCAATAAGAGGCATGTCCTAGTCCTACCTACCTTTACCTCCTTGGTTTGTAGCACTCAAATTGCTGCGTGCACCCCTGATTGTCACCCTTACACTTGAAGATAAGAGCCCTAGGGCACCCTTCAGAGGCAGACAAACATGCAGTTCAGAGACTAGCAAAGATAACACTGTGTAGACACTTCTCAGTCCAGTAGCTCCAAGCCAGTGTCCAGGTCAGAGCAGAATGACCGTCTACAAAGAGGTGCCCCACAACAACCAGGTTTACTTCTGACATGAAAAGTGGAACAATCACACAAAAACAGCACAGCAAAATTAACAAGCTACTGTAGCAACTAGCCTCAGAACTCAGCACAACCCAGCAAGGCAGGATGGTTGTTTTCCTCCACCCCTCCCACACGATTATAATCACCAAAAACTGGTAGCACCAAAGGGTGCCCAGAACACATTTGGGAATCCCATCCCACCATCACCTGTCAGTGCCCCAGCAAAACACTGCAATTTGAGCATAGCGTGCTGGCTAGCACTCCCAGATTCACTTGACTGCTGTTGCTTTTTCTGGACCAAGGGGATAGCAAGACCCACAGCCAGCTCCCAACAGTACTGTTGGGTGAGATTTTTGTGGTCACAGCCTGGCAAATACAAAGAACAAAAGGTACTTGGGAAGCCACAGCTCTTGTTTTCATTTGTTAAACTTCTGTAACTCCACAACACTCCTTTGCTCTGGAGGTGCAATGGGCAAGATGCATGCTTGCATCTGTATTTTGTATCGTGGTGGTGTTTGCAAAGGATGAGAGCGCATTAAATCCCTTCTCATCACCAATCCTCCGCAGACACCACTGAGTATGTCAGAGGCCACATCCCATGTTCCAGATGTGTAAACTCTCACAAGCTGGAATTGCAATGAGGCATACCTGGATGCATGCCAGAATTTAAATAAGATGGTGACATCTGGTCCAGACTGCCGAGGCACACAGATAAACAGGCTGGGCCAGCCACAGAGCAGCACAGCACGCAGTACCAGAGAGACAGAGATGCACAAAGCAGCCCAATTAACTCACCAAACTGAGCAGAGTGGGGGCCTAGCGCTTTTGAAGGGGATTTGGGTAGGCTAGGATGTAAAAAACTGGAACACTGTACACAGATAACAGAATTCATATGACAAGAACCTATACCGTAACTTTATGCAATTCTCCCATGCTGCTCAGAAACTGCTGCTCTTCACATCCCACCTGACAGGTCATCTCTGTCTAGATTCACCCAATTTCTCTGCAGAGCCCAGGGAGCAGGGATATATTTATGTGCTGTTCGGGGGCCGCCCAGGAGAATGTGGAGTGGCACGTGCATGAGAGGAAAGCTCCAGGCACCCCTGAGAGCTTGTGAAGGATGTTCCCGAAAAGTCTTCCTGCTCTCCAAGGCACAGCCAGCCATGGCACGCTTGTCTCCTGCTATATGACAGCTTGCAAGCAGGGCTGTAGGAATGCCCCTATGGAACTCCCAAACCATAAAGCTACATTTCAACCTTGAGTCTGAGCTCCAGAAAAACAAAAAGGGAAACTAATACTGGCTCCCCCGAGAACTCCCTGCCTCTGGAAATCAGAGTTGCCACATTACCACTCAAAAAGAAAAGATGTTTTGGCTGGACTCCAAATTATTAGAGCTTTATAGGCCAAAAGCAAACACATTAAAAGTTCTTGTAAGCCAGCTGGCAGGCAATTATTTAAGCAGCTTATCACATTCCCTACTATCTACAGTTTCTGAAAAAATTCATGAGGAAACTCTAGATAGCTTAATCGCAATTACATAGCGTAGAGGTGAGAAATGCCAAAAGCCAGGGAGCGAGGCCGTTGCCCTTGGAGAAAAGGGCCTGACGCTCATCAGACACAACAGTAAGTGTAATGTATTAACAAAATGAGAGGCCAGGAACATGCCAGACCTGTGAAGCTCTGAAACAAAGGGTCAGCTAAATGTATCACACCACAGGGTCACAGTTCCTCCCATTTCTCTATCCATGTTGGCTCCAAGACCCGTGCAACTTGGTAACACAGGAACCAACAGCACCAGTCCCCAGGATCACAGCTCAGGTTTGGTGAAAGCTGGCACAGAAGCAGTGCAGAAGGTCCATGCCTGAACCCAGCAGAGCAGAACGAAGGAAAGGCCCTCAGCTCCCTGTTCTTGCGTCCAGCTAAAGAACAAGTGAAAATGAGATCCTACAGAAAGAGCTAACTCTGAAACAAGTGGAAAATACAAAGCCTAAGCTGTGACTGGGAGCCTAACCCAGCATTCAGAGGGCCAGTATTTCCAAGAGGAACTTGACTTCAGTTGCAGCCATTAGATGTTAGCCAACATTTCCATGCTGCTCTGTCTCCTTACCATCTGTTCATGCCACTTATCAAATCAACACACACTGAAGACTGTTGACCTTTAGGACAAGGAATTTGATTTCCCAGCACAGTGTTCAGCACTCAGCGCTTCAGTTTCAGATTGAACTGAGTGCCCACACACCTTTAAAAGAGCATTAATAGAGCCTGGTGACATTTTCATTTGCATATAAACATGCACACAGCAATAAGGCAATGACCAGGCTGGTGCAGAGACCCAGACACTGCCTTGGGGTACATGGGCAATGCTCCTCCTTCATGCAAGCAGACAATTCACTGATGCGTAGCAGAACAAGGATCCTGTTGTCCAAGCCCATCCCAGGCCCTGGATAAGAACAGGGCATGGTGTTGCCTGCAAACATACAAAAACACTGAAAATGCAATACAGTCTTGAGTTCAGATCTAATGTGTGCCTGAGGGAGTTTGGACTGAATAGGGGGTTAAATGCAAGTCTAGGTCTCAAAGATTTTAGTGAGGGTTGCAGAAAGGGAATATTTGATTAAGATTGTTCCTTGCTCCAGGCTATCTTCAGAGAAAAGTAGCCATGTGTTCAGACTTGGCTTTAATTCTGAAATCAACCATTTTTTCTGCATGACCCTCAGCAAGTCACTTTGACTTTTTGCCATTAAGTTGTGTTTACAGTGAATGTTTTCCTATTTGCAGTAAAACATAACTGGCAATTGTGACTCCTTTCGTCACCTGTTTACGATGTGAGCTCTTGACATCCAGTTGTGCAGTGACACACTATTAAGCTATTTTAGCAAGGTAACAAGCCTTTTCCTAGCATGTCCTGCCTTCCAGGCCCACGGCTTTTTCCCTTTCCACTCATCCCCCCTGCCATATCAAATGGCCGACATGAACACTGAGTGCCTGGCAAAGCATTTAGGCACTGCTTGAATCAAACATTAAATGCATTCATTAAACAGACAGATATTTCTCTTTTGAAACTGAGCACTCTGGCACACTGCAATCATAACTCTCAGTTATGAAGAGCCAGGCAGAGGTCAGAGAGACCACAAACTGAAGAGAGACCCACACAAATCATCTTTTGTCGTGTTCAGTAACATTTGGTATGGAGATAGAGACAATCAGCTTTCATTTCCAATCTTTAAGTCAGCCTGCTGTAAGACCACACGCACAGCATGCAAGCTTTACTAGCTAACTTGTGCTTCTCTCCAGATGAGAGGGAATAGGGCAAAAGCAGAGTCATGGAGCATACTTCAAGAAAAAAGAAAAAAAAAAAAGGCAAGCTCTGTGGTCTTTGTGGTGACAGACCTGCAAAGCAAGAGATCGATCAATTTGCTAAGCATTGGAGTAAAATTTGTACTTCAAGCTTCGATTTAACACTTTAATCACTTGAGGGGGGGGTGTAAAAACTGGGGGACTACAGCCTACGGACAACTGTCAGCCTATAGCAAATAAATTCAGTCATTTGGACTGATCCAGCCTACATTTAAAATGCTTTGTCCAAGACAGTGTTTATCAGCTGCACAGAGCATACTCACACCCTTACCAGGTCTGGCATTTTAGGCACTCCCTGCTCCAACTGAGCACCATCTCTTCATCCCTCCTTCCAGAGCAATGCTCTGCCCCAACCCAGGAACCAAAGCAGCGCCCCCAGGTAAGCACAGCAAGTACCATCAGGATGGGTCCCACTCAGCAGAGACCAGGACAGCACCGCTGTGAATCAGACTAGGTGTGAGGCATCAGCCCTCAGCTGTATTTGTTTTGCAAGTTCATAAAAATTACCACTCAAAGGATGTTCAGTTTGCAGGTCCACAACACGTGGGGTGGGGGGTATTGATTAAAAAAAAAAAAAAAAAAAAAAAGGGGAGAAATAAATACAGTCTTTTAACAGTCATCCAGCAACACCGCTCCGGTGAAGCTCTTGCAGTCACGGCTGTCTTATGGGCAGCAGTCACAGAACGGCTGTGCACACCGAACCCGGTGCTAAAGGTGAATTATGCGAAACTGCGATCGCACGTGCGTTCAGAAAGCAAGAACGACGCGCGCAGAGCGGACAAAGCAAGGGAGAAAGAGGGCTGGATGCGAAGCAAGCCTGTACAGTGCCATCACCCTACCAAACCTCGCAACTGCCAAGCGCTCGGCGCTGTCACTGCGGCTGCTGGAGCCACGCACCCGCCCCGCCACAGCGCGCCTCGCGCCCCCGCAGGCGGCCAACGGCTGCACCACGGCGGGGACACGGCTGCGTGCGGGGGACACGGCGGCCCCGGGGCGGGGTGGCTTCGTCTCGGTAACTTGCGCGCAGGGTCGCGCTTCCCCAGGGAACAGTCCCCCCGCGGGCGGGCGGCTCGGAGCGGCATCGCTCCCCTCGCGGGAGGAGCCGGCGGCGTCTCCCCCGCAATGCAGCACAGGGAGCGCTGCCCGCCGCTGGGCCCGCGGCGACGGGGCAAACGCAGCGCCGAGGCGCCGCAAACCGGCGCGGGGGGGCCCACAGGCTGCCACCCCGATCCCCACGCCTGTCCCGCGGGGCGTCCCCACGCCGAGAGCCGGGGACCGCGGCGCTGCCACACCTCGGCGAGAGTGCGGGGCACGCCGGCCGGCGGAGCGGCTGCCCCGCCGCAGCGGGGACGGTGAGAGCCCGGCCCGCAGAGGAAGCGCCGCAGTGGGCGGGCCGAGGCCGCGGTGCGCTGGCCCACAGAGGGCCTGGGCCGGGCCGCGACCCGTAACGCGGCGAGGGGCCGAGGACGGGGCCCCGCCGCCCCGGGGAGGGGTGAGGAGGTGCCGGTCCCCCGGGGCCCCAGCTCCTACCTGCCGCCGCGCCGCCCTCCAGGCGCCGGTGCTCCCTCCGCCATCTCATACCTGCCGCTCCGCCTCCCCATTGGCCCGCCGCACCACTCCCTCGGCCCCGCCTCGCCCTGGCCGCGCATTGCCATTGGCTGTGGCCGGAGTCTTCCCGCCACCATTGGCCGGTTCGAACAGC
>JAVJGJ010000062.1:24860764-24880637 GCA_035590215.1 Microhierax caerulescens
CGGTGATGGTCCAGCTGGATGCTGCATGGACACAGCCCCACAGGGCACATGCCTGTCCCTCTCAGCAGCAAGCCACAGTGGTCCCAACCCAGGTAGGTAGCTTCTAGGTTAAGGAAACAATGGTGTTTTCCATCTCTTCCTGATTTTAAGTCTCAAGACTGATGGTGGGCATCTGCAACTGTCCCAGATGGTCCAGGACCCACCGAGCCAGCACCAGGGGCAGCCTGTTAGTCCTGCCACCCTCTCCTCAAGTATGCCTAGCACACCTGCAGTGCACAACTTGGAGACCTCCCACTTTGCAGATGGTATCTGCAAAGGTAAGAGCCCTTTGTGACAACCTCCTGCACAAGTGTAACTGAACACTGGTACACTGTCGGTGCCTGCTGTAGCCCGTAGAAAGGAGTCGCATGGCTTAATGGCATGCTGAGTGAAGAAATAGCCTCCAGCCACCTCCCAGCTTGAGCAACAAAAGCCAAGAATTACTACAGATCCTCATCTTGCACTTCTCTGTGGTTAACTGCAAAATATTTGTGGCTGCTACCTGCAGGAGGCAGGACTCCACATCATCTCTCACCCTGCCCCACAGCAGAGAGCTGTGCTCAAGCTCCTGCAGGCCCCCAAGATGTAGCTGTGCTCCCTGCCAGGAACAGCTGCTGGTGGGGAGCAGGCTTGACTCACAGCCAGCCTCCCTGGGCAGGATGACGTCTCCTCTCCAAGGGTTTCTATTGCATTACATGATTAATTAGCTGATTAACAAGATGTTGTTGCAGAAGAATCTGTTCTCTGAACACTGGCTCAGGCGAACACCATCCTCTGTGCTAATGAAACTCTTCTGTTCCACACAGGCATGCACTAATTTAAGCAACAACATGCAAATGAAGAACAATACAGTGAGTAATCTGGAGCTTTTAAATGAATTAGCTACAGCCTTCTCAACTCCCTGTCTCCAAGGAGAAAAGAAAAAGCAGAAGACAGATAGCTCTGGTGGGTCTGGAGCCACATGTTACAGGTGTTGAGGGCTCAGAAGGTGACTGCTGCCCGTTTCCCCCTGCCCTGCTTTTGGGGAGGGAGGACACTGGCCAAGGCTGCAGACAGCAGAAAATTATGGATATAGCTCCTGCTGACTAAACAGTCAGGAGGTGCTGCTGGAGATGACTATTCCATAAGCCAGGCTATGGGTTCTGGCAAGATTAAAGCAGCAGCACCTCAGCATAGCCCTGGGGCTCAAGTGAGAGCCCTGGGTGGGGAAGCAGGAAGGGAAAAGTGCTCCTGACAAGGCAGGACCAAGACCACTACAAGAGCTCCTCCTCTACCCCCAGGCTGTTACAAGGATCTTAGAAAAAAACAAAAAGCACATGACAGAACCACAAAACTGGATTTGCAGCCTCCAGAAAGAAGCCTGCAGTTAAGAGGCTGAACAAGCACTATCCCTTTAGCTTATTAGGAGACTGAGAAGCGTTGCAATTCCAGTATGTAAGCTACCAAAGTAGGAAACGACAAAGGACTAAAGGCTTTTTAATACAGAAGATGAAGGGAAAGCCAGCTACATTCACAAATACATGTTCTTTGCAGCATAAACAATGTCACCTGTATCTACTACCCTCAACTTCATTCTCTTCAGCATGCTTTGGCCAAACACTGTCTTTTGGGCTCAGTGCAGAAGTAACTGGGCAAAACCAGATGCTCAGGCCAACTCAAGATGTCTGGGCAGCTAAAAAGGATTATTTACACTGCTCAGGTCTACTGGCAGCAGGTGGTCAGAGCAGAGGAAAAGGCTTCTCTCAGCTCTCAAGGATAAGGGAAAGGGCAAGGCACAGAGGTTTGCAGTAGCAGTTTTCCAGTCAGTTTCCAGTCAGTGAACAGTCCATGCCCCGCAACCAGGCCTGGTTGATACAGGAAAAGGAAAAGCTGAGGCAGGACAAACCAGTGGCTGCCAAATGGCAGGCACTCACCCTGTGGCACAGATTCCCTGGCCCACAGTTTAGGGCAGAAGACGCTGCCAAGAGGGAGTTTGTATAAGAAAGCTGGTTGTAAGCAAAGGACTTCACCCTCTCTGGCTTCTTTCTTTGGCCAGTTCGACAACTTACCCCTACTGCACGTGTGCTGGAAGGGCAGAGGACACGGGCACTGCCTCACTGTACTGCAGTGCTGCTGCTTTGTGCTGCAGTGTTGCTCCTGACAGCCCCTAGGCAAGTGCCATGCCGGGTAAAGGGCTCCAGCTGCAGGTCCCATGCTGATGCAGGGGTAAGCCCCGTGGGGTGCAGTGCTGCAGCAGCAGCAGGACTTGCTGCAAGGGGCAGCCGGCAGAGCACAGGTCTGCACAGCTCTTAAGAAAAGGAGAGGAGGCATCTGGGCTGGGTAGGAACAGTGGGTATTTATCAACACAGGGAAATAATTACACATTACTCACTCTCACGCATACACACATACCCCTGCACCACGCAACCCAGCACCTTCCTCCAGGCACAGGAGGGCAGGGCTTGGGCCATGAGTTTGTAATACAACAGAGTGGTTTCCCAGGGAACCTCAAGCAGACACGGGCCACTTTCTGCAGGAGTCCCCACTGCTCTACTCACAAAGCCCTTATCCCCTGGTGCCCAGAGGCCACAGGGTGTTGTCTGTCCTGGGGCAGGTGCAGGCCAAGCACCTGATGCTCCTCAGGGGCGCTGGGCTTTCAGACGGTTCCTGCGGCCAGCCTTGGCCCCGCGCTGGGCTCCCTTCATCAGGCCCTTGAACTGACCCTGTATTTTTGCCCGCTTCCTAGAAGAAGGAAGAAACAGGAGGCTGGATTAGTGTAGGCACTGGGCACACCTAATGCACAGGGATGCTCCAAGCTACACAAGGAGCAGTGCAGAGGCTCACAGGGAGCTCTCAGATCCACAAAACCCTGCAGGATCAAACCTGGGTTTTAGCCCTGCTCCCAACCTTTCCCAGCTAGCCTCACCTTCTGTTGAGTTTAGCTCTGTTCAGGGGGATGTAGGCGTAGGGGTCGAGCTGGCCTTTCTTCTTCACGTCGCCTTTACCTTTCTGTGGGAGACAATGACATGGGAGAAGATACAGCACCAGGGGAGATGCATGTGTCCCATTCTGGTGCAACCCTGCCACCCAGCCATCCCAAAGACTACATTGCAGTGGGGCACCAGCTGAGCACATGGCCCTGGGAGCTGATTTCCCACTCAGATGATGCTACAGACACCTGCTTTCATCAGCAAGCAGGAACTGGCCACAGCAAGGGCAGGACAGGGACTCCAAGGTGGGCTAGAAATATTCACAGGTACCAAATATTTGGCAACTCCTCTTGGTGCAGAGATTCCCTCCAGCCTTTGTGCTACTGGGCCAGACCTCCAGCAAACAAACGGTGCTTCCTGCCCCAGCAAAGCCCCAGGCATCCCCTCACTGAAGCCTTTTGACCCCCTGGGTCCTTCACCTTGGATCTGTACTCTGCACCAAAGGCTGGCTCCTTGTTCAGCTGCCGGTGGATCCCAGAGCCTCCAGCTGGAAAACAGAGAATGTGTGTTGGAGAGGGGTCCCATGGCTCCCCCTTCCCAGTTCCAGGCTGGGGGAGCTGTTCCTGGTTTTGCGCCCAGCTCTTAGGTATGAGAACAGCAGAGAACGGTGACCATTTCCCATGAGCCAAGATCTCTGCTTCAGCTGTCCCGGAGCAGCCCAGCAAGACAGGTGGGTACATGGTTCTGGCTCCCTGGGGAACCCCAGACTGGGGACAGGTGGAAGACTTACCTCTGTACTGAGGGTAGGTCTCAGCTTCGAGTTCTTCATCATCTGGTTCCTCTCTGAACCGACGCTTCTGGCTCTTCTTCTGCAGAAGAAGGAACAGGGACCCTGCAGCTGGCTTGTACTTACAGTTCTGCCCTCCCATGGACCCCTGACCTGCTTCTTTCCCATGGGGGCCCAGACACCTTCCAGACTGCCTGTGCATGTCCCTGTCCTCAGCCAGCTTCCTGCACCTCTCCAAGCAGCTGGCACTTGCCTGGTGTCCCCACTGGCCTCTTGGGCACAGCTGCAGCTGCCATGGCACAGGCAGCGGTTTGGCACAGCTCGGTTCCCTCAGCATCTCCTCAGGACCATGAGCCCCATACTCACACTGCGGAGACCCACATCTTGCAGCACATCTGCCATCTCCTCATCTGCTCCTATGGTACAGGACAAAAGGGTCAGTGCAGGATGCAGGCACAGGAGACCCCCAGTACTATGCCAGCCCCTGGAGTGGGCTTTAGGAGCAGGGTGCCCCTGCTGAACCAGCACTTGTGACCTTGTCCCCTCCAACACCCTTCTGGTGATGGAGCAAGCTGCCTCCCCTGCGTGGCAATAGCACAGAAGAGAGTCACTGGGTGTGACACAAGACCATACCAACTCCTGCCACTTCCACCCACATCCCCCCAAGCTCCCACATACGGCTGGCAGGAAGAAAACCATTTGGAGCACTAGAGTAAGTCTAGCGTGGCCCCTGTCAGCCCAGGCAGTACCTTTGGCTTCATCATTATCCACCTCCTCCTCTTCATGGATGATCAGACGCCCATCTGCTGACACCTGGAAATCGTGGCTCACTCCCGTGGACCGCCTGGGGCCTGGCTTGGTGGCTGCTCACAGAGAGATGGGTCAGGGTCTGAGGAAGGACCCACTCCTGTGGGCAGTTGTAGTCCCAGGGCCCCTGTGCATCACAGCAGCCCCTAACCCATCCATCCCACCCCAGCCACACCCAAAGCTCCACTCCTCACCCAGGACCCGCTGGGACACATTGGGGTCCAGGAAGTTGAGGGGCTCATCCTCTTCCCCTTCCTTCAGCCAGGCTTGGCCCTTCTGCCGTGCTTGCTTCCTCCACTCCTTGCTCCTCTGCCGTTCCTCTTCTTCCTCCTCCTCATCCTCTGAGTCAGCCAGGATCTCCTCCATGCTAGCCAAAAGGCAGACAGAATGATGGAAACAGAACAAGCCCAGGGGTGCAGACCCCAGCCAGCCTCATAGGACTCAGCAGCCCTGGAGATGTCTCCAGCATCCCTAGAGGCACCAGCTGAGCAGATCCAGCAGCAAGCCCTCTGTGGGGGCTGCTCCTTCTTCACCCCTGGCCCATCTTCACCTGTCTCCTCTGGGATGTGCCGGTGGTGCCTCCTCTTCATCAGTATCCGTGGCCGCCTGCCTCAGGGCACGCTGCTTGCGGCTCCGGGCTTCCGCCTTGCGGATGTTCACCAGCACCTTATGGTACTCGGCTGGCAGCAGCCCCTTCACCAGATCAAATCTGAGGAGTGCAGAGAGCAGTCAGGGCCCACCTCCGCCTGCACCGCTTCCCAGAGCTCCCTCGCTGCAGCCCCAGGAGCCCCCAGCTCACCCAAACTTGCGGATGAACTTGATGAAAAGGTTTCGCAGCTTCATACGGAAGTGCCGTCTCATGTCGTCTGAAAGGTTTCCCACAGCCTCCAGCTGCCAGGACAGAGACCCTCGAAATCAAAGCACCCCTGCCCTGGGCACCCAGCCTCCCACCCTTCCTCTGCATAGCCACCATGCTCACCCTGCTGCCATCTCCCCATGCCCACCCCAGGCAGGGCCATGGGGATGTCTCCCTGCTTGGCAGGGCTGGTTCATGGGGGTTCTCTGGCAGATCCATGCCAGCGTTCAGGTGAGGGACCTCCTCACTGCCGTCTCAGTCACTGAGACCAAAGTTGGGCCCCTGACTCCCGTGCAGAAGCAGGGTGCAGCTGGAGATGCTCCCAGCCACCCAAGGCAGCCCTAGCTTTGTCCCACAACCTCCCTGGGGCACCCCACACAGGATCTCACCATTGTCTGGACATGCTTGGCCAGCAGCTTGGTGTCTACCAGCAGCAGTATGACCTTGAGGAAACCCAGGGCTGACTTCACCACATCTCGCGTGCGGGAGGCCAGCAGCAGGCAGACGTTCTGCAGAAGCTGCTCCACCACGCTCAGCTCTAGGTGATCTGCAACCACGATGTGGCTCAGCCACAGCCAGCCTCCTCCTGGCACTTGCCTTTGCTGGAGGGGCTCTGCCTTGTCCCTTTGTGCTGCCCTCATTCCCCCAGCCCTCCTGCTCCCACTCACCTTTGAACTCAAAGAACAGGCGGGTCAGGGCCAGCACCGTGCAGCTGATCACGGTGACTGAGCCTGTGAGCCCCACGTAGATCAGGAGCAGGAATCGCTCCATGGCCTCTGCAAGAGGGGATGACTCAGTGCCCTGCGCACCCTGCGCCAGCAGCATCCCTGGCCCATTTCAGCAGGGTGCCAGGCATGGTTCAGGTCCCTCTGGGGTTGGGGCACCCATGGGGCTGAGCAAGTGGAGCAGGAGCTCACCTTGTGGGGTGGGCCCAAAGCGGATGAAGGCATGCCCCATCTCCACAAGCAGCGCAAAGGCATTCTTGCGGGCCCCCACCGATACCTCCTTGGTGCACAGGATGACCTGGAGGCACATGGGCATGCCAGTCACATCACTGCTGCCACCCCTGTGGCCGGAACCTGATGGGTCCCCCCCCAGGGGCCATGCTCACCTCTGGGACCAGGGCAGTGACAAAGGGCTCATGCTCAGCAGAGAGCTGCTTCACAATGTGGAACAGGCACTTCAGCCGAGGCTGGGGAAAGAAACAGTCCAGCATTGGTACACCCAGGGACACACACCCAGCTGCCTCCTCCACCTACCCCATCCCCTCCCCTCCCACCAGCAGCTAAGATTCACCACTGCAGCCCTTGCTCTCACCCTCTTGGCCGGGGATGCCGCGCTCTTGAGCGAGTCCAGCAGTGCTGCCTGCAGATCCTGCAGGTGGGAGCGGACGAAGGCCTGGCAGGGGGCATGGGGAGCGGCACACACCTCCTCCAGCACACGGTACGCCTTCTTCTGCATGCTACGCTCCTTGCTCTGCAGGGACAGCCAACCCTGCTGTCAAGGCAGCCTCGACAGTCACAGCGTCTGAAGGGACTCCCACAGCACCTCATGCCACTCACCAGAGACCTGTTCCCTATAGCAGCTGCTCATCCCCCCATAGCCCAGGTCTAAGCTGGCAGCAAGCAGAAGGTGCCCCACTGCATCCCCTGCCCCTGTCAGGGCTGGGAGCAGACTCACCTGGAGGGAAGGCTGGATGGTGCGGTACAGGGAATCTAGGGACTGCTCATCAGCATAGGGTGCCATTGCTACCACCAGGTCCAGAATGGAAAGTCTGCAGCAGAGGACACACGGGTGAGTACCTGCAGCATCACTAACACTGCCCAGCCAAGCTGGGACTCTGGCTGAGTCTCATCGGATGCACAGGAGTGGCACATCCCACGTGGGACAGCATGAGTGTCTTAGCGCTGCTCACCAAGAGGAAGCCAGCAGCTCTACCCATTAGCACCAGTCCCCAGGTGTTACCTGGTAAATTCAGAGCTCTCAGGACTGGTCAGCTTCACGCTGGCTTTCTGCAGGAACCCACACACCATCTGCAGGGCAAGCACACAGAGCAGGATCAGAACTGACCGAAGGAAGTACCTTTAAGAGTTGCAATCTACCTGGTAAACACCTCGCCGCAGCACTTTGTGGAGACCAGAAGCACTAGTGGGTCCAAAAAGAGCTAAACAAACTCACAAAGGACTTGTGCATGATGTGCCAGATGCGGCTGCAAGGTTGGGAAATATCAGACCACTGGCTGGGAAAGGCTGCCTCCACATAAGGGCAGGAAGGGCTGCTCTTTGCTCAGCTTCTTTCCTCCTGCCCTCTCCAGTCAAGCACCCACCACAGCCCTATCAGACTGGATCCGGCTGGGAGATGCTGGCCTGAGCCAGCACAGCCTGCCCCACTGCCCCAGGGCCCTCTCACCTGTGGGTCAGTGATGGTCAAGTAAGCACGGACAGTGTCCAGCACAGAGCGGCGCTGAGCACTGCTACCTCCATCCTCCTCAGGCTGGCTGTACACATTGAACAGGATGGGCAGGAAGTTTTTGGCAAAGCGACCCACTTCTGCCCGCTCCACATCTAGGGAGAGGATGACAGGGGGTTCCGGATCAACATCTCCGCTTTGCAGGTCACTGCAGGGGACAGGGACCCACCACAAGGGTCTGTTTCCCCCCCAACCTGTCTCACAGCCTTTGTGGATGAGGGTGCGCAAGGCCTGGCACACGGTGGGGCGGAGGTCTGGACGCTCACTGATGGCCATGCCCAGGGTGCGGGCCAGCCCCTTGAAAGCCCCCAGCACATCTGTGGGGTGGGTGCAGAATCCAGGCAGCAGGGTCCAGACCTAGAAGGCAAAGAAAAAAGGTGGGAGGCCAGCACTCTTCACCCACGTCACTGCTCCCCAGCCTGGCACCACTGGTACACCACGGCAGGGCTCCCGGGCACTCCTCGTTACCTGCCACTGCAGCGTGTCGTAGATCTTGGCCTCCACACTCTTCCCAGCCTGGGTAAACTCCACAGCTGCAGAAGAGAAGGGAGAGATGAGCAGAGAAGTGGGGGTGGAAAAGCCCCACTCCACCCCAGGGGAGAAAAGGGAGGTCCATGGACCACCCTGGGGCTCCCGGCAGCACAGGACTGCACCCACTCAGACCCCCACCACGCCACCCTCCTCACCTCTGCTTTTCAGGGCAGCTGCCAAGGGCAAGAAGTAGCTGGTGAAGAAGCCAAGCCGTGCACCCTGCACGTAGTCCCGCAGCACCGGCAGGAGCCAGCTGCGGGGGAAATCCAGGGTCTCCCTGGGGAGGGAAGGCATGGGTGGGGGGAGCACAGGGCACTACCAGCATTAGCCCCTGGGCACAGGGCACCTCCACACAGCCCCAGAGCTGGGCACAGGTGGGCTCAGCAGAGCCAAAGACCTTCGGCACCACACAGGGACTGAACAGGAACATAATGAATGGCTCCAAAATTGCTACTGCATGGCTGTACTCACTCCTTGCCGTCGATCTCCAGGGGCACAGCTTCTAGGAGCACCTCAGGACCCATGGTGCTCACAGCAGCCCCCACTGCCTGGTCCACTTCAGCAGTGTAGGGGAAGTGTGGGGAGAGACGCAGGTCACACAGGGACCGGAGACACTGCAAGGACAGAGCAGAACAGTCACAGAGGAGCCACAGAGACAGTTCTGGCACATCACTCACTATGCCTGCCCAGGGATGCCAGCTGCCCCACATGTCCCTGTGCCCATGAGCTGTGTCCCAGAGCTGTGCACTTCACGCTTACACACGGGCAGGACAATGGGCACCAGGATGGCCCTGCTCCACAGCTGGAGAGGTCAACAGCAACACAGCCCAGGCAGCAGTGCGGCCACCCCACCTGCCTCCATGGATGTGCCTGTGGCCCCTGAGTCTGGCTCACCTTCCTCATGATGGGGTGGCACTGCTTCCCACATGTCTCGAAGAAGACCTCCAGCACCCGCAGCACCTCATCCCATGCTGCATGGAAACGGTATGTCAGGCCCTCCTCCACTGATCTGGGAAGGAGAGAGGAGATGGTTGTGCTGGCAAGGACTGATCCAGCAGTGATCAGGGCACCCACCAGCCTGCCAGCCCCCACTGGGGACCAGGCAGAGGCTACTCAGAGCTCAGCCAGGCCCACAGGGACAGCCTCTCCCACACCACCACTCCTCACCTGAACATCTTGCACAGGTAGGCAGCAGGGGCTGGGGCAGATGCAGAGACTGTGCCCAGGTCTTCCATGTGTGGACCAATGCACTCGCTGAGGAGAGTCTGCAAGGGCAAACAGGGAACATGGGACAGCAGTGGACTACAGATCCCCCAGCCTGGCATGCACAGAGGGGCACACCACTCCTCAGAAAGCCCCAAACTCCTGGGCAGAGCCCCCCACAAGGCCCAGGGCAGCCAAGTGGGAAGAGGTGCCTGTGTGTGATACCTCCAGGGTCTGAGCCGCTGTGGCCACCACCTGGGAGTGTGGGGAGAGGAAGCAGTTCATAGCAGCAGAGAAGAGCCGGGGGAGGTGAGCCCAGCACAGGTCCTTCTGCAGCCTGGAGAAGAGAAATCAAGCAAGTGAGAGACCAAGTGGTCACCTCTCCCCATGCCCAGCAGTAGCCCCTGCCCATACCTGCCCAGGTTGATGTGCGCCCGCTCCATGGTGGACAGCCAGGTCAGCAGTGGCTGCAGGTCACTCATGCTGGGCACGTAGTCATAGAGGGCCTGGGGAAGCAGAGGGCGGGTGAGTGCCATGGCACTGTCAGCCCCATCCCTCCCTGCACTGGCACCCCACACTCACGGTGATGATCTGGGCATTGAGCTCAGCCGGCAGGCAGGCCTCACTGGCCTGGGCACTGAAGAGGCTGTGGAAGGCTTGCATGGCACACGCTGTCACCAGCTGTGAAGGACACCGTGTCAGGAGCAGGGGGCTCTGCTTTGCACCCACTGTCCTCCTACCCCAAAGCAGGCTCAGCCCTGGGAAGCCCAGCAAGCACCAGCTGCCCTGGGCTCCTCTGTGTTTGCACCCTGCATTTCCAGGCTCCTAAGCCAGCAGCTGAGGGGGTTTGAGCCCTTCCAAGTGCAGCTGAGGGGGAAAGGAGCTGCCCTTGCCATCCCTGGCATGGGGACACTCACCATGTGGCTGAGGGTCATGACTCGGAGCAAGGTCTCACAGCAGGTCTTCACCACAGCTGCAGGGAAGCAGGGCAGCAGGTCCCGCAGCAGGGCGAGGACATGCAGGGTGGTGGTCGCCTCCTTGGTGCCTGCAGGAGCAGAGCAACATCTGACCTTGTGGCACCCCATGGCAAAGCCCTGCCCAAGGCAAAGCCCCTGTGACAACACTGGGGCTGACCCACAGAGCTGGAGTGAACACCCCCTGACTTCTGGGACGGGTAGAGCAACAGACAGATGGTTGAGGACCCTTCCTAAACACCTTAGGTGTCCCAAAGGCATCTCGTATCCTCCCCAGAAATCCAGGGTGCTGCCCCCTCCCCTCTCTCCTTCAAATCCTTATTACCCCACAGCTGCACAGCTCCCCCGCCGCCCCGACTGCTGCAGGCCCCTTGCTCCAGCACCCCATACCTCCAGCTTTTTCGATCTCCTGCACGCAGAACTTGGCGGTGGAGGGTGCTGCAGGGTGATGCTCAGGTGCTGCATCTCCAAACAGGAACTCGCTGCCTCTCAGGACAGAACACACACCGTGCTGTGCCGCTTTCCGCACCTGGCAAAGGAGAGCCCGGGTGGGTAGAAGCCACAGGCTCCAGTTTCACAGCCAGCCCCAGAAGTGAAAATCATAGGCAGTGTCATCTGTCACCAGTGCCACTGGGTGCTCACCTTAGGCTTGGTATGAACACAGAAGCTCAGCAAGCCGTGATAGACCTGGAGAGTGATGGGGTAGCTCCAGGCTGCCAAGTCCTGCTTCCGCAGAAGTGTGGCCAGGCAAGAGAGGACCTACAAGGGACCGGCAAGGGACATTGGCATCAACCGACAGAGACACCTTCCCTATTGCAACAGCATCAGGCTGACCACTCAGCACCACCCTGCAGCAGCAGCCTCGACCCCAGCTCTCAGCAGACCCCAGGGGCAGAGCTGGCATGGCCGGCTGCCTCCTAGCCACTCACCCATCGCAGGGCAGAGGTGGAGCTGCTGCAGGCCTGTGAGGACATGATACCCATTAAGGCTTTTGAGGCATCCGAGAACTTTTTTATAAGCACGGGGCTTGGAACCCTGCCAGGAGAAGAAGGCATGGCATGTCAGTGGTGTGGGTAGTGGGCAGTGGGTGGTAGTCATGCAGGGAACCTGCATCCCCAGCCTGGGGAGGGGGTCCAGTACCAACCCCTCTTCCATGATGGGGCCAGGTAGTCTCCTCACTCCTCTGCCAGCCACTCACCGCTTTAGGACAAGGTTAAGCAGGTAGGCAACAGCCGCTAGTGACTCAGGAGATTCTACCACTTCCAGCGTGGTCATCTGGGAACAGAGAATGGGAGAGTGAGGGGAAGCAATGGTTCACACCAGGCCCGCCCTTCCCCAACACCAGCCCTTGGAGAGCAGGGCAGAGAAACCAGAAGCAGCCCAACAGCAGCTGACCTCAGCTAAGAGCACAGCACTTTCCTCCACCAGCCCTCCCAAGAGCCCACCCGTGCTGCCAACAGCAGCTCCCCTCACACCTCCTCCCCACGACCATCACTCACCAGTGCAGCAAAGTACTCTGTCTCACTCTCCTTGCCACCCCGTGAGCGGATCACCTCTGTCACGGCTGCCAGCACAGCGCAGATCTATGAGCAGCAAGCAGAGCAGGTCAGTGCCCTCAGCCTTGCATCTGTGGGGTCATCCACATGGGACCCCACCCTGTCCCCAGCCTTGCTTCTGTCCATACCTCTTTGTGAGCAGCAGAGTTGGATTCCCAAAAGCGCTGCACCTTGCTGAAGGTGACGTTGGTGCAGTCACTCAGCCCACTCAGGAAGGTGCCGGAGGACTTCTCTGTGGCAGCCTCCACGGTATCATCCTCCTCCATGCGGAGCTGAGCGCTGTCAGTCGTCTGCTCCAAACATGGAGACCCCGACTGCAGTTCATTGTGCAGCTTCACCGCATCCACTGTCAAGTTGCTTTTCTCTGTCGGGGTGAAGAGCTTTGCTCAGAACTGTGAAGTTGTGTTGCTCCACCATTTACCACAAACTCTGCAACCCCCACCCCCAGCCAGAGTGGGAAAAAGCACAGCAAAAATTGGTGACAGCTCCTTGTTCTTGTGAAAACAAACTAGGGCACAGTCCAGCTAACTCATCTGATGGAGGAGAGCATCACAAACACATCACAAAAAAGCCTGGTGTACCAAGGCTTTAACACCGAGGTGCTTCTGGTAGTCAGCCCCATTTATTTTCTTCCACCCAGAGCCCTGGCAACCAGACAGGCACATGCCTCCCGTCCCTCTGAGCCCCAGACACCAGCTTGCAACCAGCTACAAGAGGACAACGCAGTCTTCATCTGCAGGAGAAAGATCTCCCTGGCCAGAACCAGCCATGGCTGCAAAACTCCAGCCCCTGGCAGACTGATGTTCTGCGATTTCCTTCCCCATCAGGCGGCCTCCTGAACCGGAGCCCCCGCCGCGCTCCTCCCCACGCCGACACCGCGGCAGCACTTGCAGGTACGGCTGGGGGCTTCTGAGAGCCGAATCGCTCCGGCCATGAGCCTGCCGAGGGCCACGCCACTGGGACAGCACCGTCCCGGGGGCTGCGGGCAGGGCCCCGCGCCGGGCCCAGCAGGGCGACAGGGTTGCTGCACGCCGCGCCCCGTTTCGCTCCACAGGCCCGGTGTCCCGGGGAGGGAAGGAGGAGGCACGCGTTAGGCCGCGGGCTTGGTTCTCCTCCCTGTTTTGCTGCCTCCACCTCCCGGGGCTGTAGCTCGGGGGTGAGCGGCTCCCGGCCCTCCAGCCCCCAGCCTCAGAGGCCCGCCCCACAGCCCCCCGCGGCCCTGCAGCCCCCGCCGGGAAGGGCCGGGCCCAGTGCAGGGAGCTGCCCGCACCGCGGCCCTGCCCGCACCGCGGCCCTGCCCTCACCCGCGGGCCGGCTGAAGAAGCGGCTGCGGGCAGCCAGGCGGTGCCGGCGGGTCTCGGGGTTGCAGTCGCTGCTGTGGCCCTTCCGCCACCGCTTCAGCTTGGCGGCGGCGCCCGACCGGAGCCGCCCGCTCCGCGCCATGCTGGGCCCAGCTCCACGTGTGGCCGCGCCACATACCCCTCCCCTTCCGCTTCCGGCGCCCGCCGCCATCTTGAGTGAGGGCCCCGGTGCCCTCAGTACTGGCTGCCTTCCGGCGGGGCGAGTGTGATCGCTGTCAGGGAAGCTAAGCGGGGTCGCGCCCGGCTGGGGCTTGGATGGGAGACTCTAGGGGCGCAGGGGCAGCCGGCAGCTCCCCCTGCAGGGGGAGCAGGCACCGCCGGTACCGCCCCCGCATGGCAGCGATTCCGTAGCCAGGTCGGCGCCCGACACAGCTGAGCAGCCCCGACATATTACTGCATATGCATTACGGCGTAGTGATGTCACGACCTGAAGGTCGCACCGCCCTTCGCGGCCGCGCCATGCGCTACGTGCGCCTCCGCCCGCCCGCGGCTCTGCGCATGCGCGCCAGTCCCCCGCCTTCCCCCCCTCCGCCCCAGCCGCGCGGGTAGGGGCGGGGCGGCGCCGCCAGCGTCAGTCGCGCGCGGCAGCGGCGTGAGAGGAAGGAGAGAGCGCGCGCGCCCCGGCCGCCCCGCAGCCCTCGCTCCGCCGCCATGGCCGCCTACCGCCTCGTGCTCGTGCGCCACGGCGAGAGCGCCTGGAACCTGGAGAACCGCTTCAGCGGCTGGTACGATGCCGATCTCAGCCCCGCCGGTCAGCAAGAGGCGCGGCGTGGTGGCGAGGCCCTCCGAGGTACCGGTGACCGGTAACGGGGCTGGGGGTGGGGTTGGGTGGGTAGGTAGGCCGGGGAGGGATGTGCGGCCACCTCGGCCTAGTGGCGGTGGCTTTGGGGCACTCCGGTGCTGGGGTGTGGGCTCCGGTACTGAGGGGATACCCTCAGGTACTGGAGGGGGGGGTTCTCCGGTACTGGTCGCGTCCCCGCCTCTGCCGGCCAGACCCTGGGGCTGACCGCCGGCGGCGGGGACACGACCGGTACCGGCAGGGTGAGGCCGCCGCCGCCCTTGGCCCCTCAGCGGTTGCGTAAGTCCCAGCACTCACCTCCCCGGTGTCCCTCCGCTACCCGCCTTTCCCCGGTCTTTCCCAGATGCCGGCTATGAGTTCGACATCTGCTTCACCTCGGTACAGAAACGGGCCATCCGTACCCTCTGGACCGTCCTGGATGCCATTGATCAGATTTGGTTACCCGTTATCCGAACCTGGCGCCTGAACGAGAGGCACTACGGGGCTCTCACTGGTTTGAACAAGGCTGAGACGGCAGCGAAGCATGGTGAGGCGCAGGTGAAGATCTGGAGGCGCTCGTATGACATTCCTCCACCTCCCATGCAGTCTGATCACCCCTTCTACAGCACCATCAGCAAGGTAAGACCCACTGCTCTTCTTCCACCTTGCTGCGAGGCTCCCAAAACCACCTTAAGTCCCTGCAGCATGGTCTGACATCCTCCATAAAGTCTCTATCTGTTGCAGCAGCCGGGACTGTTGTGCATGATGCTGGCTGGCATTGGGCTGAGTGTGTCTCACCCCCTTCCCAGGGAGTTGAACCCCTGGGCATTGCACAGATAGATTCAAAGCAGAGGGGACGATACCTGTTAATCATTAGTCCTGTGACCTGTGCATGGATGTTTGCTCTGGTCTCTTTTCCCAGAGCAAGCAATGTGTAGCTTTCCCCAGGAAGGGCTCACAACCCCTACTGTGGCTGATTGCAGCCCTAAAGGCACCTTCCTTGCTTCCAAGCCTAACTTTGCCTACATGTAGTAGGTCCTCAGGGGGAGAATCTTGGGGAGGGATAAAGGCCTTGCCACCTCCTTCCCACCTCCTGCCTGCACTGCTGGGGCCACTGCCTAAGCATGGCTGTTCCTTCAGGACCGTCGCTACGCTGACCTGACAGAGGACCAGCTGCCGACATGTGAGAGCTTGAAGGACACCATTGCCCGGGCTCTGCCTTTCTGGAATGAAGAAATTGTCCCACAGATCAAATAGGGCAAGCGAGTCCTTATTGCTGCCCATGGCAATAGCCTGCGTGGGATTGTCAAGCACCTGGAAGGTATGTCAGCCCTGCAGGGGTATCATATGGGTTTCCCCGCTGCCCTGGCTGGCACTGTGTGGGTAGGGCCATGAGTGATGGCACCTCTCTGTTCATAGGTATGTCAGAAGAGGCCATCATGGAGCTGAACCTGCCCACTGGCATCCCTATTGTCTACGAGCTGGACAAGAACCTGAAACCTGTCAAGCCTATGCAGTTCCTGGGGGACGAGGAGACAGTGCGCAAGGCCATGGAAGCTGTCGCTGCTCAGGGCAAGGTTAAGAAGTGAGGGTGGGCAGCAGGCTAGCACGTAGTAGAGCCCCCTGCCATCCCCTACCCCTCTGTGCACACCCCCCACAGCCGTAGGAACTTGGAACTGTGGAGCTGGAGCAGCTCCCCAGGATTAGGCCCATTCCCTTGGTACCAGGCTCCCCTCTGCAGACAGCCTGGGGGCCCAGGGGCGAGGGGCTGTGCGTGCGGAGGTCTGGTGTGAAAGGCAGCCCTGGCTCTGCCGGACAGCGACTGCACACCTCTCCACACCGAGATCCCAGCCCTTGGGCCCTGTCTGCAGGCGTACATGCCGAGTGATCCCTCACTGTGCCAGGCTCCTCCTCTGCTTTGCTTCCCCGGCAGCTCTCGTCACCTGGTTACTGTAGTTCTGTTGCTTGATTTAGTCATCCCGGGAGCAGTGGGGCGAGTGCAGCGCAGGCAACGACCAAGATGGGTATCCCATTCCCTCGTGGGTGTGTGGCACAAAGTGGGTAGATACTGAAAGGGTTGTATTTTGGTGCATGTGGTACAGCACCCAAGGGTGGTACTCGTGACTCTGGACCTAGCTCTGCTAGCCCCTGCTTTAACTTATTGCCTTTGGACAAGGGCAAGGGAGGGAGCCTGCCATCTAGAAGTTCGTGTCCACCGCATACTTCCCCCAGCTGAAGCCCATCCTAGTCCTGCTAATGAAGCAGGTACCATTGTGCCCCATCCCACCTGCGTGTATGTGGCCCTGTTGCTGTGGCCTCCTCTGCTGGCGCCGTGAGCCTGGGCTTGTACGGGGTCAGTGTCACTGTCCGACAATAGCAGCTGTCTTGTTCCACTTCAATAAAGGAGTAATGCGCAATAACGAGGTGTGTGTGCTTTTGTGTGCTGTGTGGCTCCCTCCCTTGCCCAGCACCTCTCTCACGCTCCCATCACACATGTGTGAGGCAGCACAGGGCTCGGGTGTAAAGCAGAGCTCCGCAATCTGCTGGGGACAACGACACCCTGCTGCTCCGTGGTTTTAAGGCTGTGGGTGTGGCACGCCCTTGTCCCCAGAGGCAGGCAGGGCACGTGTAGCCAGAGGAGATGTGATGTGGCACCCTGGGGCTGAGTGCACCACAGCCTGTACCAGTTATCAAGGCAGGGCCAGGGAGACAAGCTGTTCTCTGTGCTCCAAGCTGATGTGGGGAAACCAACCTTGTGAAGTGAGTGCCTGGAGTCAGCACAGCCCAGCTGCATGCCAGAGCTCCAGGGTGTTTGCCTTGCCACAGCAAAGCTGCTAGGTTGTTCCCCTTCCCCAGCAGCAGGCTGGGAACATGTGCTTCCTCCTGGCCAGTGCTGGGGAAGCTGTCCCCTCAACCGCTCGGCTATGGGAGCCAGACCAGCATGCTGCAAGCAGCCCCAGCCACCCCTCTGCGCCGTAACTGAGCAGAGCACAGAGCTCTCAAAAAATATTTATTATCTAAAAATAGAAAATCCATCCTGCCAGCGAGAGCCTGGCTGTCTGTTTCAGCCTCTTGCAGGCATGGAGGAGGAGGCTGGAGCCCAGAGGCTGTTCTGGCCCCACGGACCCCAGCCTGGCAGCTCCTTGCCCTGCAGGGTCCCTGCACCCCCTCGGGGGCTGCTAGGTCTGCAGGAACTGGGGCTGCACACGGGCCACCTTACGGAAGTCCTTGGTGTGTGTCTGGGGGCACTGCATCTCACACCAGCTGATGGGCACCATCTGCACCCCTGAGGACACCACATGTTAGGGGTTCCCCTTCCCCAAATTGTGTTCCTCCACGTGGAAAGGGAGGAGGCTGCATCAGCTGCCCCTCAGGGAAGGATAAGGCAGGATGGTCCAAGACGGGGCCCCACGGCCCATCCCTACCTGCCTCGCTTCGTGCCACCACCACGCCCAGCTCATTCTCTGCCGTGCTCAGCAGGTAGTTGGACTGCGCGTCCCCCAGGGAGATCTGGTTAGACAGGGGTTAAGGGAAAGGCCTTCCCAGGGGGACTGGAGCAAACCTGCTGTCCCTGGCAGGCCCTCACAGCATGAGGGGAAAGGATACGACTTTGGCCAGGACTATGTCACCAGGGCGGAAACTCTTGTACACTTCTACCTGCATGGGAGAGAGCAGGCAAAACCACACAGCATGTTGGGGTGCTCCTCGCAGCCGGACAAGTGCCCCCCACCAGCAGAAAGTGGGGATTGCTGCGGCAGCACAGTCACCAGCAGTGCCTCACTGACCTTATCCTTCTCCGTGGCTCGAATATCTTCTCTCCTGAAAAAGGAGATGGAGGAATCTGAGCGCCAGTGAGTGAAGGCGACTCTCCAGCCTGTGGCAGGAGCTGCCCCAGCCTGCCTGGGCACTTGCCAGGACTTGCTGGACACCTGTCCAGTGCTCAGGGCAGAGCTCCTGCCAGGGCAGCTGGCTACACTCCCAGAAAAGCCTTCCTCCCGCCTTGAGGATGGGGTGCCAGGGCACCCTGTCTCACAGGGAACCTTTTCCCTACCGTATGGTTCCCCGGAAGGTGGATTTCAGTGGTGTGGAACCAACGTACAGGATGTGCACCTTGGCGAAGCGAGAGTTAATGCTACAAACCTGCACAGAGGAAAAGGGGACTCAGTGCCAACGCAGGTCTGCTTCCACACCAGCGCACCCCACTTCAGGCAAGGAAAGGGCAGGGTGCAGGCAGGACAGGCCTGTATGCAGGGAGTTTGTGTCTCACTTGGCCACCTCCTCTTCATGACCAAAGTAGTGGTGGCAGAGGTGGGACACCCAGCAGCAAGCCAGGTGAGGAAGATGATACTTGTGGAACTTAAGATGTGCAAACAAGGCCATGACCTCCTGTGACCCTAGTCCCTCTCCCACCATCAGGACACTAATCCCTTGGCCATGTCACCCTTTCTCCAAGCTCCCCCTGGCACTACCCTCCACACACCCTGACCCAGAGGGAGTTCTGGAAGGGAGAAAAAGAAAAACCTCCCCTCAGCCCACCTCAGCTGCAGGGCAGGCAAATTCAAGAAGCAGGGATCCTCCATGCCAATATCTAGTGGGTTTTGTGAGTGAGGGACCCAAGGAAACCACTAGGCTCCCTCTGCCCTGCTAGCAGTCGTAAAGAGGGTACTAACAAGCCCAGAGGCTCTCATCCCACCCTGTATGCATGCAGGAACAAAGGTCAGGACAAGGCAGAGAGCACAAAGGCTGTGCAGTTTGCTGTCACAGTGCACCCTACCTTGCATGTTACCATGGCCCCCACATCAGGCAGGAGCTGGGACTCAGCATCTCTCACCACTGACACAACAGGCAGCTGCAGGACAGCAGACACGAGGGTTAGCTTGAGGCACAGCCCATGCACAGGATCACACAGGCTCAGTCTCACAGCAGGCACCGGCTGAACCCCTTTGGAGCCCAACTCCCCAGCCGGGAAGGGGCTGTCAGCCTCAGCACCCAGCAGCTGGCTCTGGGGAAGAGCAGCGTGTGCCATGGCTGCGCTCACCCCACTGTCCTCGCTTCTCTTCTCCAGACAGCCAGCCAGCGAGGAGAAGATGAATCCATGCCGGGTGTAAGTCCCGCTGCCAGCCGTGGCCTCCTCCGTACTGCACAGCCGCTCACCTAAGGTACAAGGGTCCAGGGGCTGGCACTGCCAGGGGGACCAGGCTCCGCAGCGCCCCGGGCACAGTGCCCGCTCCTGCCTGGCCCAGTGTGGCGGGGCAGCGCCTTCCCGCACACCCGGCGCAAACCCCCTCGGCCTGGGCCGCCCTCTCCCGTGCTCCTCGCTGGGCCACCCCTGCCCTGGGCACTCCCCAGCTCCAGGAGCCCGCTCTCCTGCCCCGGACCCCCCACCGCCACCTCTTCCTGCCCGGGCCCGCACTCACCGGGGACGCAGTACCGTACGGGAGGCGCCATGTTAGCCGCCGGTAGTGCATCCTCAGAAATCCTTCACCCTATTGGCCCCGGCGGCAAGGCGGCGCTGTAAGCGGCACGGCTATTGGCAAGGAGCGCGGGCGCACTGCCCGATGGGAACTGTAGTCCAGCGCTGGCAGAGGGCGCTTCCCGGCATG
>JAVJGJ010000062.1:24880737-24893262 GCA_035590215.1 Microhierax caerulescens
CTCCCCCCCCAGGGGAGAATTTGCCCCCCCCCCGGGGGGAGCAGGAGGATTCATTACCCCCCCCCCCCATATCATAAGGAAGCGATTCCTGCAGGGCACAGCCACCTCCCACCCACCTCTACCGTCACGTGTGTCCCCCCCTCACCTTTTTCACCCCAATTTTAATTTTTTACGCCCCCCCCCTCGCAGCTGCCATCAGCCAGTGGCCGCAGGAGCCGGCGGAGGCGGCGGTAGCCCTCTTACTGGCCCACCTGCCGCTGTTACAACCGGGCAACGCGGCGGCCAAAGCCGAGTACATGAAACGGTTACAAAAAATTTTGGCGTACGCCATCGAGAGCAACCGGTGCGTGGAGGAGAGTCGGCAGCTCCTCTCCTACGCCCTCATCCACCCCGCCACCACCCTGGACGACCGCAGCGCCCTGGCCTTGTGGTTGGGTCATTTAGAGGAACGTTTAGCCGGAGGGGGGGGCCCCCCTAGCCGACCCCCCCGGCCCGATGCTCCTCGACGGCCTCCGCCTCCCCACGAGTGGCCTGAACACGCCACCCCCGAGCTGGCACCCGCTTGGCCCGAAGCCACCCCCCGGGAGAACGGGCACCCGCCTTTCCACCCCCCCGCCAGCGGGACCGGGCTGGGGGGAGCGGGTGAGTGGGGGCTGGGGGGGGTCGTGAGGGCCAGGGAGGGAGCTGGGGCCGCCGGGGGGCCGGCGGTGCTGTGGGGCTGGGAGGCGATGCGGGGGTGCTGTGGGCCTGGAGAGGCAGCGTGGGGAGGATGCTGTGGGCCTGGAGGGGGATGCTGCGGGCCTGGAGAGGCAGTGAGGGGGTGATGCTGTGGGCCTGGGAGAGGCGGGGTGGCTGGTGCTGTGGGCCTGGAGGGGCTGGGAGTGCTGTGGGTCTGGAGAGGCAGTGGGGGAGGATGCTGTGGGCCTGGGAGAGGCAGGGTGGTGGTGGTGCTGTGGGCCTGGAGGGGCTGGGAGTGCTGTGGGTCTGGAGTGGCAGTGAGGGGGGGACGCTGTGGGGCCTAGAGAGGCAGTGAGGGGGGGATGCTGTGGGGCCTGGAGAGGCAGTGAGGGGGGAATGCTGTGGGGCCTGGAGAGGCAGTGAGGGGCGGATGCTGTGGGGCCTGGGGAGGCAGTGAGGGGGGGATGCTGTGGGCCTGGAGAGGCTGAGGGTGCCGCGGGGCAGGAGGTGCTGCAGGCCTGGGAGACACTGGGTGTGTGTGTGCTGTCTCCCTGGGTGTGCTACAGTGTTGGGAGGCAATGGGGGGGATGCTGTGGGCCTGGAGGGGCCAGCGGTGCTGCGGGGCATGGGGATCCCGGGTGTTATGGGAGCTGGATGCAGTGGGGCTGAGGGCTTTTTGCTGTTGGTATGAGCAGCCTCTGCACAATGGGGCTAGGTGCCAGAGAGTGTCTTGCCGCTGTGGGTCTGGGTGCTACTGAACTGGGGGAGCTGGGTGTTGGGGAGCTGGGCGCCACTGGAGGGTGCCACAGGGCTGGGTGGCTGGACCCAGCAGGAGCAGGACGCTGGCTGTGCCTGGGTAGGGCCATATCTAAGGTTTCCTGCAGCCTGGCTTTGCTGTTGCCTGTGGTCTTGGCTGTGCTGCTAGTTGTTGTCCCATCACCGTGGGCTCACTCCCCCACTGGGATGTGGGGAGAGCCAAGGGCAGGGTGAGGCCTGGAGCCCCAGTTCCTGACTGGGCCAAGGAGGGTGCATGGCTCTGCTGGAGCCTCATCCCTGTGGCTGTGCTGCTGCATGCTGGCTGGTGCCTGGGGACAGAGGGGTGGCCCGCCCTGGGGCAGGCTGGCTGCCTCCCCTGTGGGCCCCCTGCTCAGCAGCTGCCAGCTGTTGTAGGTGAGAAAACCTCTCTGAGGGGCAGGGAGGTGCTGTGTATTTGGAGGGGGGGCTTACCCCAGGACCTGCTGCTGGCTCCAGCATTTTGTCTCTCACTGTGCTGGCAACACAGGGACATGTGTCACCTAAAGGCTGCACAGCAGGAAGTTGTTGTTCCACTTCACACCTGATGTCTTTCAGAGGAAGGCTCTTGGCAGAGTCAAGGGCAAACATGGGGAAAGGGATGGCACTGTGGTTTGCATATCCCACCTCTCCCTTACCAGGGTACAGGAAGCCTGGGCAGGAGCCATGCCTGTGACCTGGAGTGGGCTCGTGGGTTTGGTGTCCTCATGTCCAGCTGCTTCCAGCCTTGGGGTCAGCCCCACACTCATCTGGCAGGGCAGAGGGGAGCACCTGGCTCCTTTGGACAGCCCATCTGGATGCTTCAAATCCTGCCCTTACCTTCCCTGCCGCTCCCTGAGCGCTGTGCAGTGGGTACAGCAGCACAGGGAGCCAAGCCCTGCTGGAGGGCCCCCACCTTGTGGCATCACTGCCTGGCACCATGCCAAGGTGAGCATTTGGCCCAGGCTCAGAACGTGCTTTGGTAGGACCCTGGGGCAGCCTCGCTGCTTAATATTGATGGGCACTGTCTGCACGGAGGCCTGGGGGCCCCAGCCCTGCAGATCGTTTTCCCAGCTGCTGGGCCAGATCAGGTTCCTATTTGCTCCCAGCACAGGTCTCGGGTGGGACAAGGGGCTCAGCAGGTAGGGAAGCACTGCACAGCATCACCTCAGCCTGGGGCTTCCCCTGTGCCACTCCTGTGTTGTTACATGGCGTTGTCCAAGGTGGATCCAGCCAAGGTGAATGAGGAAGCATTGGGACTCTTGGAGTAGGGCTGTGAGGTTGGGAAGTGTGCAGGGTTACCTCTGCAGTTTGGTCCAGAGGTTGAAGTGGAAGGAAGTAGCATCCTGGCCCTGCTTTTTGGGGATGATGAGAGGGACCAGGTGAGGAGAGGTAATCCTGGCCCTATTTCTCCGCATACATCTTGTGTGGTTTCCCCTGTTCCCAAACCTGTTGGGAAGGGCTAAGTTTGGGATCATCCCTGGAACTGGCCCAGCATCCTGGATGCTCATGCCTTCTCTGGTTTCCTCTGAGTCAGACTCTCCATGTCGCTCCCCCGGCCCCCTCCCCGCTAGGAAAGACGAGATGGGACCAGAGAGCATCTGAGCCCAGATGTCGAGGGGCCTGTGCCCCCCTGCTCCACGCAGAGAACCATCACGGTGACAGTGGTCCCACAGCCTCCAGGAGTCTGGGCTTAGCTTCCTTGCCCTGCATCCTCATGCAGGGTGAAGGAGAGGCCCCTGCTGTGCTGTGCTGTGCAGGCAGGCGTCTGGCAGAGTTGGTACAGGGAGCCGTGTGATCGACATCAACACATCTGGGAGGAGACCCTTCTTGAGGGACGACCAGGCAGTAGGGTGGCCTGCCCACGCTGAGCTCCTCTTCCCCCAGGCGCAGCATGGCAGGGATGAGGAGCCGGCAGCGGATGTTTGCGGCAGTGATGCGCCTGCTCCTCAAGTGCCTGCGGCTGGGCCGGCGGCGACGATTTAAGCTAGTGCGGCAGGCAGAGCAGCTGTGGCACTACGGGCACCTCTGCCTCCGCTCCCTGCTCTACAACTCCTTCACCAACGGTGACGTGGTGCTTGACTCCCTCTTTGAGCCTGTCTACTGGCTGGTGGACCACGTCACCCGGTGGTTCGGTGTGGTGAGTACCCTCACCGGGCAAGGGGGCACCTGGCTTGGGGGCTGGGCTGAGCGTGCTGCTGGGGCAACTGAGTGTCGGGGCTGCTTGTGTTCTAGGCAGGAAGGGAGTGGGGACATCAGTGTGTGGTTCAGATTGGTTTCCCGTGGCCATATCCTGCCTGTACCGCTCCCCAGGCAGCAAGGGTCAGGTGCTTCCCACTCCAGTGACCCAGGCCCCTTTCCTGTAGGTGTTTGTGGCACTGGTGATTGGGCTGACAAGCTCCATCGTGGCCATTGTGTACATCTGCCTGCTGCCCCTCATCCTGCAGACCTACACACCTGCCTGGATCTGCTGGCACCTCGCCTACGGACACTGGAACCTCATCATGATCATCTTCCACTACTACATGGCTATCACCACCTCGCCTGGGCACCCGCCACAGGTAAGGCACCAACCAGCAGTGCAGCCTCTCCCAGCTGGGCAGTGGGGACCAGCCACGGACAATCACTGTGAACTGCTAAAAAAGCCTGGTGGTGTCGTTGCAGGAGGTGGACTCCAGATCGGGGCAGTTAGGCTGGATGGGGTGGGGTGGGGAGGTGGGGGGAGGTCAGAGGGGAGGTGAGGAGCATGGGGAGCAGGGGATGGGTGTGGGCCTTGGGTGCACAAATCTCTTCTGACCTGTGCACAGGCCAAGGACGATCTCACTGGCGTCTCCATCTGCAGGAAATGCATTGCCCCCAAGCCAGCTCGCACGCACCACTGCAGCATCTGCAACAGGTAGGGATCCTTCCCTCTGCCCACTGCAGCACTTGGGGCGGCCTCTGGGACCCCTCTCCTTGCCCCCTGCCACACTGCAAGACCGGGGCCCCTTCCCCACTGCTCTGCTGGCTTCTTGCCTCATCTCTTACACAGCCCACAGGGCTGGGGGGGCTGCCTGCCCCCTCCTGAATGCAATGCTTGCACTGACACTGGCGCTGCTCTCCTCCCTCCCAGATGCGTGCTGAAGATGGACCACCACTGCCGTATCCTTCTGCAGTACTAACGTGTGGCACTCTCCTGGGGGAGACTGGCTCTGCTTCCCCCTTCTGTCCCTGCCCTGCTCCTCACCCAAGTCAGCCAGCACAGGGAAGGGGGCTGGGGGCTGGGCCGAGAACCGCCCTTGTCCCTGGGGTGGGTTTGGACCCATGGTCTGTCTCGGTTACGTACCTTTAACCCCAGAGGCAGCCTGGCTAAACAACTGTGTGGGACACTACAACCACCGCTACTTCTTCTCCTTCTGCCTGTTCATGACCATGGGCTGCATCTACTGCAGCATCAGCGGCTGGGAGATGTTCCGGGATGCCTACGCAGCCATCGAGGTGAGTGGGCAGGCCCTGGCCCTTGCCCTGCTGTGCTCTGAGGTTGTCTGGGCTCCCCAAGCTGAGCTTGCAGAACAAGGCTGGGCCAGGTCTGGCCTTGTAGTGACTTTGCTTCCCCTCTCCTTCCTCCTGTGACACCCCCAGCTGCCCTGGTCCTGCGGTGGAGGCAGTGAGGGGGAAGGGCACCCTCTGAGACACATAACTCGTGCCCTGTTTTCCATCCCCCTAGAGAATGAAACTGCTTGAGAAGGAGAGACTGCAGGTGGCTGCCAACCAGGTGGGACATCCCTGCCCCCCACAGCTGCTCCAGGCAGTGTGGAGCAGAGCTGCCCTGCAGGCTGGGTCCTGCCTGGGGCCCTGCTCTCAAGGAGCACATCACAGCCAGAGCCAGCCCCCACGGTCTTCTCGTGTCAGAGAGCTGGGGCAGGCCGGGCAGCTCTACTGTGGCATTGCCTCCAGCAGCTTGGGGTCTGCTTCCCTGTGCACTCAGCTTCCAGGGGCTTTGGCTGGTGGCAGCTGCTTGGCATGTGCTGCTCAGGCCCTGCTCTCCTGGGCAAGCTGCAGCAGTACGTACACATCTCGCCCTGAGCATCAGCTGCGGTGTGGTGTGGCGTCCTGACCAGTCCCACAGCTATTCCCTCCCCCCTTCCCTCCAGCGCACTGCTTCTCACCCGTGTGCCAGCTCTTGGGTGTCTGTACGTCTCATGGCTGTCTTGGGCTGCCTCCCCATCACCCTGGCTGCTGTGTTGGTTCCAGCCACAGTCCTTTCTAGCTGTCTGAGCTCTGCATCACTGAGTGGTGCAGCAGTCCCCTGTCTGGCTTCAAGCTATAAAGCAGTTTGGTTAATCCCCCTGTTCCCTGATCCTTTTTCAGACGTACTACCAGACGCCACCACCCACCTTCTCCTTCCGCCAGCGAGCATTCCACAAGAGTGTGGTCTACCTTTGGGTCCTATGCAGGTAAGGGGGCCCGGGGTCTGGGAGTGAGGGTGCTGGGGGCAAGGACTGTGCAGCCTCCTGCCCTGTGGCATTGCTGTCCCTCCCCGGGTCTGGGCTGGCTTGCTCTAGCACAGATGTCCCGATCCTGCCAACTCGTGGGCCATGGAGTAGGAGAGATTTTGGCTCCATCACAGGGGATTAGACAAGCTGACCCACCTATGCAGCAGGGGGTGTAGGGAAGGCAGCCTCAGCCCCCCACAGCTGTGGCACCGGGGAAGGAAAGCTTGTGTGCAACCTGCTGTCCCTTGCTGTCTCCAGCTCGGTTGCACTGGCCTTGGGTGCCCTAACGCTGTGGCACGCTGCCCTCATCACACGTGGGGAAACCAGCATTGAGCGGCACATCAACAAGAAGGAGAGGCAGAGACTCCAGAAGAAAGGCAAGGTGAGCACAGCCCACAGAGCGGGAGGGCTGGCTGAGGCAGAGCCAGACATGATGTGTGTCTACCCCCCACTGCAGATCTTCAGGAACCCCTACAGTTACGGCAGCTGGGATAACTGGAAGGTGTTCCTGGGTGTGGACGTGCCACGGTAAAACCCTGGGGAAGCCCCTGCCTGGGAAGGTGGTGGCTCGGCACTGCATGAGAGTGCTAGGTCAGAGCAGGACAGCGAGCATCCCACGCTGTGTGCTGCTCAGGGCTTTGCAAGGCACAGAGGACTATGGGCATCAGTTGCCTTGTTGCTCCTCAGCCCTGCCTGGTGGCAAGCTCTGGCCTATCCAGCACCCCTTTTGTCAAAATGTCCCAGTTGAGGAGCTCAGCCCTTGTGGCAGCTCAGGGAAGCAGCCTCACAGCCCTGGTTTGGCTCTGCTGAGCCCCGAGACTGGCTTTTTGCTGCGGCCTCACTCCTTCTCCCCACAGGCACTGGCTCACCCGCGTCCTGCTGCCCTCTCCTCACCTGCCCCACGGGACAGGCCTGAGCTGGGACCTGCCTCCCTGTGTGACCAAGCAGCGTGCACCACTCCTGGCCATCTGAGGCCCAGGTACTACAGACATCCCTCCCCGCAGGCGGGGGAGCGCACAGGGGACCCGCTCCACCACTGCGACTCCTTTTGGCCCAAGTGCCTGGCAGAAGGTGGGTGCTGGCACACATTGCTAACCGGAGCCAGAGCCACAGGAAACTGGACAGTGTCAGTGCCCGAACGCCTGCTCCCTTGGCTCCTCGGTGGCTGCAGGCAGCCCAGGGGGAAGGGCAGTGGAGCTGCTGCTCCCTGCTCTAGCTGAAGGTGCGGCCCCCGCTAGCACAGGCACGGGCCAGCACCCAGCTCAGCTCTCCGGCAGGGCTGGGGGCCGAGGATGGCGCACCTGCCCGGCAAGCACTCCCCAGGGAGCCTTTTTAAGACCATCCAATAAATATTTCTTTTTTAAGGGCGCCTGGCTCTTTTCACCGGTGGAGGGGGGGGCAGACCTCTGGGTACGCGGGAAGAAAGGGACCCCCATGATTCTGCAGTGCAGAAAGAAAAGTAAAGGCCTGTGAGTAGCAGCACCTTTAGCTACTCAACATACGCAAGGGCACTGGGGTCGCAGCCTGAGCAGCACAGGGACCCCCCCGCAGCATTACCAAAACAGATAGATTTATTCCTCTGGCGCATGGGTTGCCACACACTGTACATGTGTGCACAGGCCTGCCCTCTCCATTCACATGTGGCGAGTCTGTCCATCACTGTCCCTTGCTGCAGCAGAGGCTGGCAAGCTGCGAGCAGGACAGCTCCTTCCCCTCTGTGGGTGTGGGGAAGGTGCCACAGTGAGGGGTGCTGTCTGCTGGCCTCCACGCTCCAGCCCCAGCAGTCGGGGCAGTACTGGGCTTCGAGGGTCCGTGGCATCAGTTGGATGGCTTGGTGGGGTAGCAGGGGCCCGGTCAGATTGTCAGTCAGCACAGGGAGGTGATGCGGGGTGCTCACCTGCCCGGACTCCCCAGCAAGAACCTGTGGGGACAGAGGTGGTACCATCAGCCACGTCCCCAAACACCAGCAACCCCAGCGGCTCCAGCCACCACCACTCACCATTCCCCCCGTGCTGCCACTGCCTCCTTCCGTACCAGCCTCTTCTTGTCATCCAAAGGCTTGGCCAGTGCCCGAATAACTCGGGCCTTGTACGGGAGCAGCTGTAGGACAGAACGGGCTCTTACAGTGAGAGAGCTGGGTGCTGGCTGCCCCCAAGGAGGAGGTTGGGGCCCCCTTGCCCCTTTACATCCAAGAGGCAAGCAGACTGCTGCCAGAGCACTTACCACTGCTGTGGGCAAGCTGGTAAGTGCGTGGGCACAGCGCAGGGCAGCAATGCGAACAGCCTGGAACAGACAGGGGTGAGGGCAGCAGAAAGGGCAGGGGCGGAGGAGAGGGGTGTGGGGTGAAGGAGGGGGTGCACGCACCATGGTGGGGCTGGAGGTGAGGCTGAGGAACTTGGTGACCAGTGTATCAACGTGCAGGCTCATGATCTGGGGAGCTTCGAGCAGCAGCGGCTGGAGGCAGCTCAGCGTGGAGAGCTGCACCACGTGGTCCGAGCAGGACAAGGCCTCAAGCAGGAGGGAAAGCAGCTGCAGGTGGGGAGGACACAGGAGACATCATGAGTAACTCCCACCCATGTGCTCTGCGCTGCCGCAGTCCCACCCCGCTGCCAAGGCTGGGTCTCACCGTAGGTAGCTCCGTCACCAGCACAGGTTTGGGGAGGTGGTTGAGCACATGGGACAGGCCCTTCAGGTAATTGGCCTTCACGTCTGTGGAGAGCAGAGATGGTTACAGGCAGGCAGAGGAAGGAGGGGACACCAACTCAGGTCTCCTGGGTAAGGGGTCACAGGGTGGCAAGGCTGGGCTGGGGGCGGCTACTCACCAGGGCCAGCCTTGTGGAAGCCCTGCACCAGCTTGGGGACGTTGTCAGTGAAGAAGCGCTGGCGGAACATGATGCGCACGTCCGCATGGCAGCCCTTGTGCAGCACATCTGGGGACTTGGCCATGAGCAGGGAGAAGCCATCAGCCACAGCAGGGCCCAGCTCCGCATCACCCAGCAGGCCCAGCAGCTGCGAGGGAGAGAGCTCTGAGACAAGGCGCTCGGCTGCTGGGGTTCCCAGCCGGCCACGTGGGGAGCAGGGATGCTCTTCCAACATTACCCAGCCCCACCACCACCTACCTTGTCCGTCAGGTGGGAGCTCAGGGGGTGATAGCGCAGCACCAGGGCTTTGGTGACCTGCGCAGGCAGAGCAGTTAGCACCAAGCCGCCCCCCCGGCTCTCCCCCTCTCCCACATCCAGGGTGGGCCTTACCCAGAGCAGCAGGGTGAGCGCCTGCGTTCGGCGGGGCCCTTCTGCGAGGCTGGGCTCCATCCTGTTCACTGCAAGCTGCAAGATCTCATCCAGCTGCTGCCCTGGGGACACAGAAGGGACAGGCTGAGCTACTCCCCTGCCAGCAGTAGGCAGGGACCCATGTTGTCCTGCCCAGCCCCCTTACCTGCCGGGTGCTTGTTCACCAGCCCTGCAAAGCATTTGGCAGCTGTGGTGGCTGTGAAGGGGCAGTTGCAGGAGCAGCTCAGCGCCAGCAGCTCCCGGAGCAGACGTTCCTGCTGAGGAATTGCCACCTGGGAGAGACATGGTGTGTGTTACAGCCCAGGGCCGCAGACACTCCCTTCTGCCCATGGAGCTTGCTGTGGGCCCAGGTAGGAGGGTGCTCAGTCAGGGCCCCTTCTCCACTCTGTTCCCCACCAACTTACATCGCGGGGCAAGGAGCAGACAAGGGCCATGAGGAGGGCAACCAGGCGTCTCTGTGCCTCCAAGCACTCCCCGTCCTGCAGGGGAGTAACAACACCCATGTCATTACGGTCCTTGCTGCCAGCCTGTGCCAACGTCCTCATTCCCTGCCCCTGCTCCAGCGCTCCAGCCCCAACCACCCAACACACCTCGAAGGGCTGGAAGGAGCAGGGAAAACTGTTCTGGGGCAGGAAGGAGACCTCTCCATCCAGGAAGAGGGGCACCACATGAGACACGCTCTGGGCAGCCAGCCTAGAGAAAGCAGACATCGCAATGTGCTGCTCTGGGAGGGCCACCAGAGAGCTCCTGGGTACCTCCCAGGAGGCGAACAGTTGCCCTCTACAGATAGCAGCAGGGGGAATGCAGCGGCCCCCTCCCCACAATGCACCGGTGTCCCACCCCAGCATCACTCACTCAGGGCTCAGGTGAGTGGTGGCAGCACTGATGACTGGGACCATGGCAGCCAGCACCTCTTCCTCCAGCAGCGCCTTGCCCAGCAGCGAGTGGGTGCTCTCTGCATGCAGCGGTAGGAAAGGGACATGCTGTAGCCCACTGCCCAGGGGGATGAGGCAGACACAGCCCCCTGACCCACACCAGCCCTGACACAGGGCTGCTCTGCCTCTGGCAGGCAGCAGTGGGCCCGCAGTGTTGGCGGTTGCCGGAGGGCAGCAGCAGCAGCAGCACTGGCTACAGGGTCAGGGACCCCCCAAGGAGCTGCCTGCTCTCCCCTCTCCTGCTCCAGCCCACACCTACCTTGCATGGCAGCCTGCACGGCCATGGCCAGCAGGCAGGGCACCACCGTCTGGTGGTAGTACCAGCAGCCTTCCGCGTCCTGCTGGCACTGCAGGGCCACACGGTGCAGGCTCTGGCACACAGACACAATGTCTTGAGTGTTCCCGGCCTCACTCCCTGCAGGACACGAACACCATCTTATCAAACAGCTGCAGCACCCACCCCTCTGATCTGTGCCGGTATCCCGGGGCAGTGCACCCCCCCCTACTCCCCCTCCACCAGTGGGATTCAGAGCCCAGCCCTGGGCTCCTTACATCACTGCCATCCCACTCCCCCAGCCATCACGGGCAATGGAGGCAGCTCCTGCCCACATGCGCTCTACAGAGCTGCCCGCTGCAGGCTGCATTACCTTTGTGCACCTTCCAGAGATGCTGCAGCAGGACAGGGACAGTCTCCCTCACAATGCTGGTGTGGGTGGACACAGCTGCCAGGGCCTGCAGGCAGCGCTGCCGCAGGGAGCAGTGGTCACGGGAGCTCTCCTCCTCCCGCTCTGAAGAGGAAACACACCTCAGAGGGCTGCTGGGGTGATCCCAGGCCCCCTCGCTCCAGGGCACTCAGGGCCCAGACCCTGGCAGGGTGGATGGGGTGAAGCAGCACAGCAGAACTAGCCCATGCCAAGCCCAGGGCACTCTGCCTGCCCTGTAGCTGGGCAGTTCCTCCCCACCACAGTGACCCTGGCCACACAGGCTGGTTGCCAGCAGCAGGCACGGCCTTCCCTGTGCCAGTACCAGTGTCTGTGCTAGGAATTCCCCAAGGAGAGCCACCAACCTACACCATCTGGCACAGCCCCACTGCCTGGCAGGAACCAAACAGGGGTGGACAGGCTTCAGCCAAAACCAGAGATCACTCCCTTCCCAAGGCTGCCAGCCCTACCTGACTGCAGCTCCTCTTCAAGCCTGGGTACCATGCGTTCAGAAAAAACCTTTGGGTAGACAGGGGCCAGAGATCCAGCTGCCTCCATCGCTGCTTTGCTGCCAGGGTGGGAAGAGATTAGGATGGGTGATGTGAGCACTGCAAACCTGGAGCAGCTTGTACACCAGCTGCACAGATCTGGGCCAAAAGGTGCCTCCAGGAACCCATTTCTCAGTAATCTCCCTTTTTCACCTTACTGGCAGGCAGAGCAGATCCCTCTACTTCGACAGGCCCAGACTTTCTAATCTCCAGCCCCTAAGTCATCTATTTTATCCCTTTGCTCCTACACCCACATGGTCTTATAGCTCAGACAGTTCCTGTGCTATTCCCAAGACCACAGCTCCTCTCTGTAGCAAATCCAGGCTTTGTTCCTCTCCCCACAATGGGAATGACTGCAGTGGTGCCAGCCCAGCCCTCACCTGCTCTGGGAATCCTCCTCACGCAGAGCAAGATGGATGAGGTGATCCACAACCAGCTCCAGGTCAGAGGGAGATAGGAAGCCTGGAACAAAGCCATAGAGGAAACTTGCCTGTAGCCAAAGCCAGAGATGCCCGTGTTCTGGCCAGCGTCCTTCCCCCTCATCCAGGCTAGCAGCAACACACCAGCATGCCAGAGATACAAGATGCCCAGCACAAACAGACGAGAAAGAGAAACCAAGTGTCCCTGGATCTCATGGCCCGGGTAGAAAATGCTGCCAGTGCTCCTGTGCACCTATGGGCAGCAGGCAAGGACATCCCAGCAGCCACGTGGCACCAGAACAGGGCAACACCTCCCTCTGCCTCCCCAAGGGAAACAAGGCACCAACCTTGCAGGGAGCCCAGGACAGTCAGTGCCTTGATCCCAACCAGTTGCAGCTGCACACTGGGATCCGTTAGCGCTGAGAACACCACAGAGCAAACCGGGGCTCGGAGCGACAGCAGAGTGCTCTCATCTGGAGAGAGAGAGGCATCGAGTCACTGACTACGCCTGGCTGTCACTGCACAGCCATCACCACAGCACTCAACAGACCCTTTCTCGGGCCCTGCCGATTGACCCCCAACCACACTGGGTCCCTGGGACACTGGCAGGGGGTCACACATGCAGCCACCCAGGTCAGTGAGCATTCCTTCCCTGTTAGCATAACATGAAGGTGAAGCCAGAGCCAGCAGCCCCCTGGGACACAGGTG
>JAVJGJ010000062.1:24893362-24903914 GCA_035590215.1 Microhierax caerulescens
CAGCCCCCTGGGACACAGGTGCCTCTGGCCAGAGAGACCAGCCAGCCTCACCTTCTTCCACATGTCCCCACTTCTGCTGCAACTCCAGGAAGCCCAGCAGCATTTCCAAGATTGTCCTCCTCTGGCTGCTCTGCAGGGACACAAAGGTGTAACCCAGATCACCGTCACTGCTGGGACACAGCTATGCCTCAGCCCAGCACTGCAAGGCCACAGGGAGCCCATGGGTCCCCAACCACAGCCAGGGAAAGATGCCCACTCCGCTCCCACCAAGCTCTGCAGAGCCAACGGGTGCACTTGGCCCTGCTGTCTGTGACCACAGAGGCCAGGGTGCCCCTCACCTGCGAGTGTTTGCTGTACTGCTCCAGCAGCAGAGGCAGGACACTGCCAGTGACATGGTGGTAGGCCCGGAGGGAGGCACCCGCTACTGCCTGCAGGAGTTTGGCACTTGGCCACACCAGCTTCATGTCGGGCTCACACAGATGGTGCCTGCAATCTGAGATAGGCTGGGCGTCAGCTGCACCAGCAGAGCTCCTCTGACTCGCGTGCAGGGACGCAGCTGATATCTGGGCTGGGACATGCTGCCAGGGCACAGCTCTGAGCTGCAGCTACTGCCTCCCTAAGAGCTGCTCACCCCCACCTCCAAGTGTACAGCACAGCCTTGGATGCCCCAATTCCAGCAGAGGGAAGCAATGCAATCCTATAGGAGTTTCCTACTGTGCCCCCTTCTCCTCCCTTCCCGCAGCCAATTACCTTGGAGAAGCCAACAGTGGCTGTGAGGGCTAGAAAGAGAAGAGAGGCTTCAAAGAGAACAGGAGGGAAGATCTCTAGCTAGGAGGATGCTTGCAGGCCTGGCTGCTCAGGGCAGGGTAGTTCTCTCTGCTAGCTACCTTGCAGGATGCTGCTGAGGAAGGAATCCAGCAGATCCTCGGTGTCAGAGCTGAGCACAGAGCGGGAGAGGCAGGCAGAGAGGGCATGCAGTGCGGCCAGGCACTCCGCCTCGACCTTTTCGCTTGCTGTCTGGAACACCTGCAGGAGAGGCCGTAGGATGAGCTAAGTCCTATGCTGACCCCAAACACAGACTCAATGCTCCCAATGTGGGCTGAAGGGCTCAGGCTCCCATTTCACTTCCTATGTGCTTTGCCCATGCAGCGGGGCGCATCCAAGCCTCAGGGACACATTGATAGGGCTGGCCTGTCCCCCACTTTTCAGCTGGGGGCTGCTGGGAGACATAAGGCTCACCTGGTCTGGCTGTGAACTCCTGCTCAGCAGGAGCCCAGCTGCAGTGGCGCATTTGTTAGGGGTCCTGCAGTACTCACCTCCCTGCGCAGCGATGACCAGAGGCTGGGAAGGAATTCCTGCAGCTCCTTCTGCCCATAGATAGCACAGCAGGCAGTCTGCGAGAGGGAGCCAGGAGAGAACATCAGAGAGAAGCCAGTACCAAGAGGACATAGAGCAGTGACACTGCCCATCCCAGCAGGCTCATGCTGAACTACACAAACCACTCAAGGGACAGAAAAATAGGAGTGATGCAAGGGACAGAAAAATAGGAGTGATGCAGGCCAAACTAGGACCCTGGAAACTGTGGCTTTGTAGGGGAGAGTTCTCTGGCTGGCAGGGAGAGGGGCTCAGAGGTGGCTGGTGGCTGCTGCTGCCACACGCCAGCTGTGGGCTAAAGAGAGTAGGGGATCCCTCCTTACCAGAGTCTGGAGGGAGTCAAGCTTGGCACTTTGCAGGTCTGAGTCCATCTTCTCAATGAGCAGAGGGAGAAGGAACTGCAGAGAGAGGCACTTAGACTCAAGCCCACCCTTTGCACCACCAGCCCTGCAGGGCTGCAAGCTCAGCCTCTGCAAGAAGAACTGCCCTCGTAAGCAACAGGCAGCCCCTTCCCAGGGTGTCAGCATCAGCACCCTCCCCACACCCACCACCAGTGGGAGACAGGGTTGCCCTAGTACAGGCCCCTGGTCCCAGTTGTTCCCATCCCACTGAGCCACAGCAGGAGCTGCAGCACTACGAAATGCAGCCTATGCTCAGGGAACAATGGGGTGCTCAAGAACCCCCTAGGAGCTTCCTACCTCAGCAAATTGGGGCGTGGAGGCCAGTACGGCCCGGAGGCTCAGGATCAAGTCTTCTCTCTGGATGCCATGAGGGTCATTGGGGGGCTGGAAAGGAAGCAGAGAGCAAGACATCCATCCGTCAGGAAACCTCCCAACCCAGCCATCAGCTGAGGCTGCGTCACCTCATCTCCAGCAAGGCAGCTGGATGCCAGTCACTGCAGCCAGCTTGGCACTGGTCCACCAGCCTGTGTACCACAGCTCGCAGCTCAACACTCCCCAGCAAAGACTCTTGCCCACCGTCTCCTCCCATTCTCTGGAGGGCACTCAACCCCAGAAGGAATAGGCTACGGCATGGGGCAGACTCACTCACTGGAGTAAAATCAATGGGGAAGTAGCAGGATGTAACTTCAAACAGCTCCTCCACAAAGGGACCTGCAGAGAGAGGAGAGGGAGTAAGCAGAGATGCTGAGGTACAGCAGCTATGCCTAGTACCCATGACGGGCTGGCTACACAGCTCCTAAAGCATGTCAAGGACCACCCCAGCCCTAGTCAGACCAAGAGCCATCCCTCCAACAGCTCAAAGAAAAGCAGTATGTCTCCCAGTCAGCTCTGCACAGCAGGCACAGGCTCACCCAGGGCATAGTTCTTGGCAATGAGATCACGCACGATCTGGAAGGCCACCAGCAGATTACGGGGATCCTTCTCCCCATCCATCACCTGGATGAAGCCGAAGGTGAAGTCGGCACCCAGGCCCTTCAACTCTGCAGAAAGAAGGAGTGTGAGTAGGTGCAGGACACCAGACCTCACCACCAAGCCACAAAATCAGCCCAGCCCTGCAGCCCTTCCAGCTCTCCTCAGGCAGAGCCACAGAGCCCTCGGAGAAGGTGAGAGCAAGCCATTTTCCCAGCGTGGACAACTCCAGAGTGGTTCTGGCATCTGCCTGCTCACCTTCCTCTCTGGTGCTCATGAAGTTGGTGATGATGCTGTAGACTGTGTGGCGGTCCAGCTGCAGGAGGGACTGGAGGGAGGAGCAGAGCAATCAGAACAAGCCTCTGCACATGGTGGCACTGCTACCCGTCAGCCAAGGGCAGCCCATGCCCTTGACAAGGGGGCAGGACCCCCAGCAGCTCAGCTGCTGCTTCCTGGCACACAGATCCCATTCAGCACACGTGAAGTGTGCACATGCCTGTGCAACAGCACCCAAACACGACTGTGTCCATCACTGCATAAATGCACCATCACAGTCACACTAGGGCCACAAATGCTGGCCAAGGCCCTGTCAGCATCAACAATTTTAAATTGGAGGAGCATCTGGGAGCTGGGGATGCTTAAACACGGCCTGAAGAATAGAGCAAAGGAAATAATTCCCCCAAGGATGAGAGAAGAGAGGACAAGGGCCAAACAGGATCTTCAACTGCTGTCTGCCTCTCCCTCTACAGTGAGCTATGCTGTCTCTAAGCTCTGCAGAAGCACTGCACTGTGCTGAAGGATGTGCTACACTGCACTGCTACTGCATGTGCTCAGTTCTCAGGGCGGGCAGGCCACCCCCAGTCACCCAGGGAGTGGGGAGCAGGGATAGGAGGATGGGAAATCACATTGCTCACCTGCACATGTACCTCCTGGAAGATGGCTTTGAGCACAGACACTGCCAGCCCTGAGGACAGCACTTCACACATGCTCTGGGGACAGGAAAAGAAAAGCAAGAATAGAAAACAATGATGGTAGCCATATAACAGAACTCCTGTCTCTCCACACCAGCTGCCTGCTGGTGTGGTGCTCCCACAACAGGGAGAGCTCACCACCCCCAAAGACAGGACAGGACACCTATCATCTGCACTGCTCCCCAGGGTGGCCAGGGAATCCTTACCCCAGTAGCAGCATGGGGCAGGAAGCCAAGGCAGTCTCCTCTGCAAGGGGTGCAGCAGGAGCACAGAGAGGACAGGGCTATGCCACCGGGAAGGAGCTGACAGCCCAGCCAGGCTCTGCTCAACACGCTGCTCCAGCCTGCACCGAGGTGCTGCATGTCCCAGGCACCATTCTGGAGCACATTGCCATACCACGGGCTCGGGGGTGCGAGCTCACCAGTGCTCGGAGTCCTTGGAGCACCGAGGGGATCACAAGGTGATGATCTTGCAGCCGGTTCTCATAGAATAGGACCAGATGCAGCACTGTCAGGAAGAGACACCCACGTGCGTTAGACCCAGGAAACGCAGCTACCGGGTGCTGGCCCCAACTCTGCCAAAAGCAGCTGCCAGATTAAGAGCAAGCACATCTTGAACCGGTGAACGGGACAAACTGCCACTCTTGGGTGCACCCACCTGGCTCCAATGCCTTCACCCTCCCCTCGTGACCAACTACATCAGACCACAGCGGGGCAGCACCCACCTCTGGCTGCTGCAGAGGTACTGGAACTACCCGAGAGGCATTTGCCCTGGCCTGTCCAGAGATGTGGGTACAGACACCAGCAGGAAAGCGGCAGACGCCTGCCTGCTCAGCGGAGGCTGGAGGATGTCGTGGGGTGGGGCACAGGGCTGGAGCAGGAGCTCTGATTTCTCTGCACTTGGCTCCACAACACGTTCCCGACCCCTGAGTCACTGCCACGGGCGCCTGCACACCCCGGCCGTGGGGAGTGGCAGCAGGAAGCAGACTGGAAGAGCCGGCTAGCAGCATCCTGCGCCCACAGCTGCTGCAGAAACTCAGCCCCCCAGGAGGCAGCCTGACGCAGCACTTGAGAAATGAACTGCGTGAGGAGAAACACGAAGGGAGACAGGGCCAGCTGGGGGTGTCACAGCAGCTGCCTGTGCCTTCCAGGGAGCTGGCTCTGCCCACCCTCCTCCAGAGCTCCTGGTGACTTGGCTGTAACCCAGCTCACTCCCCTTGCTCAGCTGCCCTGACTCTGCCAGGCATGCTGCCCCTGCAGAGCTCCCCAGCCCCATCACAGTCATCACACCTGACTCCAGCTACACTAGCACCTAGTCTGACTGTACTCTCTGCACAGCTGCTCTTGGCCCTGCCTGGAACCAGTTTAAGCTTTACAGAGAGTCAAACACCAAGAACTAAGCACCTTTTACTTCCATCCTTCCCTTCCTCCACCTCACTAGCTGGACCCCCTGCCTTGTCAGCCTGCTGGCACAGTTTCAGCTACCCAACAGCAAGGCCTCCAGGTCCAAGTCAAAGTTTGGCAGCACTTACGGGCTTCCCCTGCTGCCAGCCAGTTGCTATGGGGCATTTAACACAGCCAAACCTTCTCTTTGCCTCCATGAATGGGGCAACTTCAGCTCCCCATGCTGGTCCTCCACTCCACTCTTATCCTTACACTGATCTCCCCTCCTCCCCAGGCCCCAGAGTTCCCCCACAGTTAACGCAGGCAGGCCACAGGGCTTCGACATAACTCACTTTGTGAACGATGGTTTTCTTGCACTGAATCACCACCCAAGGATTTTGACATGCAGATGTATCCTGCATGACCCAAGGCGTCCCACGTGGTGCTGAGCACACCTGGGTGTGCAACACCCACACACTGCCAGGGGCACCAGCTGCAGCATTGGGCTTTGGTTTGTTCAGGGAATTACATTAATTGTGTGGTGAGGCTGGCAAAAAGGCTGCAACGTGAGGCCCTGTACCCTCCTTGGACTTTGATTCTTGAGAGACGTACAAAGTTGTCACAGTGCTAAATCAATCCCTTTGCCAACTGCAGGACAGACATTTGAGTGGCACAGGCTTTGCCCCCAGTCTTCCAGCAGCCACTCAAGGACCCAGAGCAGCCCTTACCTTCCTTCTCCTGGAGCAGGGAGTAACACTGGAGCAGGACTTGTGACAGCAGCTGGATGCCTTGCCCTCGTGTCCGAGGATCTGTGCTCTCCAGACAAGACCTAGTCCACGTGGGGAGAAAGGCCAAGAAGCCTGTTGTGAGCAGGAACACCCAAGCAGGAAGCACATCCTAAGCAGATACACTATAAAAACAAAGGGGTGCTGCTCTCTGGGCAGGGCAGTGGTGGCCCAACCTTGCCTGAATTGCCAGCAGGGTGGGAGTGGACTCCTCTTCCCCTGCCTGTGTTGTATGTGTGTACCTGGCCCCAGAGCCACACAGCAAGAAATCCAAGTTCTCAACTTGGACCAAAAAGAAATTGCTCTTGTGCCATGTTCCGCATCTGAAACTCAGACTACCAAGATCACAAGGGCCAAAAAAGGGCAAAGCCTCTTACAATGAGGCAAACCCAGCCCCCAGCTGGGGAGAAACGAGCCTCTCTAAGGCCCAGGTCATGACAGCTTGGAGACAGGAGCAAAAGCTGCGCCAGCCAGCTTGTGACATGGTGACGTGCAGCTGTGTGCTCAGGCAGCTCCTGCTGGGGACAGCCCCAACTGAAAAGTGGTCTGCAGCTCGCTGCCTGCCACAACACCTCTCCTTGGTCCTGGGAGAGCATCAGGAGCTGCTCCAGCCTTGCTCTTTTCCCAAACAGCTCCCAAGTCCTGGGAGGGCAAAGCACCACTCAGGCCCCATGCTGTGAGAAGACAACATCCTGGCAGGCCTGCATACTGTGGTGTGTCTGAAGCCAGCTTATCCTGGACAAGCACTTTTCCTTGTCACTGTTCCTCCTTGCAGGAATCTCCCCTGCAAGGCTCTCATGTGATATACAACAGGTATAAGGTTTTTCTTACCCCAAAGCTTCCACAAGCTGCAGCACCGTCCAGCTTCCATCCTTCACCCCTGAAGAAAGGAGGTAAAGAGAGTGAACCAAAGAGAGTCCCAGGCCATCAGTCAGGCACAGCACTGGCGATGGGTGCCAGGAAGGGTCCTGGCACCACAGTGGGAAAGGCTGGCTGGGTGCCGACACCTTGCTAAGCACTGAAGGAGCCATGTGCACTTAGTTGGTGGAGCTGCCTCCAGCCCTGTCTATGAACATGTCTGGGACCAAGAACTGCCTTGTCTGGATCAGAGCTGAGAGCAGGCAGCAAGGGGTGAACTTGCCTGCACTTTGCCTCTATCCCCTCCCCGCAGCCTGGCTGCATCCATCACTAATGCATAGCTCCCAAGAGAAGCCTTGCTGTACTCCTCTTTGGTGGAACACCAAAAAACACTTCTCTAATGTGAGCAAGGCAGGAGGAGACAGAGGGCAGCTTCCCACGTGCTTCCTGGGGAGAACTAGCCAAGCAAATAGCACAGACACTAGTGATTACCCAACTTGCCACCCTGGCACCACCTTCACACTATGCTGAGCAAGACCTGCACAAACTCTCTCCAAGATGAAATGCAGGGAGAAAGGCAGCTTTGTGGTCAGAGGAAGACAAAGTGCTGGGACTCTTGGAGTCTATTTCCAGCTCTGACTCAGACACACCCCACCAGGTTGTCTCACTCACCTCCTGCCTCAATATTCTTGCAACTCAGCTGGGGGAAAGAGTCACTCCTCGGGAGGCTTTGGTAAGGACCTGCTGAATCCTACAAGAGCCTTGGCAGAAGGGCAGGTTCTCCATTCCCACCCACCACCAACGTGACACCTTCCCAGCAGGAAAGCTCTGTGTGTGCCCCTTAGTTAGGCATGGGGTGGGAGGCAAGGGACTACCTTACCTTAGACCCCTAACCTGTAGCTCAGGTGGGCAAGGGACATTGCTGGCAAACTAGCAGCACCCTTCACTCTCTACCCAGACAAAACAGCTTTCCTCCACAAAAAATGCACCTTCTAGTCACTGAGACTCAATGTCTTTGCCCAGAAGCACTTCTGGGCACTCCAGATGGCCCTGTTCTTCTCTCCACTCTGATGAAGTCTTGCCTACATGGCTGACAGGGTACCCACCCCCTCAGAAGCCTAAAGGTTTCATTTGGGGCTTTCCCAGGCCTTGTCTCAGCTAGTGTATCCTGCTGTTGCAAGCATTTCCTGGCTCTTCCTAAGCAGTTAATTCCAGTATATTCCAGTCATGCTGTTCATCAGAGGATGGACATTGGGGATGGGAGAAGAGCTGGCAGTGTTTTCTGACGGCAGGCAGCCCCGACTCCAGAGATAGGGCTTCCAATCCTGCTTGACACAGGAGGAAGAGGGACAGAACACAGAAGGGGAGCTGCAAGGAAGAAGAGGAGCCCAGCAGGTCACAGAGTCCACAGACATAAACTGAACAGGGGGTGCCTTGAGCAACAGCCATAAAATGTTGGCAAAATTTACTGCAGAAGAACCACAGAGCAACAGCAAGCAGGTGCTGTGCACCAGCATAAATCAGAGTGGACTGCTGAGAGAACTTGCCTGGCTCCTTCATACCCTGCATCCCAACATCCTGCTCTGCAAGCTCATGAAGTCTTTGTGCCTCTGAACCACCGTGGAGAAAGTCTGAAACTCTGTGCGGCCAAGCACTCTGCCTCCCTGTGTTTTCAGAGACTGAAAGCAGCATCTACGCAAAGCTGCTGGTTTCCTAATCAACAGGAAAGAGCTGCAGTGTAATGATCAAACCACAATCAGCTATTGATGCTTCCCAAAGCTAGCAGCCCCTTCACTTGGCTATGGTGAGAGAACTCTGTTCTCAGGGTCCCAGGGGTGCAACCAGCTTCACCTCACACGGAGTGACCACACCAGCCCTGACCTGTGAGTACAGCTTCCTGCTCACTGGCAGAGCTGTGCAGACCACAGCTTAAGCAAAAGCACAGCTGTAATTGGACCTGCCTCATCAGCACAGCAGGCACAGTGGTGAGCCCGTGAAACTTCTGCCTCCACATCTGGCAGCAGCATGTCCCCTTGAATCCTAGCATTCCCCTTACCAAGAGGGGCTGCCATCCTATTCTGGTGTTCCTGTATTCCCAGAGGCTAAACAGAAGCAAGCCATTTACCCTTTGCTACATCATTACTTGGAATCAATCTGCTCCCTTTTCTGATATGTCTGTCCCCCTTTCACACAGTGTTCTTCTAGATGTCAATCACTCCTGTAGGCTTTCCATTCTTGTCTCCCCCATACCCTCAAAACAAGAGCACAGCATTCACGGGGAGCATGTGATGGTTTCCTCTAACAGCAGTATCCTTCTGCCACCCATCTTTTAATAAAAATGAGTTCAGCCCCCTTCTGCCACCCATTGACTTGTGCAGCCTGAGCTGCCTGTGACAGCACCAAGGGCCGTCTTCCACTTGCCAAGTTACACTCAATTTAGTACCCAGCAACACAAGGGAGAAGCTCAATGCATTTCTTCCAACAATTACAAAATGGCCACAAGGTTAGACAACACCTCCCTTTCACTCAAGGATATATCACACAATTTAAAACTTTCTGATGTGTGATTCTCTAAGAGGTCAGAGGGACCAAAGGACACTTGCCAGCTCCCTTGCTTGTCAAGGTAGGTTTGTCACAAGTGCTGTATGGCTGATGAGAGTTGGGGGGCAGGGAGGGCAGGCAGGGGCAGCTCTTCTCTTTGTATGTCTTCGAAGAGACAAAGCTTTCTCCAGGCACTTCTGTAACATGACCACAGATGACACCAGCAGCTGTAAGGTTATCTTTCCCCCCTGTCTATCTGAAGCATGTCAGAGGCTTTGTGCAGCTCTTTTGCAATATCTTGAATGTCACATAGTTCAGTGAATTCCTCCAAGAACCCTTGGCATTTTCTTCATTCTGCATTACACAGACCACCAAGTTGCCTTCCCGCTTTGCCAGCTCATCTCATCACCAAGATACCATGGATCAGTTCACAATCCATCAGCCTTGGGAAAGGTCTGTAAGTTACTCCTCTGTATAACGTAACCTACATAGTCCTTCTCTGCTTTCTCAGCTCCTTTCTAAAACACACTGAAGCCACTGCCTTAGAAACACAAACATGCTGCTTTGTCCTTAGAAAGCCATGTTCCTGAAGCTGCAAATTCCCTAATGTAACAAAGTCACCAAACGGCTACTCCAAGCAGAACGACAAATTATCCAAAGAAACCAAATGACTCAAGTCCTGCTAGGAAAAGAAGGGAAACCGCAGTGAGTGCAACCTGAGCCTGGGCCCCAGATGCAGATGCCAGTGAAGCCAGTACATCGGTCATCTCCCACTGCATCTCTGCAAGACCAGGAGCTCCTTTCCCACTGGTGCCTTCTCTTCCACCCAGCCGCAGCCACCCATACCCGGTAGCACCCACAGCAGCTCCCACTGCACCCCAAACCTGCAGCGCTGGCGCCTGCCGCCTCACGCTGTAGCCCCGCTCCCTGCTCCAGGCCAGCCCCTGGCACCACCAGTGACCGCAGCACCTTCAATCCCACCGCAGGCTCCAGGCCAGCCATCTAGCACCCCGGGAGACCCCACAGCTCTGCCCTCACCGCAGCTCCCAACAGCCCCCCATCGCCCCCAGCCCCCCCTGCCTCGCCGCTACAGCCCCTCACCGTAGCTGCTGGCCCCCTTCCATTGCCCAGCTCGCAGCCGCAGGCCCTGCCCGCTGCCCCCCGCCCCGCAGCCCCCGGCCGGCCCCAGCCCCACGCTCATCCTCACGGCCCGCCCCGCACCCCCACGCCAGGCCGCACCGCCCCCGCCCGTGCCCACGCCCGCCCTAGGC
>JAVJGJ010000062.1:24980479-25008887 GCA_035590215.1 Microhierax caerulescens
GGGGGGACCCGGCGCAGCCACTGGTAACGGCGGGGGCCTGGCAGGCGGCACGGCCTGGCGCGGCGCTCGGGACGGGGGCGCAGCAGCCCGGGGTGCGCACCCTGCCCGGGCTGCGCGCTGCGCCCCTTGTCCCGCTCTCCCCCACCGCGGTGTCCCCTGCCCTGACCCCCACCCCGTGTCCCAGCCCTTTCCCCCTCTCCACTGGCACGCAGCCCCCGGAGTGCCTGGCTAACACGGCACGTTGCAGACCCCGTAACTCTTCCCCAACTTATCGAGTCGTCAGGCGCTGTCGGCAGGGACAGCCCTCGAGGGCAGGGGACTTACATGGCGTCCCCGGGCACTCAGGTTCCCACGGCTCGTAAAACGTGCCCGCTGCTCGCAGGCGCTGGACGCTGCCTGCCTGCCCTCGGCACCCCCTCCACCCTTCACCTGCTGTGGGGCTGGCGCAGCTCTGGGGTGGCCCGGGGCACGATGCCGGTGACCAGCTTCTGCCCTTTGCGCATTTTGGGGATGGTCACGCTGGCCACCTCCTTCCTGGTCTGAGCACACCGCAGGGCCTTGCTTTCCAGGCTGCTCCTGCCCACCGAGTAGCTGCTTCGTGTTATTTCACCTTCATTTTCCCAGACCGGATCTTGTTTTATTTCCTGACTATGTTTCTTGGATCTTTTGAAAGATTTTTGTGCTCTGGCTGGTGTTTGCAACACCTCTCTGCTCGGTATAATCTGAAAATTTAATTACAATTCACTATTTAAATGAAAGTTTGGGACATAGTATAAAATTATACCCTGAAGTTCAGCTAAATTGTGTCTTGCGTGCCTTATCCAAAAGCTTTGCCTAGCAATTCTTCCAAAATAACTCCCGCCAGGCAAGCCAGTGTCCATCATCCAGGAGCCCATTGCGGCGGGTGTGCAGGCTCCTTCCTCCACCCGTTCTGTGCTAGGGAGGGGCACAGGGTTTATCCTGTGCCTGGCTCCGGTTTTCTTGTCCTTTCTCACAGGCAAAATCAGCACCTGGTGTGCTCTGCTTGTCACCAGGGCCCTGGGTTCCTCCTGGCACCACGTTTGTGCTGGTGGGTTAATCGGTTCGTCTTGGCACCGGCCACGCCAGCCAGGTGACCCTGTCTATGTGGAGATGCTGTTTTTGCTTTCCCTGCAGCTGTTTCTTCGAGGCCTCTGCCTCATTTGCATTTCTCTTGTTAAAAACAGTAATTTTGCCCTTTTGAGTCATCTTTATTTTTGAGCCATCATTAATTTTCTCTCTCTCCTTGTTTATTAATAGATCTTTTCACTTTTGTGCTGATTCTGCTCGGGTATATTTGTAAAGTCCTTTGTATTCCCCTTAGCCCTCCAGCTGTTAACTCCTGCTGGTTTGTTGTCCCTTCCCCTCCCCCTGTAGCTGTTGGGGGACACTATTGACTTACAAATCCTCCTCCTGTCTAAAAGGTTCCCCTTGTCTTGTTCCAGGCATCTCCTAAGAGCATCTGTTCCAGGTATCACCTAAGAGCATCGCAAATGAAAGGCATGATTGAAATCTCTTTTCTCAGTGCCTTTGACGCCTTTGCTGCCTCCTCACGCCTTCGCTGCCTTCTCATGTAGCCAGTGTTTGCTCTGGCTGCTGGAGAGCATCTTTCTCCTGGCAGCAGGGGACAGGGACGTCTTAAAGCCCACAGGGCTGCAGGCAGGCGTTGTATGGGATGCAGCTTTTTGCTCCTTGAAGTGCTTTGCTTTGCTTCATGCTGGTGGCTCTGTTTTGCTCTGCCTCTCCTTGCCAGACATCCAGGTATTTCCCTGGCCCCATCACCCGCTGCGTGAGCTGGGCAGGCTGGGCTGGAGCTCTGCTGAGGGCAGGAGAGGTGCAGGGTAGCCAGAACCTCTGATGGTCCTTAGCTGGGCTGCTGTGCACCGATGTTGTGCAGTCAGTGAGCATGCCACGGCACGTGCCTGGCATGGGATGAGCCCTGTGAGCGGCAGGTTCCCCAGCAGGGCTGTTTAGAATCTCCTTGTACCTGTCTTTTTATTAGTCTTGTTATTGTATTTATTTTTTTTTCCCTCCAAAGAGCCCGATATGCAGCAGGCTGTAAAGAGTGACATTGCGGGTGCACGAGCCACATGCTGAGGCTGTGCACAGTCCCCTAAGGCTCCCGGTCCCCCAGTGTTGCCATCCCTGTTCACCATCAAGGCTTTAAGGTTATCTGCTCTATCGACGGGAGTATGGATTGAGTGGAATTAGAAACCTCGAAGGCTAAAAATACAGCTCCCTGCCAGGAAATGCGGCAGCCTGCTGGGAGGGCGCTGGGTGGCACCGAAACTTTTCCGGGAACTGGCATGCTCCGGTGTGAGCCCTGCAGCCTCACATCTGCGCCCATCCCCGGGTTCCCTGAGCGGTACTGTGGCCAGCATTTCTGCCCATAGTGGGAGAAGGCAGCGGGAGCTCTGGCTTTGCTGTAGGATTTGCACTGCAGGTGTCCTCACCTGCCAGGCAGGGATGCAGATGATGGAGGTAATCTGGCGATGCGCTGTGCAGTGTGAAGGAGTGTGTGTGATCTGGTCAGCCCTGCCTTGCTGCTGTTTGTGGGTTCCTTCCCTGGACAGAAGAAGGAGAGAAATCAGGGAAAAAAAGCTGCACATCTGCTGCAGATGGGCACTAGAGAAGAAAAGCAGTCTGGTGCTAGCACATCCCCTGGGGCAGCTGCTCTGAGGCCTCACAAACTCATGCCATGAGCACAAGTTCCCCATGAGCAGTGTGTTCCCCAGGAGCCGGTGCCTGTGGGGACCTCTGGCCACCTCCTGGTTGATGCTCCAGCATCCCCCTGGCCACACCAGGCTGTGTTGTGCTGTGCTGGTGGGTGTTACTTGCCAGGCAGGTGGGGAGTGCTCCCACTGCCACTTTTACTGTGGTATCATGGCATGCCGAGTCTGGGGCTGCCTGTCGCTGCTTGGTGCCACAATGCCAAGCTGTTTTGGTAGCCAGCTCCGAAAAGCAGGGCAGCATGCGGGGCAGCACAGGCCCTTTTGGGGATGCATTGGCCATTGCTGCCTGGGGTGAGCTTGGTCCCAGACTCTGGAAGCAGAGGGTTGCCCTGCCCAGTGTAGTGTGAATGAGACCCAAAGCCAGGGCCACTGCTCTGCCTCCCAGAGCATGAAATCGGTTGGTGCCGATGCGTGGCCATGGCATCGATGAAGTGTGTAATAGGCTGGGGGCAGGAGCTGTGCTGCCCTGCGGGGAAAAAACCAAAGCGTTGCAGCATCCCTGCCAGCATGGGCAAGGCACCACCTTGCCATGGTCCTCCCTGGGCTGCGGGAAGGGGCTCTTCCCCAGCAGCCTGCGGCAGGCAGAGGCAAAGCTGTGCGGGGAGAGGATGCTCCCAGCACCAGCCGTCTGGCTAATGCTGCACCATCTGCTTTGGAGGGTGAGGCAAGGTGAACGGCAAGCTTTCGAGGAGCCCATAAATCCTGTGTGCAAAGGCTCTTGGAGGTGACTTGGGATGTGCGTGGAGCAGTGCTGCTGCTGGCAGCTCCCTGTGCTGAAATTCTTGGGAAGCAGATACTGGGGTGATCAGTGATCCCCCCCGGCGAGGCATTCAGTGATGTCCCATGGGCTGAGACTCTGGGCTTGGCTGGGAAAAGTCCATAGGAGAAGGTGCTTTGGTGCAGTTGAGAGCCCTGTGTGGTTGGAAATGGTGGTGTTGGGGGGGGGGGTCCCAGTGCCCCCACCTCTCTGGCACCCAGGCTGCCACTGGGCGAGAAAATGTATAATGCCTCGGGACTGAAAAATGACTAATACAAACCTTGGAGGGTTTGTAGGATACATTCCTTTCTCATGGTCGATAAAGATAAAGGGGATCGTTCTGCTGGCAAAATTAGTGTATCAAAGAGGGGGAAAAATATGACAAGAGCTGCGGAGACAGAAAAATGGCTGGGGCGGCTCCAGGATGGTGTCCAGCATCACTGCGGTGCCTGTGCCTGCACCTTGTGCCGTGGAGGTGGGCAGGAGTGCACGGTGCTTCTGCCCACCTCCACAGCACGAGGCACAGGCACCACAGTGATGCTGGGGAGCACGGCCCTGCCCAGGCTTGCCAGCAGTTTCCAGAACGCCATGAGAGACCCATCCATCAAGCCGAGGCAGTTGTCTGTCTGTCTGTCCGTCCATCAGGAGGAGGGGACAATGCCATTCGGCACGGGCAGCCACGGCCGCTTTCCAGCCGGTGGTTGGCCTCCTCTCGCCTTCCCGGCACCGCTGCCGGCTGTTGGTGAGGGGCCGTGGGGAGCGTTCGCGCCTCGGTCGGGGGCTGCGTGGAGGGGAGGCTAATGTACCGGAGGTGCCTCGGAAATGAGAGCCTTGGATGGGTTCCTGGCCCTATTGATCCACCGGCAGTTTATGCATCCTGACATTCATAATCTCGGTCGGCACTGATGGTCCAGATTAATGGGCCCGGGGGCTGTCCATCCGTCACTTCACATTAATTACTGAAGAGGTGTTTTTCCAGTGATTTACCTGACAGCGGCCCGTGATGAATCCCCCTAAACGGAGTGGGCAGTGATTAATCACGGGGCCCCGGCCCAGCCCTACTCTGCCTTCCCCTCAACCACAGCGCAGCCCCCCACGCCATCCGTCTCCATAAACCCTGCCTGATGCATATTTATAGGGGCAGGGGGGCCCGACAGCTCGTGGCGTGCCTGCTTGTGCCAAAGATGATGAAAAATAAATCTCTGCTGGGATGGGGCAGCAGGTGAGCGGGGCTGCGGCGTGCCAGGGTGGCAGCTGTGGTCCTCTGCCAGGGTGTCCCTGGGCTGGGGTTTGGTTTTCTGGTGCTCTGCAGCTGCCATGGACTTCTCCGCAGTTTTTGATGCATGAATGGTACAAGGGCTCTGTGTCTTGCTTCAGCTGTGGACGCTGGCCCCTGGGCTGGGGTGTCCCAGGCGGCACCTGTTAGAGCAGGCAGGTGGGCACCCTGGTGATGCTGGCGGGGTTTCCCTGCTTTTCCCAAGCCCGGTACAGCTCACCAAATGCTGTAGTGCTGTGGGGTGCTGCAGGCACCAAACCCCATCTGCAGATCTCCTACCGTGGGGACAGTGTTGGGGCTCCGCTATCCATCGCTGCACTGTCTGCTGTGGGAGCCAGGGTGATTGCCAGGCTGGGACCCCAACCCACCGACCTGGGCAGGGGCTGCCCCCTGTGTGCCCATCTCTGGGGCCACTGGGATGCGGGCAGGGCGGTGATGCTGTCTCTCCTTGGCAGGCAGCGGTGGCACCATGCAGCAGGAGGTGGAGGGCAGCCGGCCGCGCCGTCGGAAGCCTGACATGGCCCTCTACGTACCCAAAGCACGGCGGGAGAGAGCGGTGCAAGTGGTGGGTGATGTGCCAGCTGGGCACCACCGGGAGCCTGAGAACCACTGCCTGGCACGGGACACTTCCCAGGGTAGCGGCGAGGGGCAGAGACGAAGCCCCCGTGCCGGGACACAGGCTGGCAGAGCAGCAAGGAGGGAGAGCAAGGTGCATGCTGGCCCGAAGGAGCTGCGGGCAGCCTCTGCTGGGCACTGCCGGAGGCCGGGGGGCAGCTGCTCTGTCACGCCGGAGGGCCCGGGGGCATCACCCAGCATGTGGGAGCTGTGCCCAGATCTGGCCGTTGCCCAGCCCTGGGACGGGCAGGACAAAGCATCCCACGGTGAAGGTCTCAGAGAGCTCAGCCACAGCCACCGCATGATGAGGACTGACCCTGACCCTCCATCCCCAACGAGCACCCAGCCTGGGGCTGTGGAGGCTACTCCTGAGCCCAGGGGCAACCCTGCTAGCCCAGTGTCTGCTGCTAGCCCAATGCCAGTGTGTCAGGCAGGGCCAAGCGGTGTGTCGGAGCATGTGGGGGACAGCACACCAGATCCAGCTGGGGACCTGTCCCAGACCCCAGGAGAGGGTGTCCTGCAGCCCGTAGGGGTGGGCAGCCAGGGCAGCGTGGCTAGGCTGGCATGTGAGGCTATGGGTCCGAAAGCCCAGGAGGAGGAGAAGGAGTGGGGAGGGTCTCGGCTGGCAGGGCAGAGTGAGGGCTGTGCCGCGGGGGTGCCAGAGGAGGAGGTGGAGAGGTGGGGAGGCATGGCTGAGCTTGCCAGGGAGAGCACCTTGGGTGCACCAGGAGCCAGCTGTGAACCCGGGTGCTCAGGGGGTGACACAGGCGATACACTAGTGCTCCCAGGGGAGAGCACCCCAGGGCAGGGCATGGGCAGTCCGTCCCAGCTCCTGCCCAGCAAGGAGGAGAGCAGTGCTGGTGCCAGGCATCCTGGTGGGGAGGGCAACCTGGTGCCTACTGCACAGGGAGCAGACGGCACCTCTGTCTGCACAGACGGCAGCGCCGGGGCTGAGAGTGGCCCGCTGGGTGCTGGCAAGGAGCCAGCGAGTGGCATGTGGGAGGGAGCACCCCTGGAGAGCTGTGAGTCCCCCCCATCCCTGGAGAGCCACAAGCCCCCACCACCCCTGGAGCTGCTGTGCCACAGTGTAGAGGGTCTCTCACCCGCAGCCTGGGCCGAGGAGCCATCTGGGGCAGATGAGGACACAGGCTTGCTGCAGCAGCACCACTGCAGCCAGGAGTCCAAGGAGGAAGAGGACGGTCTCCATAGTGGCTCCCCAAAGGAAGGGCAGACCAGTGCCAGTGCTGGAACCCTGCGCCAGGCCAGCCCAGGTGCCGAGGAGAGCTGGGACATGCTGTTCAACGATGACGGGGACTGCCTGGACCCACGCCTGCTGGAGGAGGTATGTGCTGCGAGCCAGTGCCCATGGGGATCTGCAGGGATGGTAGCTACTGCCTGCTGGGTGCAAGGACAGGGTCCCTGGGGGTCAGCTGTCCCCATGTCCTCCTGGGTGGGTGCATGGTGGGGGGGGCTGTGGCCATGTGGCCAGCCTGCCCCTGCTGCCTGCTGTCACTGCCAGCTATCCCTGAGGGTATGAGCTGCCTGCTGTGCCAACATGCCTGGGACCTCCACCTTTCCCCCGGGCTGGTTCCCATCCCTTCCTACGTGGCTGGTGAAGGCTGGGGGAGATCTTCCCTCTATAGTACATAAAGCACACCCGGTAAAACCCGCTTGAGCACAGTAAACTGCAACTGCACCCTCATGAAACTGGGGCTGGTGATAAAGAAATGGGCTGAGACGTATGGGCTCCCATTGAAATAGCAATGGGATGTTTCCTCAAAACTATGGCTTCTTAATCAGCTGTGGCTCATTACCATCCCGTCCTGCATGTGTGTTGCTGAATTTACTACAATTAGCTGCTTAGCACCAGGACCTACTCTGTTTTCTTGCTGTTTGCAATGGAAGCTCAGTTTCTGCAGCGAGGCTGAATACCCCTTATTGCATTTTAAATCAGTAGCATCAAACCGGTAATTTTCCAAATGACATTAATGTGCCCAAAGTAACAAACAGCGCTAATATTGTTACAGCCAGCGTCTGTCCACCCTGGGCTGGAAGCAGGGTGTGGAGTGGCGGGTGGTGCCTGATAACAGCATCTGTGAAGGGATGAAATTAATGCAAGAGCATCCTTACCAAGCGGTGCTGGTACCCACCCTGTCCACAGGGCCATGCCTAGGCTGGCAAGCCTTCTCCAAGCCCGGTGTGGGGCTGGGGCAAGGTGTGGGACACAGAGCTCACATCCAGGGCTGCTTGGAGGGGAACATGGAAGGGTATTGGGTACCCCCATCCCTACCTGGCTGTCCTCCCTCCAGCTGGGAGGTTGTGGTGAGGATTGGTGCAAGAGGGACAGCACTGCTGCTCCAGTCAGCTGGTGCATGTTGGGCTGGCTCTGGCTTTCTGTGGGCTGGTGCAGTGAGCATGGCTTCATCCTCAGGCACAGTAAAGTGGCTGCCTGGCCCTGCCAGGGAGGCTGGTCAAAGAGGACCTGTGTTATGGTGCAGCCATAGGACGCTGCAGGCAAGGTTGTGCTGTGCAGCGTGGGTGCTTAACTCCAAGGAGCCCTGGAGTATCTGTGTTAGCTCGCCTGTACACAAGCTCTGAGCAAAGTATAAACTTTCCAGGGAGCCTCCCAAGATGGGTGAATAAGAACCTGAATAAGGGGTTTATCAATTAAAAGTTGCCATCTTCACCCCCTGCAGATTCCCACGCCAAGCCTGGTGCTTCCTTGAGCTCTATGAGCTCTCGGCAGGTGAACACAGCTGCTCGGGGAGGGTGCAGGCTCTTGGGGAGATGGAGCTGTTGTTAATGAACGAAAAGGACAAGAGAATTAGTAGCATTCTTCCTTGTAGCTGAATCCTTATGCGACGCAGATAGCCAGCAGAGAGCAAGATTTATGACGTTCTGTGTGGAGGAGAGATTTCTGATAGTGGACAGCTCTTTAATCTAGCAGGAAAAAACACCATAGCAAGATCCATTGGCTGGAAGCTGAAACCAGACAAATTCAGAGTAGAAATCAGTTTGAATGCAGGGGGTAATTAAGCACTGCGACCATTTCCTTGCAGGCTCGATGGACTCTCCATCAGCCAGCACGCTGCCTGTGTGCCGGCAGCTGTGGTACATAGACGCCAGCCTTCTCTCCAGCTCTGGAGGTGCACTCTCGGTGAGCGAGCAGCGGTGTAAGTGAGCAGCCAGAGACCCCTCTAATGTGCTCCAGCGAGGGTGCGTCTTTAGAGAGCAGCGAGGCACAATGGACAGGCTTCATTTTGCATGGCGTCCTGTCTCTGCCATCCATCTGTCCATCCTTCAGCAGACCTTTCCCAGGGTGTCTGCCAGGGCTGGGGTCTGTACCCTGGCTTCTGCTCCCTGCCCTGCCCCATGTCTGGGGGGCTGCAGGCATGCTGTGTGCCCGTTGCTGGCAGCGTGGGGGGGACCTGTTGAGCTGTGCCTGCCGCGTGGCTGAGCCTGGCTGCCAGACGGCTCCCGTCCTTGCCGCCCCACCACACTTGGTGATTTGTGAAGGTCAAGGACTGCTCCGGCACTCTGTGCTCCTGCTCTCTAATCATCTTTGCAGCGCCTGGGACTACCTGAGTGCTTTGCTCCCTCAAGCAGCACTGTAGGGCTTCATCCTGCCCAGGGACGGCTCCTTCACCACCCCGAGGGGGCAGGGGGTGCCTGATGAATGCATTGCGCTGCACAGGGTGCATTTGGTTAATGGGTGATGGTGGTGGGGCAGGCGGCTCAGTCGGCGGTGCTAGCCTGTCCCGTGAGCTCCATAACTCAGCTCTACCCTCCGCTGGCATCCAGCCGCCCGGGCAGCAGCCCCCTCACCTGCCGTGAATCCATCTTCCCCATAAAATTGTCGGAATGAGCACTTTTTATTGACTGAGCTGGCTGGGATTTATGGACTCTAACCTTCCAGCCATGGTGTGCCGCGCTATGATCGCTTGGGGGATCGGGCTGGGAACCTGGCTGAGTTATGTACCCGCTCCCCAGCACCACGCTGGCCCCACGCTCTGGGGGGGGGACAGGGGAACTCTTGCTGGCTTTGGGCTGTGCCTGTCCTGGTGTCTCAGCTAGGGCAGGGCTGTGAATCCCCTCAGCTGCTGGCACGGTGCAGTTTGGAAAGCTGGGGTGCGGTGAGTGGTGCAGGGTGGCCTGCCGGCACCGATGCTGCAGGGCGGAGGGGAGCACGAGTAGCAGCGGGAGACTGCCGNNNGATACTGCCGCCCACATTTTAAAATGAAGGTTGGAAAATGGGAGAGGTAGAAAAACACTACAGCCATCATCTTTTAGGGCTGGAGAAAGTGCCCCACTGTGAGATACTAAAAAGGCGTGCAACCCGTTTAGCTTATCAAGAAGAAGATTGAGAAGGGACCTGATTAGCATGAGTAAGTGCCGTCACGTCATGGGGAGGGGACTGGGACTGAGGATTCTTTAATCCAGTGAGATGCAGAACGAGAACCGCCGGCTGGAAAGCAAAGCCAGACAAACTCAAATGAGAAATAAGGCATAAATTTTTAGCTGTGCAGGTGATTAACCACCAGATCTTGCTTGTCAGGGGAGCGCTGGCTTTTCCATCTTGGCATCTGGGATGCTGATGGGCTGCTCTGGTGCGTGTGCTGCAGCTGGGGCATGCTGAGCCTGGTGCTCCCACATGGCAGTCAGATGTCAGTCTTTCCTCCTGACCTTGCTGTCTTGCTCCTTGTTCCCCAAATGTATTTTGGGTCAGCATGTCACCGTGGAAGGAGGGGTGTGTTTGGCGGTGAATGCTCTGTCTCACCAGTACCATTCCTACTGCGTCCCTAGTGGGACCACAGAGCATGGCAAGTGAAGGGATGCTGGTAATGGGAAAAGCAGTGAGAGCTCTGGTCAGTAACTCCTAATGTCTGAGTGCCATGAATCCATCTGCAGTGTTGGGGCAGGGCGTGAGGGCCAGACCACTTCCCAGGGAGCACTTGCCATGGGGTGGGTGGACATAGGTTGCTCAGCGCTGTGCCTCTCCCACCCCTGCAGCTCTCAGGGGGTGAGAAGCGCCGGGAGAGCCAGCAGTCACCCCGCTTCAACTACTACGGGGTTGAACCCACCGTACCAGATCTCAGCGATGCGGAGCTGCCCCATGTCATCGAGATCTATGATTTCCCCTCGGATTTCCGCACCGAGGACCTGTTGCGTGTCTTCTGCAGCTATCAGTGAGTCTGCTGGCAATGCCCTGACCCTGGCACTGGGGTCCCCTGCCTGGGCTCTGCTCTGGACCCCTGCCTACCCAGTGCCGATGCCTTGCTGAGCTTCCCTCTTCCCGGCAGGAAAAAAGGCTTTGATATTAAGTGGGTGGATGATACGCATGCCCTGGGCATCTTCTCCAGTCCCATAACAGGTACTGCTCCTAGTTCGGCTAGGGATGGGCAGAGAGGAGGCTTCCCTGCCTCTCCTGCACTGGATCCTGGGCATGGGGCTGGGCCTGCAAGCAGACACTACTGCTTTCTCCCTGCAGCACGCGATGCTCTCAGCACCAAGCACCTGATGGTGAAGACGCGCCCACTATCCCATGGCACCCGTGCCTCTAAAGCTAAAGCCAGGGCATACGCAGGTGAGTGATGGTGCCCCGAGGTGGCTTGTGCCATGGTGCTTGTGCTGCAGCATCTTTGTCCTGATAACTGGGGAGGGATGGTGCAGCAGTGCTGTGGAGCCGTGCCAGCTGCCCCATACCTCCCAGGATGCCCCTACTGATGTCCCCTATCTCTGCTCACCCAGACTACCTGCAGCCGGCAAAGGAGCGCCCTGAAACATCGGCTGCCCTGGCCAGGCGGCTGGTGATCGGTGCCCTGGGGGTACGCAGCAAGCAGACACCAGCTCAGCGAGACGCAGAGCGGAGGAAGCTGCAAGAAGCTCAGGGTGAGATTTGGATGCTTGGGAGGGGTTGTAGTGGGGGGGACCCTCCTTATGAATGCCCCTTCTCACAGGCTGCTGAGTGGGAGAGGTCTGTGCCAGGATGGGCTCTGGCCATCTCCACGGGGAACTGAGTGGCTGTGGGGGTGGTGGGGATATGGGGTTGACCCTCCTCTTGTCTCTGCAGAGAGGAAGCGCCTGGAGAACAAGCAGCGGGAGGATGCCTGGGAGGGCCGGGACTGAGCTGGGAGGCTGCACATTCAGTTCCACTAGAAACCCCCCTGGGGTGCCCGGGCCCCTCTCTGCGGGCAGGCAGAGCATCCTGCATCTCAGAGCTGGGATGGATACTGCACCGTATCCAAAAGCACCAGGCTGCTCCACTGAAAGGGCTAAGCAGGACAGGTGCAGGCTGGTTGGTGCCATGCAGATGCTGTCACTGTCAGGCAGCTCTGCCCATCCTGCCCCAGGCAGGACCCCCAGTGCTGCCTGCTGCAGTGGAAGCAGCAGTGGGACGTGGGGAGCTCAGCAGCGAAGCTGCAGGGCTGTGCAGGGCAGCCCCGGCCACCTGGCAGGGCCTTGTGAGCAAGAGTTTCTGTCCTTTATTTTGCTAATAAATACCATTTATTTTATTTGCCTGGCCAGGCTGTGGCTCTCTGCGCCCGTGCATGCCAGGGGAGGGTATGTATGCTGGGGGCTGCTGCACATGGTCCCTGCCACCGGGGGGGTGGATGTCCACACCTCCCCAGTGGTGGGTGTCCACAGCGGGTGGGTGGGGGGTGCAGGCAGGAGGGGTCGGGCAGGGCAGCAGGCAGGAATGTGCTGGCAGGGACCCTGTTTACTTCCGCGGAGCAGCTGTGGCCCCAGACAGCGGGGCCCTTGTTGGCGTGTGGGCAGGGCTGTGTTCCCAGCCCTGTGCCGGGCTCTGATGTGGCTGCGCTGCTGGCCCTGGTGGCCTGGGGGCTTCCTGCCCTGCCTCAGGGCAGGGATGCGGGTGGGTGGCTGGGACCTGTCTGTGGCTCCTTTTGCTTTGCATGGTCTCTCAGCACCTGAAAAACAACCCTGTGTGCCCTAGCACTCCCACCCTGTAGCCCCCCCCAAACTCTTGGGGCCATGGTTTGTGGGGCTCCCCTGCCCTACACAGCAGGTAAGGATGGGGATGATGCTTTTCTGCCAGCCCTCCCAGCGGTTTGCATGTTTCGGGTTGTGACTGTGGTGCCCCAGCCTGTGCTGAAGGGCTTGTGTGGCTGCCCTGTGTCCCCTGGCTGTCCCCCAGCTTGGTGGCAGTGGAGCTGGTCATGACCCCGTGGTGGTGGCTGCCTGCCCCTATGCCGGTGGTGCTGCCAGCTGGGAGCCACCTCAGCCGCTGTGCCCAGCCACTCGCAGCTTGGCTGGTGGAAATTTCAGGGTGTGAGGCTGCTCTCATGTGGAAGGCATCTTCCCTGCCATCCGGCATCCCTTGAACCCCGACTCTGGGCGGAGTGAGCCTCCACTGACACGTCTCTTGCCACAGCCTCAGCCCACCCCAGTGTGTCACCGCTGTCCCCAGCAGCTCCTCCATGTGCAGGGACCATGATGTGTAGGTGCAGCCAGTCCTGTCCTGGGCCGAGGTAGGTGCTGGCAGCCCCCTGCCCCAGGCTGGTGCCTGCAAGTGAGGCAGGGACAGGCATAGGTGGGCAAGGAGAGGGGTGGCACTGCCTGGTAGCTGGCTCACGGGGGGCTAGGCAGTACAGAGTGTGGGTTGGTGGCATTCCCATTTATTTGCCTTTACTGAAAAAAAAAAAAAAAAAAAAAGCAAAGCTAGAAACCACAGGAGGAAAGAAACAGAGAGCAAGGGCATGGTGTCTCTACCCTGTGCCCAGTAGCAAGGGCTTCGAGGGGCAGAGCAGCCCCATCACTGCTCCCAGAGCTGCGGAACTGCCAGGGCAGCCTGGGAAAGCCCAGCACGGCGGCTGCAGCCATGGTGGCTGATGGGCTGGCTGCTGGCCCGTGCTGCCACAGAGCTGGCTGGGTCCCTTTACGTGCACAGGGTCAACCAGTCCAGGGACAGGGTGCTCTGGCCAGTGGGGACTGCTGGTGGCAAGCCAGGGTCACTTGGCACTGCCTACATGCAGATAGCTGGGGGGCTGGTGGCCCTGGGTGGCAAAGGGGGGACACTGCCTGGCTGGGGACACATTGCCTAGACCAGGGTCAGTCCCAGCTGGGGAATGACTTCGTGATCCTGGTGGGGAAGAGTGCAGGGGAAGGAGGAGCAGGGGATGTACCCCCCCTCCCATAGCTCAGCACCCAACTCCCATTGCACAGCATCTTTATTGAGGACAGGACTGGTGTACAGGTGGCAGTGACTAGGGCCTGTCCTGAGTCTGCTGGGGCAGAGGGGGCCAGGCAGGCTGAGGTAGTCATCCTGGGGGGCACCAGAGCCACACAGGTGGGAGCTGCTGTGGTACCTGGGCCCCTCTCGCAGGTCCTGTTGGCAGCACGGGGCTGGGCACCCCTGGGCACTCCCTGCTGGCCCTGGTGCTCATCTCCGTCCTCTGCGGCAGCATCAATAAATACAAAAGTCTTTGAGTCCCTGAGCTCAGTCTGGTGCTGCTGGGGTGCAGGGGCTGGGGCACAGGAGGCAGGCTGTCCCACCGTGCTGCTGGGAGTCTGCTGATGCTGGGGGGTCACACAAGGTTGTTGGCCAGGCGCTCCCGTCGCTCCAGATCGCTCACCACATCTGCACCATAGGCATCACCTGGGGAGAGCAACAGTATGGGTGTGTGTGTGTGAGGATACAGGACCTGCAGCACCTCCAGCTCCATCACTTTCCCCCTCCCTGCCCCGTATGCTCCCATCCCTCCATACTCGTGTGGCAGCCGTGCATCCAGATGCGCTGCCCGTCGTACTTGCACTGGCACCGCATCACATTATTGGAGAAGTCTGACTCGGCCACCTCGTGCTTGGGGTTCACAACCACCTGGGGAGGGCAAGAGGCAGAGCTGGGAGCACTGCTGCCATGCCTTCTCCAGGCAGGGCTGTGGCACACACAGTGGGGTGCAGAGAAGCACCCCAATGTGCAGGGTGAGGGGTGCGCATGAAGTGTGGCCCCCAGCCCTGAGTTCTGATGGCTCGGTGTGCCCCGCCTCTCTGTCCCCCATACCTGGAAGGTGTAGCTGCCTGGCGGCACATCGGTGATGTCAATTCACTGGCAGTCGATGTCATGGCGGTAGGTGTCCCAGCACCCCACGCTCACTCCTTGCTCCCCAAAGTTGGCACAGGCGAAGCGTCTCTGCAGCCCTATGGGAGGGAGGGGAGTTGAGGGAGGGTGCAGGCAGAGCCCCCCTTGGGGACCAGGGTGGGAGGTTCACTGGCAGCTCTGCTGCTGACACCTACCCGCAGGGCAGTTGGTGTCCTCCAGGCAAAAGCTGGCCTTGTGCCCTTCGGCCACCTTGGAGCCGTTGAGTGTCAGCAGGTCATAGTGGGTGAAGACCTCAATGCTGTGGAAGTGCCTGTGGGGACAGGGGCTGAGCACAGGGCCAGTGCCTGGCTGGGGACCATGTGACAGCCCAGCTGGGAGCGGGCAGCACCCAGAGGCTCTGAGCAAATTACAGCCTTGAAGCCAAATAAAGCCATAATGACAGTGCCAGCGTGGATGCCACTAATTACCCCAGGCAGGCCCGTTTCTGCAGGATGGGTGCCACCATGTCCTGCCTGACCTGGGGAGGGGGCGGCTCCCTGCCAGCCCCTGCCCACGAGCCACTCACCGGTGGCACTGGTGCCAGGTCCAGGCGTGGCGCCCCATCTTGGGTCGGAAGTCAGCTCTGCCCAGGTTGTGGATCTGGGAGGAGAAGCGGAGGAGGCGGCGGTGGCCGTAGGGCCAGTGCATGTGGTCGGCGGAGCGGGAGAGGCAGCGCTCCTCGTGGGCGCAGTACAGCAGCTCCAGCGGCCGGTCCTCCAGGTAGGCTGTCTCCTGCACCAGCTGGGCGTTCATCACCAGGTCCGGGGCGTCTGGCACGGAGGGGATCAGCAGGGATGGAGCAAGTGATCCCCACCCCACAGAGCTCCCCCTGCTATCTGTGCCAAGAGAACTGGGATGCCTTCTCCCAGTGGTACCTCTTGGGCTCCTGGTACTCACGGGTGGTGCAGGTGACCCCTGCTGAGAAGCGTCCCCCGCCGCTGGGGCAGTGGACGGGGCCGTGGCGCTGGCACTGCTGGAGGGCCAGCTCAGTGCCGGCACAGCGCACCCCGCTCATCACCACCTGGGTGGCATCGGGGCTGCCTGCCCAGTACCACGTCTCCTGGGCAGAGGAGGAGCACAGCACTTGGACCAGCCCTCGCACCCCCTGCCAGCACCCACCCCGCCTCCCCGGCCTACTCCCGTCCCCCCGCACTGCCACCGCGGCTTGTCCCTCTGGGCTGTCCCATCCCAGAGCCCCTGGCCACCCCATGCCCACACCACACAGCCCGTAGGACCCCTCACAGCCGCAGGCTGGGACCCTGCTCACCTGGAGGGCATGGCTGGCAAAGCCCAGCCCTAACTGCCTGCAGACGACCATGGCCTCATTCAGTCCCCACTGTGCACCACACACTGCGCCCCACTGCAGCTGCCCCTGCGCCAGCACCAGCACCTCCACCACACCCTCCTCGGGGCTGCGGCCCCCAGCCAGCCGCACCTGCAGGCAAAGAGGGGCTGAGACAGAGCATGGGGCAGACCCCCAGCCCTCCCACCCAGCGCTGCAATGGAGGAGACAGCCCCATGCATCCAGCTGAACATCTGCCCCACCGTCCTCTTTGTCATCGCAAGAACACTTTTGCCCCTGGCTCATCCTGCAGATCCCTATCAGCATGCTGCTGCGTCCCTCTGTCCTCTGGGCCACCCCAGGGCTGCTCTGAACATCCACATTGGGCACAGAGCTTGAGGGGCAGGGGCTGTGCAATAGGGCTAGAGCTCCACAGGCTCTGGGGAGGAGACGGGGGGCTCACCTGGCTCTGGAAGTCCATGTGGGGCATGTGGCAGCGGACAGCAGCATCAGCCTCGTGCTGGCACCCACTTCGCTCAGCATCCTGGAAACGGCACTCACCCAGGGAACGCTCATGGCCAGTGCACCGTACCTCGCTCATGTGGATGGGCCCCAGGCCTGAAGAAGAGGGATGGTCAGCATCCCCTGCTCTGGGTCCATCCTGGAGCAGGGAAGACCCCCCACCTTCCTTCCCCCAGTCTGGGTGTTCCCTATGGGAACAGGGCTCCGCGTGGCAGGAGCAGTCAGGGCAGCCTCATCACAGGGCAGGCTGCAGCTGCCCGGACATCCCGGGATGCTCTGGCAGCACCCAGTATACCAGGGGTTTTCCCCATCATGCCACTCCAAGCCCAGTGGCACCCTGAGTCCCTGCCATGCCGCCCACCTCACCTTGGCCCATCTGGGCTCCCACTAGGGCCTGCTTTGCCGTCCCGTAGCCCAGCTGCCGGCACACCACGCTGGCTGCGGCCAGGTCCCACTGCTTGTCACACACGGTGCCCCACTGCCCGTGGCGCAGCACCTCCACCCGGCCCTCGCCTGCATGGGTGCCTGCTCGCAGCCGCACTGGGAGCACCTGGGCACGGGGGGCAGCCGGTCAGCGTTCCCAGGGCACGGCCACCCACCTGCACCACAGGCACCAGTGCAAGCACGGGAGGGGATGTGGGGGTGTGCTGGGTCTCACCTTTCCCGGGGAGGTCTTGCTCCTGCCCTTGCCTGTGCCCTTCTGGAAGGCACGGCCAGGGAAGCAGCTGACGATGGCATGCATGCCACGGGGGCAGGCATGCTGGCGGGGGGCCAGCGGGGCCACCTGTGTGGGGCAACTGGCCAGGTGGGACTCTGTGCCCTGGCACCGCACCCTGTGGACCCAGAAGCTGTTCTTCTGGCTGAGTGTCTTCAGGCTGCCAAGGGAGAGGAGCAGAGGCCAGTGTCAGCTCAGGCACCAGAGACTCTCCCCCACCCAACACCTGTGCTGGGTGCCCAACCAGGGTGCCCCTACCCACCCTGCCCAGAGCTGAGCCCTACCTGGAGTTGGGGTCCTTCAGCTTCATGTTCCAGAGCTTCCTGCAGGTGTACAGAGCTGGGAAGTTGTGGGGGCCCATGCCAACCCTTCAGGTCTTCAGACCCCACCACCACATCATCTCTTCCCTTCCCAGCACCCTGTGGCAGGAGCTGGAGCCATGGGGTCCTCCCACAGCATGACAGGGTGAGGAAAGGTCCTCTCCCCACTGGCAATTACCATGTCAAGCCCAGCTACGTCATGTGTCCTGGCGGGACTGTATGACTCCTGGCATTGGCAGGGACTCATTATGGGCTGTATTTATAGCCTCAGCCTGAGGTGGGGGCGGAGGGGCAAAGGACTGCTTGCCTCTCTTCTCCTTCCACCCATGCTTTGCCAGCCACAGCTGGTGACCTTCCTCACAATTCCCTGGCTGCTGCCAAGCCCAGTTCTGCCCCTCGTTGAGACCCCAAGAAGGGGACCCAGGCATGGCCAGGCCACACCAGCACCCTGCACACCCATCCAACCCTTCGGTCTCCTGCCCCTACAGTGTGTCCAGCCAGGCACCCTGCCCCATGTGCCCCACAGCTGCAGTGTGGATCTCCTGCATGCCTACCGATAGAAGCTGGTGTTGATGTGCTTCTCCTGGGGGAAGCCCAGCATCCCGCAGACAACACGGCTGTTATTCCTGGTCCAGCCCGCGTCGCACACCTGCCTCCAGCGCCCGTTGTGCTTCACTTCCACAGCACCCTCCGTCACCGGCATGCTCACCTTGGCCCGTGCCAGGATGGGCTTGAGCCGCACCTCCTCCAGGCTCAGCCTCGGCACCTGCCGCAGTGGGCACAGGGGTGGGCACGTGGACTCCAGCATCATGGGCAGGGTGTTCAGGATGGGGACAAGGGAAAGGTCAGAGGGATGTGCTCCAGTCCCCCTGGTGTACCCTGCTGGGCACATGGGAACCCCATAGCCCTCAACTCACCTCTCCCAGGTGACCAGAGGTGGTGGCCTGGGGGGAGCTGCCAGGCAGGCGCTGTCCTGAGCATACCACACCGGCGTCCTCGCCGTGGTGGCAGTCGCTGGTGCCCCAGCCATTGTGGACGCACTCTGCCAGAGAGCCCTCGCTGCCCCCACACCGCACATTGTCCAGCCAGATGGGGCCTGGGGACATGTACATAGGGCTGGGGGTCACCACTGGGGGGGTCCCCGTTTCCTTCCCCAGCACCACAGGCCCCATCCAGTGCCCTTCACAGGCTGCCCGCACCCACAGCCCCCCCTGCGCAGGCTTCCACAGCACGCTGCCCTCGCTGGGACCCCCTGCCCCCTCATTCCCCAGCTGCCCCCTACCTTCCCCTTGGCCGTAGGTGGCACTATGGGTCCAGGTGATAGCCGTAGTGTAGCCCAGCTGCCGGCAGTCAACGGTGGCCACGTGGAAGTCAAAGCCATCGTCGCAGATGGTGCCCCAGCGCCCCTGGTACAGCACCTCCAGCCGGCCCTCCCCAGCCGGTCCCCGTGGCCCTGCCAGCCGCAGCTGCACCGGGGCTGGGTCCTGCCCGCTGGGGGCCATCCAGCACAGCAGCAGCACCAGTAGCAGCAGGATGGGGCTTGTGCCAGCTGGTGTCACCATCGTGGTTCTGGGTGTGGGATTCCTGGGGACAGCCCAACACTGAGCCCTTGGGGACCCTGGCAGGGTGGGGAGCGCTGCCACAGCCTCCGCTGTGTCCCAGGAGCTGGGTGATGGTGGAGGGCTATCATGCCCCCTTGCACAGCGGTGACATCCCTGTCCCCATGCTGCGGGGGATGCAGGAGCTGGTCCCTGCCATGCACAGCTCACAGCATCCACCATCCCGGGGCTCAGCCCCAACCCCACATCCACCTGCCCCTTGCTGGGGTAATGCAGCTCTGACACAGCCCCCCCAGGCACCCACAGCCCCTTGCTCAGCCCTGGCTGCCAACAGCCACGGGCAGCCCCACGGACACTGCCCTGCCCCATGCCTGGGGCTGCTGGTGGGAGTCCCATAGATCCCACCTTTATCCCCCACCTGAAACCTGCCACTGGACACTGAGGTCCCCTCCTCATCCTGCACACAGCCCTTGTCCCACATCACTCCATGTCTCCCCCTGCATCCCCAGGCAGAGCACTAGTGGGGTTGCTGCCTCCCACTCCAGGTGCCCAGACCCCCCCAGCCCGGGGCCATCCCCAGCACTCACCCTGGCAGGGGTGACAGTGCAGGACAGGCAGCGGCGTGGGGCAGGCAGTGGCGAGGGACGCGATGCTGGCTCACGCTGGCCTCCAGCAGCTCTCCTGCCGCCGAGCACCGCCTGCCGCTGCTTTTATGGTGCAGCGGAGTGGGCCGCCCCGGGTGGGGGCCCATGCTGCCCAGCCCAGCCCCAGCTCCCCCCCGCACCGCACCGTGCCTGGAGCCCAGCCCTGCACCGTGCCTGCCCCCCCCCTCCTCTTCCTCTACCACCCTGGGGCAAGTTTGCCCCTCCCCCTCCCCCCAGCTTGGGGGTTCTGAGCACCCCTGTGATAGCCCCCCGCATGCCGTGAGCCTGGACCCCCACTCAGAATGAACTCACCCCAGTCAGGTGTGTCCCCTGCCTCCAGCACGACCGCACCATGGGGCTGGCCCCCTGCCAGGCACAGCATGTGTTTTCTGGGGGTGACAAACTGCCACGCCAGGGACACCTCAAAAGGACACCCCTGGCCCCTTCCCACCTCACACAGCAGCTCAAGTGGGCATGGAGGCATGGGGTGTCTGGGGGTGCTGCAACATGGCCAGGACTTGGGGGGCACAGAGATCAGGGAGGATGGGGGATGGCCCTGGGAGCCCAGAACATGGTCGTCCTGGGGCTCGGGGCATCATCTAGGTCACCCCTGAGCCAGGCTAGCTACAGGGGTCCCTGGGCACAGCCCCCCTCCGTGGGATGTGGAGATGGGGGACGCCCTCCCCTCGACCTGCCCCGGGAGCAACCTCTGGCTTGGGGTGCTGCCAGTCCCCGGGGCACCCCACCGCCCACACACCCCACCGTGCCACGCCGTGGGACAGGGATAAACAGGAAGCCCTGTGCCCTCGCCGTGGCCAGGAGCCGGCCAGGAATGTGCCGGTGGCCACCGGGCTGTTTGTTTAGAGTCAAAGCAGCTGGTTCCTGCCGGGAGGAGCCAGGATCAACACGGCCGGGAATAGCCCGTGAGCTCATCGCCACGTCCCGCGGGAGCCTCTAGCACCCCTGAGCATGCAGGAGTGCATGGCCCTGGGACCCTCTTACAGGGCACCCTCATCCCAGCTCTATGCCTCAGCTGGGCTCAGGGCACATGCTGGACCCTTTCCTGTGGTGGGGGTCCCTGGCCAGCCCCAACATGGGGGCGGTGGAAAGCCCTGGGGAAGGGCAGGTCTGGGACCAGCAGCAAAGCCCATGACTCACTCGTGCCTCGACGTTTTTGAATTTAAATTACTCGAGTGTGAGGCTGCGAGCACCCCCTGAGCCCCCCCATGGCAGAAGCTGGCAGGGGTGCAGGGCAGGCAGGTGCTGGGTCCCACTCCCAGCTCTGCCTCTGCTCCTGGGGACAGCAAGAGGGCAGAGGGGGGTTGTCCAGTGGGCTCTCCCACACCTGGGACCTGCCATCCTCAACCTGCAGCAGCGGAGCCACAGTGTCCTGCCGCTCAGTGTGACCCTGGCAGGCTGGAGGTGTCCACTCTCGTTGTCATCATCCCCCTCGGGGTTCAGGGGGTGCCAGCACCTGCAGCCTGGGCAGCCAGCAAAACCAGGCTAAAAATACGGCTGCTGGCAGCGGGGCAGCCCCGTGCGCGGGAAGCTGTGGGCAGCAGGGTGGGCGTGCGGGGCTATTCTCAGAGGGCTGCGGGACTATTCCTGGCTGGTCAATATTGATTCAGCCAGCTCAGGTGCAACAGCTCAGCCCGGCAGCACCGTATTTAGGGCCCGGCGGCAGGCGAGGCGGGCAGCTGAATCGGGAGCATTGTCTGGGGGAGGAAGAGGGCAGGGAGAGGATGTCAGCTCTGTAATCTGCAGCAAGCGGCCGCCGGCAGCAGCCCGGGCGAGGGGCACACCCCGGGCCCACCGCCGGTTGACGGGTGGCCAGCGAGAGCTGCTGGGTTGCACAGAGCATCTGCCCTGGGGATGGGAGAGATGGGGCCTGAACATGTGCAGGCAGGTCCTGGCAGGAATGGGGGGGCGGCGTGCAGGGGGCAGCTGTAGGACCTGGCTCCTGCAGTCTCTGAGCTGCTGGACACGTGGCTGTTGGACACACTGCCACCGAGGGCCACGGAGACAGAGGACAGCCAGGGGCTCCAGCTCTCAAGCAGCTCCCCGGTTCCCCGCTTGTTCCAGGCACCTTGGGGCAGTCCTGGCCAGCCCAGAGCTGGGTGACTCCAGCCAAATAGCCCCAAATAAGCGGAGGAGAGGTCCCATTCACTGCTCTGGGACATACCTGTCCCCTCTGGCAGCTCCCGCAGGGCTGTTGCATCACCAGCCACAGTGCAGATGGCACAGTGCAACCCCCCATGCTAGCGTGCTGGGAGCTGCACAAAGAGCTGAAAACCACAGCGAGAGTGCTCAAGAGACAGCCCAGGCCAGGGTTTATTTCTACGAGTGGAGGCAGGAGCTGAGCGAGGCTCGCCACGGCTGCCCAAGGCTGGGATGCAGTGGGCTGGGAGCAGCCACGTATTCGAGGTGATGGTAGTGGCTGGGAGCACAAGAGACCCTGCCTGCCTGCACCCCCAGCTCCCAGGGGATGCTGCTGTCCTACCGGGCCTGGGAAGGAAGTGGGGGATGGGCAGGGCTCTGCCTGGGATCAACATGACTGACTACAGCCACAAACCTCCATAGGCAAAGTTGTTGTCACTACCGCCATCGCAGGCGCCTGAAGTCCTCAAGGGCCACCTGGGCGGCATTGCGTCCCGCTGCTCCCATCACTCCTCCTCCTGCAAAACCAGAAATGTGAAGTGGTGGGCAGCTCCAGCCCCAGGAGATGGAGCCCAGGGCTGCACCCATGGAGCTGCCCCACCTCCCTGCTCATGCGAGAGCAGAGAGAGGAGTGGACACCCTCGACCCATGCACCAATTCCACATGCCCCTGCCCTCCTCCTGGAGTCCCCCAGGAGGGTCCTGGCTCCCAGCCCCACTCACCAGGGTGGGCTCCACTTCCACACAGGTACAAGCCAGGAATGGGTGACCGGTAGCCCGAATAGGATGGTGCTGGCCGGGCAAAGTACAGCTGGTCCAGAGACATCCCTCCATGGAAGATGTTCTGCAAGAAGAGCTCTGTGTGAGCTGGCTGTGCCTGCCAGAGCTGGCACCAGAGTGATGCTCAGAGCTGAGCCCTGATGCTACTTACCCCACCAGGCAGCCCAAAGATCCTCTCCAGGTCTGGTGGTGTCAGGATGTCCCTGCCAATGACGGATGCCTTGAACCCTGGGGCATAGGCTTCGATGCAGTCAAACACTAGAGAGGGATGGAGGGACTGGCAGACAGCCTGGGGGGACATGGTGGCTGGCCCTTGAGCAGCTCCAGGGCAGCTCTGCCCACAGACAGGGACCAGCACTCCCGGTACCTGGGTCCAGTATGCGTTACGTGCCCATGTCTGCATATGCATTACATACCCCTATCTGTGTATGCATTTTTGGCCTGCTCATCCCAGGGCTGCCCGCCTGCCAGCACGGAGGGGGTGTACTGGGTGAAGAGGGACACGACATGGCAGCCCCGTGGGGCCAGCCCCGGGTCCAGCGCGGAGGGGATGCAGAGCTCGATCATGGGCCTGGGGGAGCAAGACACCAGCTGGGCAGGCAGGGGGGGACCCAGCCACCCCAGACCTCTTCCCCCAGCACCAGCCACCACAGCTGTCCTGCCCCTTCCCCAGTGCACCGAGGTGTGCCAGTGCAGGCTCCTACCTGCTGGAGGGGTGCCCATGGGTGGCCTCAGTGAAGGCCTGGTGCAGAAGGTGGGTGCCCTCGCAGTTGAGGTGGATGGAGCACTGGTGGTGGGGCAGGGGCCGGCCATCACGGGCATTGGGGATAGCCAGGAAGCTGGGCAGCCGATCCACTGCCACTGGGTGTGGGAGGTGGGGACAGGGGAAGCAGGGTGCAGCCTGTTGCTGAGCCTGACACCAGTGTCCCTCCAGCAGGGACAGTGGTGAAGGTGGTCCCATCAGTACCTACCATTGATCTTGGTGACAGGGGAGCGCGTGTCAGTCTGCCGGATCCGCTGGACAAAATCCTTTGGCAGCTGTTCCTGAGGTGGGAGACACCGTTGCAGAGTCTGGTATGAGGGGACAGCATGGCCGGCAGGACACGGCCACGCCAAGCCCCCACCAGCCCCATGCACGCCATACCTGGGGGACGAGCTCCAGGAAGGTGATCTGGGGGGAGGCGTTGGACAGCACCACTTTGCTCCTCACCTCCGTTCCATCCTGCAGCATGACACCCTGCGCCTGCCCGTCCTTGCCCAGCAGCACGTGGGACACCATCTGGGGATGGGACTTCACCAAGAGCATCCCTGCTGCCTGCAGGATAGCCAGGCAGCTGCCTGCACCCAGACACCCCATACCTTTTCAGCAAAGATGTGGGCTCCCCGGGCAGCTGCCGCGCAGGCGATGGCTTGAGACAGGGCCCCCATCCCGCCAGCCACGTAGCCCCAGGCGCCCCGCCGTCCCTCCAGCTCACCCATCACGTGGTGCAACAGCACGTACCTGTGTTGGCAGGATCCCAGCTTAGCTGCTGGCCAGGGGGACAGGTCTGTCCCCTGCATGGGCATAGTGGGGATGGTCCTCATAGATGGGACCACACCAGCTCATAGGACACCCAGCTCAGTTGCAGTGAGCACCCAGTGGCCAGGACCTGACCTGCCTTGGGGACAGAGATGTCCAAACAGCAAAGGGGCAGGTGGAGACCCCTCAGGAGAGCCACGTGGCAGGGATGGGAGGCGGCCCCTTGCCCAGCCCTAACCCCTGAGTCACTCTGGCAAGGCTGAGCAGGCAGTGGGAGGGAGAGGCAGTGGAGCAGGGAATGGGAGTCAAGGAGCTGCTGGCACAGAGGGTGGCATGGGGGAATGGTGCAGCTATGAGCCCTGGGTGGAAGGGACATTCACCCACTGCCGGGAGTGTGGGGGCTGGCCATGGCTCCAATCACCGCGTCAGTAGCTAGAGTTGCCTTCAGGGGCTCTGACTCAAACCACTGATCCAAGATCTGGCCCAGGAGAAAAAGAGAATGCCAGGTTTGGGGTGGGGGGCTGCTGCAGCATCCTCACAGGCAGGCAGTGACTGCACACTGCTACTGCTGGCACTCACCTTGGAGATGGGGGCTGTGAGCACCTCGTAATAGCGGGGCAGCTGCCGCCCCAGTGCCAGCCCTGGGGATGGAGGGGTGGTGTGAGACCTGCATGGCTGTTCTAGGGCTGGCTGCCTGTGCCCAGCTGGGTTTGGGGGTCAGGCAGCACAACAAAGGTGGGCAAGCCCGCCAGAGCCTGCCAGCCCAGGCTTCTGAGGAGCCTGTGCCCTGGGAAGGGGCATCTCTGCATCACCTGCCCCAGGTGCAGGCAAACACCCAATGCCACTGGGGTCCCCTGGCATCCCAGACGTACCTGTCCGCAGCAGGGGCTGCAGGGCTTGCAGGGCCCTGAGCCGCTGGAACAGAGAACCCTGCCCCAGGGCAGCTGTATCCACTGGTGGGGCATCCAGCAGCGGGTCAAGGGCAGACACAAAGCCCCCCAGGAACGCCTCATACTCAGGGTAAGCCTGAAAGGGGGCAGAGAGGGGGCACGAGGTACTGTGCCATGGTGGGTGCAATGGCTACCCCACCCAGGAGCACCCCTGCCACTCCATGGGCAGGGCAGCTCCCTGGGGGCTTTGCTGTGCTGGGTACTGCCCCTGCGGTACCTGGGCATCCTTCTGGGAGAACTGAGCAATCTGCTGCTGGGTCTGGGCCATGTCATGCCCCAGCAGGAGGGAGCGGGGGGGGCTCCTGCCCTCCAACATTGGGGTGAAGGAGTAGGGGTCCCGTGGGAGCACCTTCAGACCGTGCCGCTGCAAGACAGGGATGGCAGAACCCAGCCTGCAGGGACAGCCTGGCAGCAGGCTCACCCTGCCAGCGTGTCAGGAGGTGCCAGCACCAGCAGCCTGGTGAGGGATGGGTGCCGGTACCTGCAGCTCCAGCTCGGCATAGATCTGCGGCCGCAGCAGGCTGAGCAGGTATGATGCCCGGGAAAACTTGAAGCCTAGAAGATGTGGTGTGTGGGTGGGTGTCCGTGCCCAGGGCTGGCCAGGGATGGGGGGACAGGCGGTGTGCAGTGTTACCTGGTATGATCTCCTCCGTGACAGCTGCACCACCCAGCACGTGGCGTTTCTCCAGCACGGCCGTGCGCACCCCTGCCTGTTGTAGGTAGGCAGCCTGCAGGGAGCATGGCATCACGCTGCCTGTCCCTCCAGGTGGGACATGTCCTCATTGCCCTGAGCACCCTCTTGCACACAGTGCCCCAGTCACCAGGGAGAGCCCCACTCCCCACAGCCCTGTGGGAGTCCCCAATCCCGTGGGCACTGCCAACAACACCCTCCGTTGCCCACGGCGCAGAGCCTCCCTGATCCCCCCCCCTCCACACAGAGAGCAGCACCCCACTCTCGGTACTCACTGCCACCAGCCCGTTGTGCCCTGCAAGGAGAGAGGGAGACGAGTCAAGCCCGGTGTTGGGGCAATCCCACATCACAGGGCACCCTACCGTGCCTGGGGCGCAGGGCTGCCACAACCACCTAAATAATGGGGTTCTGGACATGGGGATAGAGGTGACTAGGAGGAGCCTCTCCTGTCCCTATAGCCCTGACCCTAACCGTGCAGGGAATGGTGACAGAGGTGCTCAAGGCAGATGCCCTGCACACCAAGGGGCTGCAACATGGGCCCAGCCATGCCAGACCCTTGCATCCTCCCTGGCCCAAGGACCGTGCTGGAGGGCTGCAACATGCCCAGCACCACTGTAGTCCCCCCCTGGCTACTACAGGGCAGCTGGGGGTCCCTGCCGGCTGCCCACAGCCCAGCACTGGCTCCCTCACCCTGTCTTACCTGCCCCAATCACCACTGCATCGTACTCCCGCTGTAGTCGGTCTGCAGCCCCAGCATGGGCCAGCCGCGTGCCCAGCAGCCCTGGGGACAGATGCCAGCCCCACAGGCAGCAGGACAGGCAGCCCATGCCCAGTCTTGCTCGGAGCCCAGCTGCCATTGCCACACAGTGCCTGGCCATGGCTACCCAGCACCCAGCAAGCTGGACTTTGCTTTCACAGCAGAACATTTCCCAGGGCTTCCAGGCATGGGGAGGGGCCGGGGGGGGCCAAGGCAGGGGACGCCTTGGTGCAGGGCCAGACACCATGTCCCAGCACTTGCAGGGAGGCTGGGCAGGACAAGGGCGCATGCTGAGTGCTGCCCGGCCGGGGGCACTGCCAACAGCAAGCTGCTGAGCCTGGCAGAGCTTTGCTGAGGGCTTGCAGGTGGGCAGACCAGCCCCAGTGCCAGGGTCAGATCCTGCCTGGTGCTCAGCAGGATGCCAGGTGCTCCCCAGCCTGTATCCCAGGAAGGTGCTGCGGAGGTGGGCAGGGGCCTGAGAGTCCCCTCAGCTCCTGCTCCACTTCAGGGAGGACCTGGGGGTGTGTGGCTGGAGTGATGAGCCAAAAAGCACTGTAGGACAGGGGGAGCTTTGCCCTCCTCAAGCAGGAAAGCCCCAAGCACAGCCCTGAGAGCAGTGGGAAAAGAGGCAGCTTGGGAATGAGCTTGGCCCCGAACCCAGTGCTATTGCTCAGCCAGGCAAATTCCTGCCCAGCAGGACAGGGCAAAGGCTCTGCCATGGTCCAGTGCTCTCCAGATCACCATCCCCACCCTCTGCGAGCAGCACGGAGCCATGAGGGGCATTGGCTGCCAGAGTCCCTTGGGGCTGGCCCCATCCCCAGCTGTGCCTGGGGGGGGTTGCATGTGCACAGAGCCCAGCTGTGCCTGGGAAACACATAGGCTGCCTCAGCTTTACCCTGTTCACAGCTGAGCTTAGCCCTGTGGCTGACTGGTACAGGGGAACCCATGTGTGGGAAAGGGGGTGCAGGACAGGCTGCATCTCCCCAGAGCCTGCCAAACCCCCAAGGGCCCTGCACCCCACATTTGGGGATGAGGGGAAAGGGGGATGTACCTTGGACCATTCCTCCACATAAGTTTGGCTACACCATTTTGTTTTCTGGCCAAAGCTTGGCAGTGATGCCAAGCCAATGCTATAAATCCTGCTTTGGAAATACACTTTTCAACAAGACGGTGATTTGCCAATAACCTCTCAGCCCCACTCTCCGCTCGTCCCCAGAGGCTGCTGGCTGCCAGCAAAGCCCACAGGGAGTGGGAAGGGGGGCAGCACCAGCCCCAGCTGGGCTGGAGGATGAGAAGGCTGCCTGCAGGTACACAGACACCAAGGAAGCAGTCCAGGTGCTGGGAACACCCACACACCCACTTTAATCCTGGCCCCTGAAGTGGCTGGAGACAGCTCAGAGCAGGGGGATGCGGGAGGGCTCCCAGAGCCGCCGGGCCAAGTCGCAGGCCTGCTGGACCACGAGCTCAGAGGGGATGATGCCCAGGTGCACAGTCAGCAGCTCATAGCACTTCACCACCTCTGCCTGGTGGTTCTTGCTGTAGTAACGCAGCAGCTTCCTGGGGAGGAAAGACAGGGCTCAGCAGGCACACTGCAGACTGGCACTCCCTTACTAACCACCTTTCCCCTAGAAAGTCACTGGCAAAGACACAGCACCTATCCAGTTGCAGGACCGTGGCACCAGGCTGGGGAGATGGGCTGGTGCAACCCCAGTGACACCACAGCACTGATACCATGCTGCAGTGACAGCCCAACGAGGACAGCATCATGCATAGGGACCACTGCGCCAGCACAGCCCTGGGCCCTGGTGTGCCCCACACACCATGTCCACTCACACAAGTGACACGCTGGTGACGTGTCCCCCTCAGGCCTGGCCACGGGGGTGACCATGGGATGTGGGGGCACAGCTGAGGGGTCGTTATGGTTGTTTTTAGCTGAGTGGGGCAGGGGCACTATGCAAGGAAGGGGCCATGCACAGGGGCTGGCTGGGCTGGAGGGGCTCCCACAAGGGCAGGGC
>JAVJGJ010000062.1:25014094-25028479 GCA_035590215.1 Microhierax caerulescens
CACTCACGGCCCTGGGGGGCCCCGCCGTTCCGCTCCGGGCCGTATCATTTAATTATCCACATCTCCAGTCGCGGACCCTCGAGCCCCCCGGCCCGCGGCAGAGCCCGGCGCCCCTTCTCCCGGCCCGCCCTGCCCGCAGCATCCCCGCGCCGGTCCCGGCCGGGCTGGCGGCAGCAGAGGGAGCTGCTTCCATGCGCTTGCGGCACCGGCAGCGCTGCCCGCAGCCCGGGAAGGTGCGGAGGAAAAGGGGGACCCGGCTGCCGGAGGGGTCACCCGGAGGGGCAGCAGGGCAAGGAGGCTGCCCATCGTGGGCTGTACCGGGGCTCAGCACCCCAGCCCTTCCCAGCAGCCGGTGGGCACCAGACCCCGGGTGCTTCTTGCAGCTTGCGGGACAGATTGCGGCAGGCCCTGCAAATTCACAGTCACACCGCGCTGGCAGGGTGGTGGCCAGGCCAAGTGGAGCTCGGTGGCCACAGGGTAGGAGAGGGTGCCAAGCTGGAGGACATCCAGGGCATGAGGACAAGGGCATGATGCGGTGTCCGCCCGATGTGGCCCTGCTGCGAGGCTGTGCAGGCTGCCAAGGAGGCAGCGTGTCCTGGGAGTGCGTGGGGACAGGAGCGGGGCCGGTGGGTCCATTCTGGGCTGCGGGCTATCGGTACCGGCAGGCCAGCGCATTCACGTTCTTCACCACGTAGAAGCTCATGGTTAGTGGGGGGATGACCAGGGTGCGGCCGGCCCGCAGCGGACGAGGCTTTAGCTCAGGGAGGGTCCCGTCATCCACCATGGCCAGTGGCTGCCCGTTGAGCTGGACTGACCTGTGGGACCAGGAGAGGGTTGGGGTGGTGGTATCGAGGACAGGGTGGCAGTGACAGCCCCAGCCACCAGTACTGCACTTACTTGGAGTGGAGCCCATCCTTGCCGTAGGGCTGCAGCAGGTACTGGTGCACAATCTTATCCCGCAGCGTTCCCGCCAGTTTGATTTTCTTTCGGGAGCGATGTAGGTTGATGATGTAAAGGGTGATGGACCCCCGGACGTAGTTGTGGCTGCAAAGGGAAGAGTGGAAGCTGAGGGCAGCACTGGCAAGTGCCCTGGGAGCATTGTTGTCAAGAAGGGGGTTGGGGGTCTCTGCAAGCACTGGCCTCATGCGTCCATTCAGAGAGGACGTCATCATCCCAGCTGCCCCTCTCCACAGGGAGATGCCACATCACCATCACAAAGCCTGGCTCTGCGATGACACCCTTCCAGCCTCCCCCTCCTCAGCCAGGGGTGGCACAGCTCAAGAGGGTGCCATGGGGGGTGGTGGTGTGCAGTCTCGGGACAGCCCCCCCAGCCCTTTGCAAGAAAGGTGCCAAGACCGAGGGGAGCTCTGTGCACTGGTGGCGGCTGCCCCCGCTGCCCCAGGCACCTAACTGACAGGTCCAGACACTGATCTTCTGTCCCTGCCTAATCAGGCAGCCCCAAACAAAGGCTATAAAGCACTTTGCACCTGTCAGTTACTGGACAAGGTTTCCTACCGAGCTGGAGGCATGTTGAAAGCATCTGGACTGTGTAAAGAAACAGTCTCTCCTCCTCCACAATAGCAACTTGTGTCTGCAGAGGAGGTGGCCGCCCCCCGGCTTGCTGGGGTGCTTTCAAAGACCCTATCAGCGAAACAATAACCAGGCCGGGCTCCCCGGCAGCGCAGCCCGGTGGGTAACCTGACCGACCGGGGGGGCCCCTCGTGTGAAATCCACCCCCTTGATCTCTGCTGCTGGGGCTGCCTGGCTGCCGCTGCACCAGCCCCAGCCGGCCCCGTTCCCAGGCACGAGCTTGCCATGACTTTCATCGGAGGCATCACCATTCCTGCGCACTCCCTCCGCTGTGACAGTGGCCAGAGCAGCACCCGAGCGAGTCCCCTGGGAAGCCAACCTGCCTTGCCAGAGCCAAACCCTGGGCTCCTGCCCCAGCATGTCCTTGGTGGTTCCCATCTCCTGGGGTCCTGTTTATCACCTTCCTGCAGCCCCCCACCTCCCTCGCTCTGCTTACTTGTGGTAGCTGGTGCAGTGGGCGTAAATGCGGAGCTTGTCACGGATGACCCTGCCAGGCCGGGGTTTCCTCTGGAGACCAGCCACATGGATCGCCAGCACCTTGGGACCGATGAGGCGCTTGTAGAGCAAGGACAGCCAGTAGTCCTGGGGGGCAGAGGGGACAGTCAGCAGCACAACAGTACCCCCGACTCACAGTGAGAATGGGCAGGACAGGCTGGCATCCCTGCCTACCACCTAGCAGAACTTTGGCTGTTGGGGTGAAAAGGTTGTGTGCCAGATGTCTGCTTCGGGATGACATTTTTCTGTGTAGCCCAAGCTGAAATGGCATTGCTGTTTCCAGGAAAGGGATTAAGGGAGGAATACATGGCTCTGCCTATGCTGAGAGACACCGATACCCTCTAAAGGAGCCCAGAGCGTGGGGAGTGGCATGGATGCCCTTGCATGTTCCCACAGACCTGCACATAGCTGTGCCATGGACTTGTGCACCAGCTCCAGTCTCTGGAGCAGGCAGGTCACCCTCTACCCTACCCTCTACATGGGGCTGGAGCGCACCAGAGCTCTCCCGTGCTCACCAGCTCTGTTCATGGCACACTGGCTTCCGTGACTGCTGAGGGTGCTCCAATTCCCAGAGGAATTTCACCCATTTTAAGGCCTCCTGTGGAGTTAAGCACCCATGAACACGGTACAGGGAAGCCAAGAACTCAAGAAACACAAAACACTCAGCCCCTGCACACATGCGTTAATGATGCAGCCTTTAATTACGTCACTACATACTACATTTTCCCGCAGGGCACAGCCTCGCTTCGCACACAGGATGGGCCCCAAGCCCCGGGGAGGGAGGTGAGGCTGTGCAGTGATGGAGGCTGCTGCCGGCAGGGCCCCCCACTCATCCGCTGCAGAAGCTGAGAGGTGTGTGGTAAATGAAGCAGGGCTGTGGGAAGGGAAAGGGCAGGCTCAGGCGCTTGCCTGCTGTTCTGCCCTGCTGTGGCTCTGGGTACCCCGGGTGATGCCAGGGAGACAGAGCTTCTCACACTGCTTCTCTGGGTGCTGCCTGTGGGTGTGCTGGGCACCACCTGGGTGCTGGGGCACCTTCACACACACGAGCACCCTGGAGAAACCCCCTCTGCACAACCCAGACCGGTTGCCCCAGAGGGACCACGTGCCCCAGGGCAATTGGGATGATCCCCTATCCCCATCTGCAACGTTGAATGCCAGCAGTGACGGTCATGCTGGCACCAGAGACTGCTCTGCCTGGCAGTGTGTGACCCACACGGCGAGGAGGGCTGCTGATGTGGAAAGGAGCATGGATCAAACACCCCGTGGCTCCACACACTGCCTGGGGAGGCACAAGGAAAGCCCTGCATGGTCAGAATAGCACCCAGCAGGGGTCTGCCACTTAAAAGGGCATGTGGTGGGGAATGGGGTCTCCAGGGCCCCAGGCTACAGGACAAGATGGGCAGTCAGAAGCACTGCTACCCCTACAGGTACAGGTAGCCACCCTGTGCATGGGAAGCCCTCACACAGCCCCTGATTAACACACAGTTTGGATGGAGAGGCCAGCAGATGAAACACAGAGCAGCGCTGCAGCAGCCACCGGCACAAGGCAAATACCCACTGGCCAGACCAGACTGTCAGCCCTGTCCCCTCTCCAGCTCCACCCAGCAGAAGCTGACCAGTTCCAGCAGTGCTGGGCTGACCTAACAAAGGGAGATCCAAACCCTCTTCCCACTTTCTGGTTAAGCTGTTGCCACAGTGCTGGAGGAAAAGCTGCCTTCCGCTCTCCTCTCACCGCTCGCAGCCAAAAACCATGGGGCTTTGTGCCACACCAGCCTGGTAACTGCTTCCCCTGCAAACACCAGCCCTCGGCGGAGACACGAAGGTGAAGGGAGAGGCTTGTGCACCCCAAGGAGGCTCAGCCCACGAGGCCGAAGCTCCCAGGAAGGATGAGCTGCAGCTGCTTGATCCCACGGACGTGTGCATCCCCAGAGGTGTTGCACTGTCCCTGTCCTGGTCCCTGCTGGCTGGTGGTACTTCCCTCACCCTGGGGATGTCCCCGCACCATGCTGCAGGGGCTGTGCCAGCCCACCCTGCTCAGGCTCCTGGCAGGGGGAGCAGCCGTGCCCAGCACACTGGTGGCTCCCCAGCGAGCCACGCCGATTAGCAGGCATCATTAGATGGGTAATTACTTGAGTTTACAGTGAGGCCAAAGGTGAGCACAGATTACAGTATTTAGCCCCATGGTCAAGAGTTAAAAATAAATGAGTTCAGTGCCCCGAGCTACCCATCAGCTCAGGCTCTTAGGGCTTTCTAGCAGCTCCCCTGGGGTTTCCCACCTCTTCTCCTTATTTCCACTGAGGAGATGCTGCTTTTGCCCACAAGTTATGGAACCAATAGAGGCCAGAGACTTTGTGGCTACCCTCAAAATTTCCATGTGTGTCTCAAGAGCTGTTATGCAGGGGGCTCGTGATGGCCATGTCCTGATGGGGAGCTGGCACCAGCAGCTCCACATCCACCCTTCTGGGCAGGGCAGTCCCTCAGGGGTCTCCTGCTTCAGCACTGGTGTCCATCTGCTCACAAGGCTCAGCAGCAGCAAGGTTTGCAACGTGGGCGCACAGGGAGCTGCCAGCCCCATAACCTGCCCCAGTTGCTGCCAAATCTCGTGTCTCATCATACACTCTTCCCAAGGGTGCTTTGGCAAACCCTGCAGAGCTGGGGGAGCTCAGCCTGGGGCTCCTGCTGAGGCAGCTCACAGGCAGAGCTGTGCTGTTCAGCTTCTCCTGGACTGGGCACAAGGACAGATGCTTGTCTCTCTGGGAAACATTGGCCATGTTTTGTGAGCTTCTGATCCAGCTAAGATTACACAGCTTTTCTAAGAAAAATCATGAGATAGGTAGGGCAGTCAGCAGTGATACAAGATGAGCTATTGTGCAAAGTGTGAGATGACCACAGCTGAGCATTCAGTATTTTGGCTCAGGCAATGCTCCCAGGGCAGTGCAGGGACAAACCTGTCCCTCCAGCACCTGCAGGAGGTGAGGGGACAGCAGTGATTTTACCTCGCCATGCTGGCAAGGCTACCCTGAAGTCTCCATTTTCAGAAGGATGTGGAAGTACCAAAGAGAGTTCAAAGGAGGGCCAGAAAATGACCTGAGGCTGGAAAGGGAGTCATCAGCACCGGCCTCAAGGCACTTAAGCTCTTTGGCTTACTGCAGGGAAGCACTGAAGACAGCTGCAGCTTTTCGCATCATCGCAAGGCTGCTTGTGGCAGGGGCCAAACTCATGTTACTTGCAATAAATTACCAGGAGCTGGTGACACCAAGCATTTAGATGATGAATCCGTCATGCACCTAGCATGATGGAAACAAACCCATCAGGTGTGGGCACTTCCCCCAGCTGGGCTGGTGCTCTGAGGCTGCTCCTACCACTGACATGAGTGAAACCCAGATGCAGTCACTGGGGCTGTCGGGCACCTGTAGCCACTGGCTCCTGTTCAAATGGTGACCAGCTTGGGAAGCAGGTGCTCCTGAAACCCAGCTTGGCTGAAGGCAGGGTGGCTTTTCCACTGATCAGTGACCTCTTCCTGGACCCCTGACAGCAGCTGACACCCACTCCCATATGGCAAACCTTGTGTGAGTGTGGCCCCTGTGTGAGCATGGCCCCCAGGCTGGCAGCACCCACATGTCCCTTGCAAAGACAAGTGCTTGCCTTGCAGCACAGTGCCGGGCATCCCAGCAGAGGCAGCCCTGGCATTGCTCAGGGACATGTGTGGCTCCAACCAGTGCAACCACAGAAAGGATTTGGCTGTTGGAGTCATGGAGGGCTCCTGTTGTGAGGGCTGAGCCAGCAACACAGCTATAGCGACAGAGGAGGACTAGCATACAGGAATCTGGTCTACTATTAGTCCCCTGGGAATCAAGGGAGCTTTCTTGCTTTAATTACTTTGCAGACCCATCAAGCAGTGCTGCCACTGCAGCCCTCAGAGCTGAAAGCAAGGAGCACCTGAAGGCAAAGCCGTCCTGTGCCTCAGGAGGTCTTCTGGCTGGGACCCCAGATTTACAGGCAGGAGAGGTACTTGTCTCAAGTGAGCAGCAGTGCAGAGCTTGGGCCAGCCACAGCTTCTGAGCCAGTGAAGACCCACCAGATTTCCAGTAGACAGGGAAATCCCAGAGGATCCCACTTAATCTCTTTGCACATTCTAATTAATTGCAGGAGATTTTAGAGACTTCAGCTTTTGGAAACAAGGCTGATTAGGCAGACCTTCAGACAGACCTATTAACCAGACCATCCTGTCTCCAGAGCCATCAGAAAGGGCGCAGGAGCATATTCCCATGCTCTCTCCTAGAGGCAGCAAAGCAGCTTTACAGCCCACCTGAGTTTGTTCAGTCCACACTCACCACATGTGAGAAGATGTTGCCATAACCAGAAAACCAGAGTAATGGAGCTGTTGGTCCCGCTTTGGTCTCCTGGGGGCTGTAACTGGCAAAGGCAGCTGAACTTCAAACGAGCAGGCTGCTGACCCTGCAGTACCCAGCCTCCTCTGGCTGGGGCTGCCAGGGCATGGCTCTGTGTCCCCGTGTCACCAGCAGCATCAGCTGGCTGCTGCTTGCCCCCCTCCTCTTCTTGCTTCTTCCCTCTTCTGAAGCTGCCCAAGCTCTTCCTCCATCCCTCAGGCACACTTGAGTTTCAACAGCCTGTTATAGATTGTTCCAACCTTCATCCGCCTTTCTCCGCAGTCCAAGCAACCCATATGGAAAACGAGCTGGCTGGTCTGCCTTCCTGTACATCACAGGACAGACAGTTTTACTCTTTTATCCCTCTGTTGGGCCTGATGGCTCGTTTTTGGCAAAAGCACCATCCAGAAAAGTAGTGATTGTGGTTGCGAGGGCTTAGAGAGATGGAGAAGCCACCACTTCCCAGGGAGTCTGTTCCAGCGGTTACACTTCACATTGTTAACAATTCCACTCCTTATTTTCAGCTTGAATTTGTCTGGCTTCAGCTTCCATCCAGTGGTTCTTGTTCTTTCTTTTTCCTCTAGATTAAAGAAATCCTCAGCATCCAAAGCTTTCTCCCTGTGGAAGTCTTCACATCCTGTTCAAGCCATGGCTGGTAGTTCCTTCAGCAAGGCTGGACTAATGCCGCTTTTAACATTATCCCTGAGTTTTATGTGCTCCTTGGACTGTGGGAGTTAGAGGTTTTCTCACCCGAATCCTGTGCAAGGTCCTGAGACAAGCAGAGCAGGGCATAGCCTCTCCCCAAACAGAACAATTGCTGAATTCAAAATGATCAGCAATGGGAGAGGGCACTGATGCTGTCCTCACGAGCTTGCATGCATCTGTCCTCAGCCATGTGAGCTGTTTGCCATTTTGCATGTGCCCCCTCATTATGTGGAGGTCCTGAAGAGCCAAGTATTTGATGAACAGTTTCCTGCAACATTTGCCACTGCACTGGGGGAATTTGCGGGTGTGCCCTGAGCGCCACAGGGGACACTCCAGAGAGGGTGTATGTATGGGGAACAACACTCCTCCTAGCCCCAAACGAGGGGGCTTCAGGTGGACTGGGCTGCCAGGAGCTTGTGGCGTCAGCAGGGGAGGATGGGGCCAGCACACAGAGAGATGCTGCAGCGAAGCGGCCCCTTGACTCTTCCCTCTGTTCTGCCCACACAGCCCTCCTGTGTCCCTCCTGGGCAGGACAGACCCTTGCTTCGATCCAGGCACCTGTAAAAGCATCAGCTGATGCTTCCCAATTCCTTTTTTGCTTAGCCTTGGTCGCTGCAGGTGCCCACCACCAGCCACCTGAAGCTGCTGATGTCTCTGCCAGGGTGTCTATTGCTTTCACCATGCTGAGCCTCTTCCCTCCTGCCCTAACGGCTGTGAAGGCCTCATCTCGCACCACTCTTCCCTACATCACCTTCTGCCTTCACATCTTCCCAGCAGCTTTCTCTGCCAGCAAGAGTCTACAGCTGAAGGTGCTGTAGTGAGAGCTGCCAGTCCCACACCCCAGTGCCTTTAGGCTATGGAGGGAGAGGAGAGGAGGCAGGCATGGTGAGGGAGGGCAATGGCTCCGTTAGCTGGGCCAGGAGCAGCTATGTAGAGCAGAACTGTTGTTGTGCTTTGTGCATCCTGTGTGCTTATGGCAGACTGGCTCTTGTCTGGTGCTGTAGACTGAATACCTACTCCTGGTTAGGGAAAGGAAACCAGGTCCTCATTTTACAACAGCTCTGCAAAAAGTCCCAAAAAGCATTACAAGGGGACAGCCAAGAGCGTTGCTCCCATCCCAAATAACATGCTAACGTGTGTGCACCCATGGGCTCAGAGAGCAGCATTCTCGTCTGCTGGTGCCAGCAGCACCACAAGCTCTGTGTTTGGGCTGAGCATCAGCCATTCATTCTACAGCCCAGGGTCTCCCCCAGCTCTGCCAGCAGCACAACATGCCAAGTCTCTGATGAACATCACGTCTTCACAGCCTTCGAGCTGCTACACCCTTTGCTCAGCCCCTCACCCTTGTGCCTGTCTCTTCTGCTCTTTTTCTCCACCCTGGAGAAAGACCAAACACTGACATTAAGGCAAAATTCCTGCTGTGGGAGCAGCAGCCACAGGAATCGCTGTGCTGATGGGACAGCCTGCCCAGGCACCTATAAAGTGGCGAGTGGGAAGTGGGCCCTGCCCATCACCACCCTTCGCAAGCTGGTCCCCAGCCAGTGGCCCTCACCTTCCCTGGGAGCTGAGCAGATGGAGGAACAGCCAAACTTCTCTTTTGTCGTCACCTCTCCCTAACAGGGTCCAGGAGACCTGAGGCTGCAGGAAGGGAGCAGAGCTGTCGGATCAGAGGGCTTGGAAACCAAATGCAACTTTGTTGTTTTCTGTTCTGCTGCTTTTCACCCAAACACTACTTCCCTCTGCTCCTCCAGCAAACACCAATCCACCCTGGGAAGGGTTTTACTATCCCACTGCCCCCACAGCCCCAGGATGGCTCTGTCACCAACATGGGCAGGTGTGCCACTAGCACAGTGCCTCTGGGAGGTGTGGGTAGTGGCTGTGTCCATCCTTCCAAGTACAAGCCACAGCTGCAGGTCTCAGATGGAGCGTGTCTCTGCCCCAGTTCCCAGAGCAGGAGGAGCAGCCTGGCTTTAGGTCTGCACAAGTCCCGCAGCTCTGGTGGGTGGGTGTCAGAGCTGCCAGCCACAGCATGGCTTTGATGCATTTGAAAGTCCAAGCATATGGACTTCAAAGACCTTTTTCATGCTGCACTAAGAGGGAAAGGCCCCTTAACCCACTGTGACAGAGAGCAGAGTTCAGATGCTTTGAATCTGTCTCCCAGTTCGCAAATGAAATGAGCCTCAGAGCAGACTTAAGAGCTCCCGGAAGGCCAAATGCAGCGAGAGTGCAGAAAGCAGAGGATGCTGCAGTCCTTGAGACATGGTATGATCATAGCTGAAAGGACAAGGCAGTGGAGAGGATGCCCAGCTCAGATCTGCTTCAGGTGCTTGTGCCAGGGAGATTTCTGCAGGGCATCATTTCCACTCTGCCCTTCAGTGGGCCATGCTCCGGCGCTTGACACTTCTTGGGAAAGCCTTTCCTCTCCACACACTTGAACTGCCTGGGATTTCATCCCTCCCTCCCATGGCCAGAGTGAACATCCCGTACAGACAGCTCCTGCCGATCCTCTCCTCTCCAACCCCTTCCCCATCTGCAGGCGTCGCTCCTGCCAGAGCCAGTGCTCCAGCGTGCGGGGCAGATGGGGGTGCCAGATGCCCGCGTGGCAGATTTATGGTCATCAGGAACAGTTTCCATGTGTGTGCGAGCTCCACTGGACCCGTTCCCTCCCCCCACCCTTTGTCGCTCCCAGGCTTGGGACCATGCCTCTGCCTCTGCCTGCGCGGCGCATGGCACGCTGCAGTCTGACCCCGCCGCCCTCTCCCCGACAGTGACCCCAAAGCCGAGGGTCCCTGCTGGGGGGAACAGCAACCGCAGCCCTACCCCTGGCAGCTCAGCCAGCTGCATGTGTGCAGCGCGGTGACTCAGTGCTGGCCGTGCAGATGGGCCGGCGCAGCAGCGGGGCTGAATTCCCCCGGCCCCGCAGCCAGCTGGCTGGGCTCGGCAGCCGGAGTGCGAGCGCTTGCAGGAAAGGGCTCTCCATATGCTTCCTCCTATGGATGCCGGGCCTTCTCCTCACCTCTGGACACGGCCCAGCCCAGCAGCTGGGCAGCCACTGGGTAAGCAGATGGCAGGGTGGGGATGGGCACAGGTGGGCGAGGACCCGGTCCCCCAGCCTTGGCCCGGGAAGGGCCCCCTCCCGCGCAGTGCAGGGGTGGGAGAGGCATCGTCCAGGGACACGGCTGGGACCTCCAGCTGCAATTAGCAGCGCCTCCGGCCAAGGCAGCTCAGCTAATGAGCGCACCAGGGAGCGCATACGTGCAGCAGGCAGGAGCATGGTCAGTGGAGCGGCTCCCACCCCTGGCACCTGGCATGGCACCTCGCCGGAGAGCCCCTTGCCTCTGTGCACGGGTCCCAACCCGTGTCTTGCTGGGGAGATGCCTGGGATGGGTCAGGCAGGTGCCCCTGGTACCAAATAGCCAGGTGCAGCCCATGGCTCACACCATGCCCTAGGGATCTCAAGGGATGCTGGGGACGGCCACAGCCTGGCACCGAGCTCGTTCACACCAGGGCTTTAATGAAAGCCTGGTTAGGAAGGGAACAGATCACTAAGGACAGACCTGATCTGAGCCCACGTCCTCCCTCCTCCAGGACAGATAGTAACTTCCCCATCAAGTTCCTCAGTGCCTTTGGGCTAAGCAGAGGAGGTGAAAAATCACCCGCAGCATCCAAGCGTCTGACCACAGCCCTGTCAGGCACAGACCTCCACACTGCTGTGATGCTTTCTCAAGGACACCATCAATTCACAGGCAATATCATATTGTCTTCTACTACCACAGCTGAGCAGGCAGCCCCTGCCATCACTTCACTCTGTGATCCCTCTGGGCCATTCTCATGCAGCATATGAAACTTATATCCAGAAAAGAAGTTTTAGCATCTACCTAACTTAGGAGGACCAAGTATCTCACTGTCCACAGTCTTTAGAAGAAGGTCTAAGAAGAGCCACAGTTACCAGGAAATGGAAGTCTGGATTTCAGCTTTGCCATTTCCATGGGGTTTGTGTTGCTCAGGCTCTGCCTAGAAACATTCCCAAGTTTCTCTACACATAGGTGTAACCTTACAGCACTGTGCATTAAGTGAGCAGAAATGACTACCAAGGATGGATAAAAAAGACAGGACTGCCACATGGAAGAGCATTCACAAAGGTCTTTAACATGCTGTAACAATCTGAAAAGAAAGCTCACACCAACATGGAGGGCTCTCCAGTGAAATAAATGTATTGCATCCCTCTGGACTGGTTTCAGAGAGATATTAAGGAAAGAGAGGTAGACTATGTACACTGCATGCCTGAAACGAACCTAGAGCTACTAAATGCCAGAGCAGCATTTCAAAGGCACTGCCTTGTGAAAAGCGAGTATCGGTGCTGCTCCTGCCCTCCATTCCTCTGCTCCTCACTCCCACATGTGTGTACAGATGGGTTCCGAAGCAGGGAGGCAGACTGACATACTGCAAAAGGCTTTATTTGAAAGGCTTCTCAAGCACAAACCCTGACTATTATACAGCTGGCTGCCCCAATCACTCAGGAAGAAAAAGCACTCCAACCATACATGAAAAAGTTATCTCAAAAATAACAAGGCATTAAAACACTTGAGCTCAGTCACATTAAGGTTGGCTGGAGGATTTCTATTCCCCAGCCTGATCACATCTGTGGCAGGGCCAGGGAACCTCATGTCACCCAGTTTCTCCTGCTTTGCTCCCCATTAGTCCAGCAAGAGAAAGCCATTTCCTCAGATCTGCACCAGGAGGGAGACTCAGAAAGATGACCTTGCCTTCCCCTGCTGCGGCACCTCTCCCTCGTAGGGGACTTTGATGGCACCACCTCCAAGGACAGGGTGGACAGGCAATTCTGGCAGCCAGGATGGGCACTCAGAGCTGCTTTCATGGGTGAAGGACCTGGATGGGGGTACAAAGCCCATGCCTCTTGCAAGATGCCCCAGAAGCCACAAGATGCTGCTTCGCTCATGACCCAGCTGTGTGCAGAAAACCCAGTAGAGACATGAGCATCTCCCTAATTTCACCATGAAACTGCAGTACCCCTTGGCCACACTGCTGCCATCTGAGACCATTTTCGGGGAGCCAGGCTGCACTGCCCTGGCAAGGCACCATGGTGCAAAGTTGGGGACAGACCAACTTAAGCCTCTGCTTTCAAGGTTTCACTGCACCTCTGCTTGCAAACAGTTATTCCCAGTTGCTCTTGCGTTTCCCACTGAAATGGCCAGAGCTCACGAGTTTATTTTCAATCCAAGGCTAACCCTCAGAAAACACAGAGCAAGCCCCACCAGGCTGCCCGGGTTTGCTGCCCAGCACACGTGCCTAGACAGCAGCTGTGCTTTCTGCCAGCCCGATGTGCTGGTACTCCTCGCTAGCTCACAGCACGGCCCATGACAGCAGCTATCACCTTGCTATACACAGAGGGGTGCAGTGATTTGCCTGCTCCTTCCCTGTACTTAACAAAAAAATTCCCTTCGGCACTGCAGTCCTGGGGGAGAGGCAGAAAGGAATGTGGTGATACAGAAACTGAGACTCCCACAGCAGTGTCCACCAAGTGACCCCCATCATCTGCACTCCCCAATCCCCCAACATGGCACCGACGCCACATTTTACGAGCTTCATTATGCCAACTGCTGTAACATGCCCTAACAGAGACAGTACCAACATGAGCAAAACCAGCAGCATCCGAGGGTCCCAGCTGAAGGACAGGGAGGAGGACTCATGTGGCAGCAGTGCTTGTATGGCGATGGACTACAAATCACTTGGTTTTATACAGGAAGGTCTTTAGCACAAGGATGGAGGACTGTATTTGCATCACTGCATGACCCCTGGACCACGTAGGAAACTCTCCCTGGACTGTGCAGCTACTCAGCACCTAAGGACACCACTCTAAAAGGCTCAGCTCCAGCTCAGCATCCTGAAACATGCCGTCTTATTTGACAAGCAGGGATCAGCAGTGGCAGGGGAGGAGGTGCAAAGGTTGCTATCGGGATCCCAGCCCTGGCTTCCAGCTCCCTGAGGAGCTGCCAGCTGGAGCCTTGATTGATGCTGTGGTGATGCAGCCCTTCTCTCAGCAGGCAGCTGCCTCACACCCAGCTGGCATGCGGAAACCTCTTTGTCGTGGCAGCTAATAAGCAGATTGTATTTCACAGTGCCGCAGCCCCGCGCAGGTACAGCCAGCGGCTTTCATCTCCCTGATAGCTCCCACGGGAAAAGAGTGGCCGCTGTCCCACGGAGCAGGTCACGGTCTGGTCTTGCTGGGCTTTTTGGTATTTGCAGCTTTTAAACTCTCTGTTGGTTTGCACCTGTCCATGGCTCTTTTATAGCACAGGAATTGAGGGAAAGGGCTTGGGGAAGCACCACGGGAGTTTGTGCAGGAACACAGTGGTGGGATGTGGGATCAGCACTGAAGCACATGGGAGAGAGTGGAAACAGCCCTGAGGGGGGATGTCATCTAACTTATTGGGAGACTTATCTTTAAAACAACAGCAACATCCATTTTAAAGATCTCCACTGCATTTAACAGCCTGGGGTTTATTCCTCTAACTCCTTCCCTGGCTTTAATCCCACTCCTAACTGCATGCGTGCTCCAGCCGCTCCAGGGTTCCTGCCCCAGCTGTGCCAGGAGAGCTGGCCATGGGCCACCCACTGCCCACACTGTGCTGGGAGAGCTGGCCATGGGCCACCCACTGCCCATACTGTGCTGGGAGAGCTGGCCATGGGCCACCCACTGCCCCACGTGCCTGGCAGGCAGGAACTTGCCTGCACCTATCTATCCAGGAGCAATCCAGGGGGGTCCTGAGTCCCTAGGGAGTGAGGGATGTGGCTTGGCCAGGGGAATAGGTTCTTCAGAAGAAATCCATCAAGTGCTTGTCCCAGTCTCAGGTTCATCTCAAACAAAGTTCAAAGCCTGCCAGGCTCCCCCCAACCCAGGCATGCAGAACTGGCAGGTACACTTGCCAGAGGGGTGCATGTGGGAGCCCAGCGTGCTCCAGGAGATACCTGGAGCAGCACAAGCAGGAAACTGTGCTCTCCCGTTCACTCGTTTGCTCGCTGGAGCCACCCACCAGGCCATGCTGGGGGAGTTAGTGCAGACCTTGTGTCACCAACACTCCCACATCCTCCGCTGACACCCAGGAATGCTGTTGCGGGAATGCTGTTATCTTTGGCTGAGTAGGTAGAGCCAACTGAGAGGAGGCTCCCTGCAGACACCACC
>JAVJGJ010000062.1:25031225-25056700 GCA_035590215.1 Microhierax caerulescens
TGTGGGACCGGAGGGCTCAGATGGCCGGAGCTGCCCTCTCCCAGCATGAGCAGCCTCTGGTACCACGCAACGCCCCATCCTCTCTCTTGCAATCCCACTTCTCCAGGCCGGGCAACAAGCTCCCGCGACCAGATGTCTGCAAACCCAGTGGCCCAAGGAGCGCTCTGCGCAGCCTGATGGATCCTGCCCCATTAGTGAGGAGCGCTGGAATGTGCTGGATGGACTGGGATCCCTCAAAGATGTTAACTACGCCAGCTCTGGGCTGCCTCCCACTCACAGCCTGTGAGAGTCGATATCCCTGACTGAAGCCCCAGAGGTGTTGGCATCCTGCCTGTAATTATCTAAGCCCGCCACCTTCCCCTGTCGGAGAGGAAGCAATAAAACAGGGAAGTGGACAAGCCCAGCTGCTCTAATCAGCCCCGGCAGGATGCACAGACTCAAAGCCAAGCTGGAGGTTATTAGCACCCAGTGCTGTGCTTTTGCTCAGCCACACTGGCATTCCCGGGAGAGCCCTTCCCTGGCCCTGCCCCGCATCGACCAAATCCTGCCCTGTGGGTGCAAGGGTCCCCCCAGCCCGCACTGAGGGCAACTCCTGCCGCCTCTGCTCTGGGGATGGATGGGGTCCCACTCCCTTCCCAGCAGGTTCGCAACCTGCAGTAGAGGTGGGACATGTGCCACCACCTTTGTTGGGGTGTTGTACCCCCGGTGGGAGCAGGGCAAGCCAGTGCCTCAGGCTTGCCTCTGTGCTGATCCCGCCAGCCGCCCCATGCCTCCCCGCGGCAGGAGGATCATCCACATGCATGGATGATTCCCAGCTTGTGCCAGAGGACTCAGCAAGCAGCTCCTCTCCTCCAGTTTTGCTGTGCTGACCCTCACATCCCCTTTCCCAGGGCCTCTTTGAGTTGTTTACTCATCCTATGGTTTCTCCCTGCAGGAATTACAACAGTAAGACATTGTGGTGACTGGTAGGGTACGAAAACCAAGACAAGACTGATAGATGGACATCTCTAGTCCCTAAAGCCTTCCCTGCTTACTAGGTGCTCCTTATTTCTTCCAGGACTGACAGCTGAGCGGGCCACTCACAGTCACAGCCTCCATATCAGCCAAAGTGGGGGGACTTTGGGAAGCCCCCTCACCTACCCAATTGCTAAAGATGTGAGCAGGGTCCCCCTGGCCGGCAGGGAGAAGAGTGCTTGCTGCAGGCTGCGTTAGCCAGGCAGAGCCATGGGCTGTGACACCACACACCAGCAACAGCTGGGTTTTATAACACAGTCAAAGCACGATCATCAGAGGGAAAAAAAAAAAAAAAAAAAAGAGCTGTTCATAATGGTCATGATTCTTCACTAGTGAAAATTACCCTGGAAATGCAACTGTCACAACTTTGCAAGCAGCGTTTTTAGGCACTGTGAGCAAGTGGGGCAAGGTACTGCAGTAGGAACCCCCTCCTGAGCAGGCACGGCTGCGCAGGGGATGGTTTGGTACTGCCTGGCTGCTCCCTCTGCTCCTTGACCTCGGGAGCAAGTTTCAGAGAACATCCACATTACATGCTGCTCGCTACAGGCATGGACAGATGAGAGTGTCAAGCCAGGTGGCCACTTTAGAAAGGCTTTGCATGGCAGTCAGCCCCTGCCCTGTGCATCCAGCCCATGTCCTGGTACACCTGCACACAGCTCACCCCACGCTGCAGCCCGTGGCCGCTTCCCTGCTGACGTGCCTGCCACACATCCCACGCAGGGACCGCGCATCGTGCTGCCTGGTCTTTCCTCCCATCCCCTGCAGGAGAGCTGGCTGCATTTAGGCTGGGAGCACAGCCATCCCCAAAAGCCACCCTCCATCCCTGCCCCACAGCAGCTCCTGTGGGAGCATGTCAGTGCTGCTGCCAGAGCCCCGGCCACAAGCTGTGCCCAGGCCGGGCACCGCGGGCACAGTGCCCCCTCACCCCTTGCAGACCCCTTGCACTCACGCACTTTCTGGATTTTCCTGATCTGGTCAGTGAGTGTGTCTAACAGGCGAGTTTTCAGGAAGTCCGTCACTTTGGCCACTCGGCCATCGATGTAGTAACTGGAAGGAAAATAAGAAGACAAGGATCAAACAGCTGGGAGTAGCTCTGCCCCGAACCACATCCTCCCACCTTGCTGCTGCCCCATGCCAAGAAGCCTCCTCTGCTCCAGGGGAGTCCCTGCTTGCACCCTGTCCTGCCCTGGCCCTCTGGCCATGCCAGTGTCTGGCAGCTGCTTCCAGTCTCCAAAACAGCGTGTGAGCTGGACACAACCCGAACACCGAGCATGCTGCACCGCAGAAAACACGGGAAGTTTTGCACTTTCTTGACTATTGCTGGTGAAATGCTGGGAGCAGAAAACCAAAGGCTGGGAGCAAAATGCCACCCACAAAGGCTTGACAGCACTCTGCACTGATGTCACGGAGATCCCAGGGAAAGAGACCCTCTCTCCCACCCACATGATGCCTGTGATAGCTGCAGCTGGGCTGCACGACCAGGGAAATCTGCTCACCTGGCTCGTCCCATCTGTACCTGTCCCGTGTCTTAGGGACACACGGTTTTCAAAACACAGATAAGTCAGTCCTGCTCGCACAGAAATCCCCTCTGCCCTGGGAATGCCAGGGAGAATTGCCCGTACAGAGGGCTGATTCCTGTTCTCCATATATAAACTCTTACATAAAGCACAGCTATAGTGCTGCCAGTCATGATGTGAATCGTCTGTCTCTAAGTGTGGGAAGAAGACTCTGAAATGCCTCAATACTGTCTCCTGGCTCGAGGACATAAGGTAAAACAGTCTGCCCTGGAGTGCAAACACCCTGTGGCTGGAGGTAATCAAACCCAGCTTCTCCTGAGGAAATGTCTGGGGCTGGCACCTCGGCCCCCATGCAGGGAGCAGTGGCAGCCCTTGCACATCTCCCAGAGGCTCCTCGCAATCTTGCAGAGACACCGGGACGTCTGCTGCAGCATGCACTGGCATAACCCTGGGACAGCCATTTAGCTGATAAATAGGTTTTGCAAGAGGAACTTTCTGACGTCCTCCTCGAAAATCTGCAGTGTGCATCAGTTACCCAACACAGTGAGCCACGGAGCATGTTGGAGCCATGCTGGGGGGACAGAGGTGCACAGGAATTACAGCAGCTCTGGCTGGGGCTGACAGGACTCAGCCATAGCTTCCCATCCCTCACTGGAGCCTTGTCCACTTGGCATTCAGTTACACAGACCCTTCTCCACAGACTTCAGTGCAGCCATGGGTGCTGGGATGCATTATGGGCTGAAGACCTGGGGTCTGAAGAAAGGTGGATTCACCTTCCTGGGCCTGATTTCTCCATAACACGCATCTCATTCGCACCAGCAAAAAGCCATGGTAGCTGCTTTACTTGGGTGCTGGAATGCAGGAGCATCCCCAAAGGGTGCCATGGGCTAACTCAGCCTCAGCCAGAGCACCTGGCACATGTACAACATGAACGAGTGCTCAAAGAGGATTTTTGTGTCTCTCTGCTCCAAGTCACTACACAGGTAACAGAATAAATGCACTTGGAGCTGTGCAGGGCTTGGAGCTGTGCAGGGTTGCGACCAAGGGGGAACAACGCCAGCACTCACTGTCCCAGAACAAAAATGCATTACAGGCTCGACTTGCAAATGCATTAAACAAGAAGAGCCTCCCTTGTCAGCCCTCCCCCAGGTGTGCAGCCACAGCTGTGTCCCCAGCAAAGCACGGGATCATGCCAGGCACACCCCAGTTTCACTCTGATGTTGTGTAACCCAGGGAAGGAGGCATTTCTGTATGACCATGGTGACTAGAAGGTGCTAAGGGCAGAGATTATCTCCAAGGGGGACGACTTAGGAAGTGTTCAAAATCGTTCTGATCACTTATACACAAATGAACCACTGGCTGCCGGGAGGAGAGCAGATCTGTAAGCAGCAGGCAGCAGTGGGGTTTACAGAGATTACTTTTTAAGACAAAATTACAAAGCAATGTACTCTGGGGATGGCAGATGTTTGGATTTTAGCACAGCACTTAAGAACTGAGCTGAAACGATTTTTTCAGACTGCTGTGGACCAAAAACCCCATCACCTGGGCCAAAAGCTGCCTGAAAGGCCATAAAAAGAGGGTTGCATTGACTGGGAAAAGAGGGAGTTAGGGAGACCTCAGTCTGTGTATGGCCCCTCCAATGCCGCAGGCTTTCTGTAGGGTTCAGCTTGCCTGCACAAGTCAGTATGGTTCCAGAGCCCAGAATAAACCCCTCAGAGAGCAAAGGCAGGCTTGCAGCTCCCCATCATCTCAGTCAAGCACGAGGTGTGCTGTGACCCACAGCTCCACTGCCAAGGGAGAGGAACATCTCTCCAGAGGCAGCCCCAGAGGAGGCTCTGCCCGCCCAGGGGCTGCGGGGAGGAGGCAGCCTGGGAAGGAGCTGCCGTGCTGAGCACAGCCAAGACCCTGCAGGGAAGAGAAATGCCCTGGGACAGTGCCACGGTCACATTTTTTTGACACCTTCATTAACAAACCAGAGAAATGGGGATCGGTAGAAGAATGAAAAGCAAAAATAAACCCGCTTCAGCATCAGGAAATCTTGTTGGCAGCATGTCTCCCAGGGCTGCAGGGAGGGGAGCACATCCTCTTTGGGTATTTAAGCAGAGCATGAAGACAATGACAAGCTTCTGTAAGATAGGCAAGGATCTCTTGCAGATCTGCCGGATAAGTTCTGGGACACCAACAAGTGCTTTCAACCTCCCCAGACTGGGAAAGACAGAAAATGGCAGCAGCTGCACAAGGCTTGCAGGGAAGAGAGAGGCACTGAGGTCTTCACTGCTACCAGGCTACTCAGGAACGGGTGAGCAGTTTCCAGCCGTAGGCTTCGTCACTGAGATGAGGGCACTTCCTTTTGAGAAATCCAACTGTCAGTAAAGGCGGTATAGAAAGCCACAAAATGCAAACAACTGTCAGGCCTTTAAAGCAGGAGAAGTGCTCATTAGGCGTGGATTATCCCCAAGAGCAAAGGCAGCAGCTTTGCTGATATTTACAATGACTCAGTGCACTTGACTTTAAAAAAAAAACAACAACCCTGAACAGTCGCAACTCTCCAACCTCCAAAAAATCCAGCAGCAGCTGCAGAGAGCTCCAGCACTGACAAGTACCTCCCCAGGCAGCAGCACGGTGCACAGGCAGCTGGGCCAAGCCAGCCCCAGGGGCTGCACCATCCACAGCCTCCTCTCCTGGTGCCAGCAAGGTCTGAGTGACAAAGGAGACGAATGGACAGACCCTCCCCAGCACAGGCAGGGTTCCCTGGCAGCCATGACTCTGCAGAGGCAGAAGACACAGAGCTCATGGCCAAGCTATTCCTCTCCAACACAGGCTGGCAGGTCTTCCAGTGGGCTCTGGGTATGATGCAGCATCAGTTGGCCTCAAAGCCTAGGAGATATCAGCATGCCCACCGTGGGCACAGACCATGTAGGACAGAACAGATATGAGCAGTTGCATGCAGAGCTGACTTATTGTGTCCCCTGGTCTGATGCTGCTAACTTTAGGAACATGAGAAGAGCCAGCCAAGACAAAGGGATGTAGCAAATAAATCCTAGGTGACACGTCTCAGAAGAAAGACCATGTACTTTGGGTGCCCTATTATACTACACAAAGCTGAGGCCAGTTCTCCCCCTTCTGTTTACATTATCCCGTTTCTAAAAGCTGAATTCAAGTATGCCCTAGAAACACGGGATGGGATCAGTGCACTTTGCAAAGGGAGGTGTGACGGTATCAGTGTGGAGGTGACCAAAGCAGAGCATAGTGCAGGGGAAGTACTTGGCCAAGGGCTGGGCAGGGATTTGTGCCAGTGCTAGGAAATGCACCACCCCAATGCCCAGCCCCCATCCCTAGCTGGAACTGTAGCATGAGACTCAAGACACAAAGACAAGAGCTGGAAAAAGTCCTGAAGTAGGGCTGAGCACAGTGGTCAGTCAGAAGTGCCCTTGTTCTTGGGCAGGCTGCAAGGCCAGGATGCACACAGTGCCTCCCAGAGAAGGGCAGTGCCAAGCACCAGGGCACTTGGGCAAACCTAGCTCTAGCCTGTCACCTCCAGGTCTTGTGCTGCCTTTAAAATGATGTTCTGGAAAGATCCACGATTTGCTATGTGGGACCATGAGCATCATCCTATGTTTAATGAAGGCAGTGCACTGGCTCCTGGGCAGCTGGTTTCATTTACCTCCTCTTTCATTTTAAACAGAAACCTTTGCCCCTATTATCTGACCTCTTCTTCTGTTGCAGTTAATTACATTAAAGCCCACTTCCCAAAGCTCAGGAATTTCCGGATCTACTTTGTTGCCTGCTGCTACAGGGAGAGTCTGCTAGGAATTAGGGCATCGTCCTGCCAGGGACACCAAGCGAGGCAGATCCCCACCATCAGTGTGACACCCGGCCACCACCACAGTTATGAAACCACAACAACTCCGCTGACAGAGGCAAGCCTGACTCCCGAGCATCTTTCCAAGGACAGGGCAGAGTCCCCCTCTGCAGCACAGGGCACAGGGCAGCCCCACGGCTCTCCCTGGAGAGGATAGGTGGGATGTGACCTGTTCCTCCCAGGTAAAGACCTGTGGGCACAGGGGAGAGGTGCTGCCGACCTCCAGTCAACTAATAAATGCATTGATAAAGAAAAATCACTGTTCACTGGCCCTGAAGGCACAACTCACACCCATGCCTTTCTCTGCCCCCAAACAAGGTGCCTTTGTCTGTCCCTCTAGTGGGAGCCGACTCTGACCCATGCCACCTCCCCAGCTGTGCCCTGGCCTCACCTGGGACCATGCTGGTGGCCCAGGGCTGCCAGGGACTGTGCCCCCCCATCAGACAGCACAGACGATGGCAAGCTAGTGGGCAAAGCTGTGCCCTGGCCAGGTTTACTTACCAGCAGAGATGGGCCAGTGATTCCATCATGCAACCACTTCCTCCAGGCACAGCCTCGGCAGACAATGCTCTCTGAGCACTTGCAGCAGGCTCGTGCAAGCCCAAATATATACCCTTGGTATATACGTTGGGGGGGTGGGGGGGTGGGGGTGGGTGTGCATGCTAGGCAACTATCCCCTGACACCTCTGGGAAATCTGCCTCCTGCTACTGCCTCGTGAGCATCTCCACTTGCACATTCAACATGTCTAAGCCAGAACAAGAGAAGTCACTCAAACCAAGCCCAGCAAATGCATTTTAAGCAGCATCTCACACAAGCCCATGTGCCTGACATGTATGATTTACCACATAGGGCAAGTGACTTTCCATCTTAGAAGATATCATGGTGTTTTCCAAGGAGCCACAGGGATAGATGTCCACTGGCTTTGAAGATGCAAACATTTACTTTCTCCATAAGTAATAGGGATTTGTGCTTCAGAGCCAGCACTGCATAAGGATTTATTTACCCATTAAATATGCCAAACTTGGAGCCATGCACAAGACTTGGGATGGAAACCCAGCTGTACAGACTGAGAGCACACCCAGGGATGGAACTGGGCACGGCTGCAGGTCTAAGTGGGCAATGAGTCTTCACCTCATGTGAGGATGTCAGCACCGAGCAGAGATGGCTGTGGGGAGGTTGCTGAGCCCATCCAGAGGCTGAGGGGATCCACAATAAACCAAGCATTTACTCATAAACAAACATAACAAACCAAATTATCAGGGAAATGCCAAAACTCTCAGAGCCACTGTCAGTCCCACCTGCCACACCCTCCTTTAGTGCAAATTCCCTGGGCGTTTTGAAGCCATTCACACATCCCTCTCCAGCAACACTTTACTTCTGAAGAGGGAGGCACACACGCTGAGTTGTGTATGTAAGTGAAACCATACTCTGAAAGGCTGGACAGGCTGCTTATTTCCACCCAGTGTCACTTTTCTGTCAGATACATTTCAGATGTATTGTTTTCACACAGAGAATAAGGATCCCTGCAATGTATTCCCTTCTCAATTCCCTTTCTGGATCGAGCACAGCCTTTTCAAAGGAATAACAGATTTGACAAATTTATAACCAATATCCCGGGAGAACGTTAGGGTTTGGAACAGAAGTATTCATACTTGAAGTTAGACAGCAGTTTAGTTTCCTGCTAATAATTTTCTTCTTGGATACAAAGGAACTTGTTTTGTTTTGTTTTGCTGTTTGGAGCAGAGGGATGAGACACTGTTTTGACATTTATTCATAAACAGTACAGAAGCCCAGCTTGGAGCTGTGACCATTGCCAGTCCTTGCAAACGCATACGGGTGCAATCTCCAGAGCTGCAAACCTGGGCTGGGGGGGAAGCAGCTCCTGCGTTGCAGTGGAAATGGGTCAGCAAGCAGCGTCTCAGCTCTGCCAACCCTTGTGAGGAGCTGCAGCAGCCACCCCACTCACAGGTTGGCTGCTCAGCACCAGAGCCGCTGAGCACTTTGCACTGATCTTATAAGTAAAGGTTTCAAAGCAGCCGTGCAGGCAGATTCCCTGCGCACCAGATGAAACTCCACATCTGAAGCCTGGAAGTTTGTTCCTTCAACTCATCCAAGGGCTTGGCCCAGTGATCAAGCCCCATTGCAGAAAGCAAATTCCTGGACTAAGTAAATGTGATCAGCACATCGTGTAATCATGAAAAGCAAATTCCCAGCTGAGACATAGATCATTATTGCACAGCATGAGCCTGTAAGTAACACAAATCCCGCTCCAAATGCTCTGCTACCCCACTGCCCCCATTGCAGCAAGCTGCTGCTGCCTGGCAGGAAAGTCCCAGGAGCCAAACACCCAAGCAAGCACCACTGCGGCACAGTGAGGCAAGCTAAGCTCCCTGAGGAACAGGACTTGCTGGATACTGGTCATGCCAGGTGCTATAAACCATTCTGAGATGCCAGCAGTTGCTTCTGCAGGAGGCTCCGAGGTTTAACACCAACACAGAGGCTGTGGGCACACGTGCAAAAAAATCTCATGTCTTAAACCCAAGATCTTTTGAAAAGAAGTCCTCCAGAAGGGCTTTACAATCCACACTGTAACACTTCAGCAAAGCAACCTGAGCACCCCACGGAGGGTCGCTGTAAAGGACCAGCTTGGGGAACAAGCCCTGTGGGCAGCACACACAAGCCCACCTTGGACCTGAGACCCCAGCTCCTGCGCTCCAGGTCAGTGCCCCACCTGGGAATTTTAACCCAGCATCAGAGCAAATCCACTTTTTCTGGAAACAGGGGGGTCTCACCATGCTTTTTGCTCCAGCGAATGCCTGTCTCTGAAACACATCCTTTCTGTGGCAGGAGAGAGTCCTGCTGGCCCCACAAACCCATTTTCTATCAATTTTGGCCATCACTGCTGTGCTTGCACACTGCCTAACCTTTGCACTGGCATTTGTGCTCCCACTGCAGAGAGCCACAGCCGCTGGGGAGCCTGCCTCTGGCTACAATGTGCAAACTGGGGCAGTTGGAGATAAGAGGAAGAAAAAGATGTTTATGGATTTTCCCCCACATAAGGAAACCTTTGCTTCCACTTGGTGCTTGTCACACTCAGTGCTACAGCTCAGCGCTTGCTTTGTTCATCTAAACTGCAGAACATGTAGGAACTAGGAGGAAAACTAGGTATCAGCATCTCTCTGGCAGCCCCAGCAGGGCCTGGAACTTGGAAGTTCACCTCCTTTCCATCAACATCTGCTCCTGGGGCTCCGCATGCAGCGTAGGACAGCTGTGTGCCTATGGTGGGCATCCAAGACGTGTACAAAACGGAGCAGGGACTGGGCATTACACATTTACCATTGGACTAAGCTGCCTCTCCCTCCCCTGGGCCAAATCAGTTTAGCTTCAGACCAGCAGTCATGGGGAGTCAGTGATTGCGGTGAAAGGAAAAGGGCTTTTGGATAGTCCCGTACATCTGTCACACACTGCTTTTGCTTCTCTGTGGTCCCCACCGCGGCCACCACCAGAGCTGCCTGCCATCCCAGCTGTCCCCAGGACTCTGCACTCCAGCTCGGGGCTTTGTTTCCAGCAATCAGGCAGGCCAGCCATGCAGGCGGCGGTATTTTTAGCCTCTGTCTCAGCTGCAGTGGTAAAGGTTAACACATCCCCTCCTGTATTTGTTCAAGAGGCTCCAGAAGGAGGGGCAGAGCCTCTTTCACCTACTTAACTGTAGCAGGATGACAGAAGAGGTGGCTGTCCCAGGTCTGCCCCTTTTCACACCCAGACAGCCCATCAGCTCTGCTCCCAGCATCGTCTGATCACTGCAATTAGCGTTGGAAAGTAGAAGGAATGGTGAATACCTACTGTTGCCAGGTAACAGCATCCACCGTGCTGCCAGCCACTTTCATGAACCTATAGGAAACAGAAGATGAAACCATATAAGCCCAATGTTGTCAAGGGGAAGTCCTAAAACCACCGATGCCCATTCTACACCACAGGATACCAAAGGCGGTCACTGCACTCACAGACCCTTTCTAATGAAACCTTTGCATCCTTAAATGGAAGGAATAAATTACACTTAATGCAAGTGCTTGTAGCAAGCACAGCTGGGAATAATGGAGTGAAACCCAACTGACAGCAGAGCTCTGAGCATCATTTTGGGGCAGGTAAGGAGAGCTTTCAGAGCACAACAACATTTCAGGAACAAGATCTTGGGGAATGTACGTAGTTCTATGACGGCAACAATTCTCAATGGCAATCAAAGGAAAAGGAGACACTTCTTCAACCAACGTGCATTTATTCTGAGGAACTCCTTGCGCGGACTGAAGCAAGGACTGGAAAAATGGAAGAAAATGGAAATAAAACCCAGCAAAGCTATTAGATGCAAAGATGCTACTTCCAGCTCACGAAACCCCTGAGCACTGGAGGACGGGAGGAAAGGCTGGACAAATACTGCTCGCTACATGCTTCTCTTTTTGATGCTCTTTCTTTGGCATTGGCTGTCAGCAAACTGATGGGTTTCTGACCTGGGTGCACTTTTGGTGAGTCCCTTTCCTATGACTAACCACTTCCATGCACAATGTTACAGTGAGTTACACACATGTATTAGTCTCCTGATGGCTTGTGACCCAAGTGGCTTAAAGAAAACACACCTCTTCCAGACAGCCCCTATTTGAGTCAGACCTGAGGCTACGCAGGTGTATCTGCTTACACCACCAATGCCAAACCCAAAGCAATTCCTAATCATGGGGACTGCGTGCAACCACTGTAGCAGTGGCCTCTAGCACCAGCCTGCTGCCATCCAAGATGGTCCCTCACGGGCTCCCTGGTCCAGCAATCCAAAATGCACCTTGGAAAACTGCAGCTCCCACAAGGAAGCCCGAGCAGTTACTATATTATTATGCTTAAGGACACAGATATGAAAACAAATAAAGGCACACACCAACTGGACAAGCAAGCTTTTCTATTCGATATGTAATGTGCTGGGTAGCTGATGCATTTTGGAAGCGGTGACCTATGCACATGACAGGAGACATCAGCTTGAGCAAGCGAACACGAAGAGAAAGAGACCCATGCTGTATTGTCGTGGGCTGCTCTGATGCACAGGGACCCCAGGAACACAACAGGAATCACACAGCTGCCCTGACTCGACGGGGACACAGGGATGGGTGGCACTGGGTCCTGTGACCTCTGACTCCCACAGGACAGCCCAGGACCAAGGGTAGGGAAGGAAAGGGAAGGTTTGTGAGGAAAGATGAGACCTTTTATCAGACTAGTTGTGGTGGCAGGGATGAGCAGCATGCTTTCCGGCACACGAGCCTCTAATCAGGTCTGAAACAAGAGCAGCAAGCTTCAGGCTAAATATAGCTCGGAAACAATCATTCTGACTTTAAATTAACGATGATGGTCAATTATAGACTGGGACAAAAGGGCAGCTGGACCCTGTGAAGCATAAGAGGACACTGGCAAAGGCAGTGGTAATAAATCCCCGCAGACAGAGAGGGAAGAGATACAATTAGAAATGGAAAAACAATAACACGCTGTAAAACCCTGTAGGCACTGATGCATCCCTGATTCTGCTGCCCAGCAGTGCTGTGAGCTTCAGTTCCCAGGCACGTCTTTCAGAAAGGCTTTTACATCTCTCTTGAGGGTCAGGCCCAGGAGACCAGCACCAGGGTGGTGATTTGGGGACAGTTTCTCCCCAGCTGAGCAGGGTGAGGAGACCAGCCCCAGTGCAGCCAGAGAGGTGTGAGCTCCTTGCAACTCACAGCAGTCATGTGGCAAAAAGAGGATTTTGCAAATATTGCTATGGAAAGGTTGCTGTTCTAGAAAACTATGTGTGCAGAAGTATGCCAAAAAGGATCAAAAAACCCAGCTCCCAGGTTTTAAATGCTCACTACGGGGACTGCTGCCTAAAATGTAACGGATGAAGCGTACAAGAGTGAACTAATGAACTCTAAACTGAAATGATGAACACAATCTATACTGGGTTTGAAGATTGATCAGTTGCAATTGGGTTCGAAGAGTAGTCCACCTTGCTTTATAACCTCAAATGTTTTATGTTCTGGCTGCAAAATAAACCATCCCAGATGTTACTAAATCACTTCTTCAGGCTCAGCTTAACACTCTCCACACACAGTCCAAAACCATGAGTAGAACGAGCTTGGAGGGAGAAGCTGTCTGGTTTTCCTCGCCACTTCTAAAGTGCCTACAGCCCTGCTGCAAACACACCCACTACAGCGGTCTTTGAACAGGGACTGAAAAGCAAAGCAAACCCTCAGTATAACTTCCAGCATCCTTGGAGCAGCAGAAGCAGGACATCCATCTGTCCCATCTCCCACGTTTCCAGAAAGCTAATTGGCCTGTTGTTAGAAAGCTGCTGAGAAAAATTTGTTCTAGGACACAGGTATCACTCAGGCAGTGCAGTGCAGACCAAAAGCAGGAAAGAAAAGACCCTGGTTTGCATAATGTTCTGTCTCCCTAAGAGCAAAATAAATTGGTTAGTTCTGGTCATTTCAAATTTGACCATAGAAGATGCACATCTATCTCAAATTTTGCTTTCCATGTTCTGCTTTTCTTTCTTTTTTTTTTTCTTTTATTGAGATTTTTGCAGGATGAAATTAAAAATTTCCTGGTAAAACTTCAAGTTCTGTGCCTGGAGCACCCCAGACGACCTGGGCAATGGACAGTACCCTCCAAAGGGAACCTCCAGCAGCTCAACAGCCAACAAGTGGTACTGCATGAGCAAGAGATGAAAGTCCAGGGCAGGTGGAGGTGCAGTGATGCACAGATATCAGAATATCCTCAGCTTTGGAGTACAGATGTTAACTAATCCCCTTATTCCTGTAGCACCTGTGCTGCTCAAACCACAGACTTTGAGGCCAGTGAAGATCCATAGGGGCTAAATGACCAGTGCTGGCATATTTTTATCTGGGATTTCCTGGACGGCGCGATGTCCATGTGCGGAGTGCAGGCAGAGCAAACCAGACGCTTCCGGGAGGGCTCAGATCCCTGCACATGTGCTGCACAGATGGGATGGGCTGGCACAGTAAATCTGCCATTTTCCTGTACACTGGGCTTTCTCTGTGAGCACCAACTGGCTGCGCAGCACATGTGCAGTAAACCCCCCCCCCCCAGAGGCAGCGGGACCAGCTCAGCTCGCACTGTGCAGGCAATGTGGGCAACTACTGTAGCTCCAGGGCATGCCCGTGCAGCATCCCTGGCTGGCCCTTCGCATGTCAGAAACCTGGGAAAACATAAAAGTCCTCAAAATCTGCTGGGCCAGCATCTCTAGGTGGGAAAGCAGAACACGTCAGAGGCACGTGGAAGAACAGAAGCCTCATTCAGGGAGTTTGTGATAGTGAGGGTGAGACAAAGCCACCGAGTTCAGGTATGTCCATCTCCTTATCCTTGCAGCCGCCCGTGTGCCAGCATCCCATGCCAGCGTTACTACCTGCAGGGCCCTGTGCTGAGCTAGAACAGAGGCTCAAGCTTGTTTTCAAATAAGCACTGAGAAAAATGTAATTTACCATTGCTTGGCCACCCAAACAGTTCACAGCTCTGTCCCAGAAACGGTAATGCTGGCACAATGTAGGACAGCATCTCACAGCTGTGGGAGCGGGGGGCAGGAGGGCTGCGACACCATGAGATGGTACTGACACCAAAGCTCTGTCCTGTGAAACCATGGCTCACATCTGACCTCTCCCAGAGCATTTTCCAGAGCCGTATCTCCCAGGACCACAACTTCCACTTATGTGTGGTCACATCTCTGAAACAGATCGCCTGTCCTGATTCAATACTTGCCTGTCACGGAGCACCTACTGCAACCTTAAGTAAATTATTCCCATGGTTAATTAGCCTCCAAGTATGTTACGTTCTCATCTGAATGTGACTGGCTTCAGCTTCCAGCCACTGGAACTTCCTAGGCTTGTTCCTGATACATTAAAGAGCCATCTGCATTTGGAAACCTCTTTCCCATCCAGGTAATTGCAGATCATAATTCTTTAAACCAGGGGTCCTCAAACTTTTTAAGCAGGGGGCCGGCACGCGGATGAAGTGGCAGGCAGTCATCTGCGGCTGCTTGGTTTCCCCCCCCACAACCCCCGGCAGGGGGTGGGGGGTTCTGTAAATACTGGGGGGGGGGCAGATTGAGGACCCTGGCGGGGCTGTATCCAGCCCGCGGGCCCTAGTTTGAGGACCCCTGCTTTAAATGATAACAAAAAGTAATCCTGTAACGAAGAATGCAGCTGCACAATGAGACAAGTTACCATCGCACAGGCTCTCGGGTGGTTTAGCATTGTCTGACTCCTGGGTGCTGCCCTTGGAGCCTACAGCGATGCGTAGAAGGAGCTTTATCTGGTGTCTGAATTGGATGGTGAGGTGGACTAAGGCACAGGCTTCACTTACCAACTTCTTCCAGTCGCACAATCTACCTGCAGCAGCAGAGACAGGTTCTAGACCCAGCTCATGTCACCTGCGGCAAAGACTTTAACCTGCAGCGCCAGATTTCAGACAGGAATTTCACTCCAGGGAGCAGAGCCTGGTGGGGACCACATGTAAACCTGCTGCTATATTGTGTTCTATCTCTGCTCAGCATCACCTTTCTTCACCCAACATGATCTACGGTGGGGCTGCGCAAGCCTTCCAGCAAAGAGGGCTCTGTGTCCCAGACTGACCCACCAGCCTTGGCAACCTGCACTCCAGGGACTCTGCAGGTTCCACCTGGACCATGACGTTACACGACTGATGTTTTTTCCCACCGATTTGTCCAGTCCCTTTCTGAACACATAACTCCAGCCTCCACAACACCCTGCGACAATCAATGACTTCTACAATGTCACCACATACCATGTGAAAGTTTCCTCCTTTCCAAACTTTCCTTCCAAACTACTTTCTGCTCTGTGGAAAAAAAAACCCATGTACAGGCTCATGGGCCTTGGTAACATCCCCTCTGAGCTGCCTGTCTCATGAACTGAAGAGGCATAGCCTCTTTAATCTCTTCTCACATGAAGACATCACATATACCTCTGCACATCCTCAGCTCTTCTCCCTGCAACCCTCCTAGTTCTACTACATCTTTTCTGAGATGAAAAGACCAAGGTTGTAGATAGCAATCAGAAATAGGGCACACTGTGTATTAATACAGTGGCATAATCTCATCTATGTCTTTCCTTACTCATTTTGTTCTTCCTATACAGGTAACTGTGATTTTGGCACTCCGGCCATCCAGATCAAGCTTCAGCAACAACTATCTTAACCCTTTCCTCCTGAAAGAGCAATAGCTAAATCCTTTGCTTATATCTCAGATCCCTGGCCCTGCTATATAGCCAAATGCCTCATCACATCCTTCACATGTCATTTCAATGTATTTATGAATGGATTCACTCATGATTTCAATGCTACCAGAGCTTGAGGTCATGCTGCAGTGACCTCCTCCTCCCTCTGTATCATTAATGTTGCTTGATTTTTTGCACAAAATTCTTGCTCTGGACCTATTCAGTCTGTGCCATCAGCCTTGCAGTAGCTTACATAAGGGTGAAGCTTCTGGCTCTGCTGGCCGAGACATGCTCGCCTCTGCAGCATCACCAGAGAGCCCTAGATCAGTACAGCAAGGATGTGCTTTTTAAAGAAAGCCAAATAACCTAAAAGAGCTTCTAAAAACCACAGTGCTTACAAGTCCCCTGTGCCAAACAGGGCAGAAGTCCTTGTCAGCAAGAGGACAGGACTAATACCTGCGTTTCTTCCTGAAACCCACCCAGAGTCCTTCCCTCTGCTGGATACCACCTACTCCAGGCTCTTCTTGTTTCTCTTCCCTACTTGAATTTAAACAAACAAGCTCTGTCCATACACTGTCTTTGGTTGCTACTCCAGAAAAAGTCACAGGTAAAAAGCAGTGCCTGGACTGACTGGTGTGTGCTGAGCTGCTCAGACAGCCACAGCCCTCATCAACACTTGTGATAGCACAGACACAAGGTATGGGCAGTCATCGTAAAAATACTACCAAAGACTCTCCCAATTTTTAGCACCTTGATTTTTCTTTGGCCTCTGGTTGTGTTGGTCCCCAAATACACAGCCTGTGCCATTTCATGAGCTGTAAGCTAACACCTCTCTCTACCACATAAGCGCCAACGCAGGAACCTGTGCTTGGGGTTGATTTGTGGATGCAGGGAGCAGGGCTGAGGACTGGGACTGGTTTTAACCTGACCCCTACCTGGGCTGCCCATAGATAATCAAGACGTCATCTCCATGCTCCCTCTTAACTCTGCCATGTCCACAGCTAGCAGGGAGGAAGGGCTCCATCACCACTGACAAAGATGCTTCCTCACCTTTATGGGCTCCTTTCAGAGCACTGTGGAATGACATCACCACCAAAAGGAGCCAAAGTGATCCAGACGGGTGGTTAATCCTCCACAGGTACTACAAACCAGGAGTAGGAGGCAGTAAACTCATGGAGGATGAAAAACTCTTGTGCCTTGCAAGGTGAGGACTGACATGTGGGAGCTCCCTCGCCTGCTGCTGTTACCTGGCCAGAGGTTCTGTGGCCCTGTGACCAGAGGGTGGATGTGCAATGGTGATAGCCGTAGCAAGAAAGGGTCAAGGAGGCTGGAAAGAGGGCATCAGAAAGCCAAGGAGGCAGCAGATCTGGTGGCGCTGAGGGTTGGCTGATGAGGAGGTAGGGAGAGGCTATAGCTCCAGACAAGAAAGTTTTTCACTTCTCTGGTGACTTTGTCAGGCTCAGGACTGTAAGCGGCTACAGACCATCAAGAGCAGCCAGCCTAGCATGGATACAAGTGCCTGCCAGCCCTTATTCTCCTGGCACTGCAGCTCCTACCGTGATGGAGGTAACGCCCTAACACTTAGGAGTGTCTGTCCAGTGGCAAAAACTAGGCTACACCAACTGAGGAATAGCAGGACATGAGAGCCCCTAGCCAAATCTGCCCAGATGTGCCGGTCTAAGTTTTGTACCAAATGTTCTGAGCTGTAACACATGTTAGCATCTCTTCTTCCTAATCGCTTTCCCTGGTGTTTCTTCTCTTCCAGCACTGAATGCATGATGCATTCATGCATTAACCTTTGTGTCTGATTCCTGATCTGCTGTTAAAATCTATGTTAATTCCTTAGAATCTCACAATTTTTTCCCCAAGCAAATTCTGAGCAGTTCTGGGATTCCTGTACCTGCAGACGCAGTAGGTAGCTAACGTGGTCTGCTCTCCAACAGCTCAGGCTGCATGAATGGTCTAATTAACACCTCATCAAACTCAACTGTTGGTTGTGTCTGGAGAAATTCCCTCTTGCACCTGTGCATTCACAAGACACCATTTCTAGCTTCCCACACAGCAGGCCCCAGCCATCGGAGCAATGCTCCATCACTGCAGAGCCCATCCTTACACCAGCAGTAGTGGTCCTGGTCTAGTCTCCAGGACTTGCCAGCCCAGAGCGACACTGATACGCTCCGTGGCTGCTCTGAGCCATTGCACCGTGCAGGGTGCTGCAAGAGCTCAGCAGCAATAACTCGGCAGTGAAGGGGGTGTAAAGCCTGTGCTGCTGCGTGTCAGGCAGGGCTCTTCTCCCCTCACCGTATCCTGCCTCCAGCATGAGAAAGTACACAGGTTTCACCCAGCACAGCTCAGTGTCACCTGCCTGAGGACAGCCTTTGCAGTGGGGCAGCATGCACACACCCCTACGTGTGGCAAACCTTGAGGTACCTGATCTGTGCTCACCACCTAGCCTGTCTAGCAGACTCCAGAGAGGTGGCACCCCAGGAGGAGTTCTGTCCCACCTTGTCCTGGAGGACACACCGTAGGATTGGGTCGGAAGGGCCCTGGAGGGGTCCATCTCCTACCACTGAGACAGACAGAGCCTGGTGCACAGCAGAGGGCAATGCCCATTGTCACGTTGATGCTGCCATTACAGGACAAGGTTCAAACAGTGAGAGTAAGTTTAGCTTAATTGCTTGAGATAACAGTTAAACAGTAGACAGAGCATGCAACAGGAAAATGTAATCTTAAGTAATACCTCACAGTGAGACTTTTCTCTGAGTGTTTCAGGACCTCAAGTAACCCTAGAGGCTTTCCCTGAAGAACACCTAATGCCATCTTCTACTGTCGGAGATCACTCCCTGTTCCTCTCCGAGCTCATTTCCATTAAGTGCCCCACCAAAACTGCTTCTTCACTTTGTGTAACTGGGCACTCCTTGCCTGGCAGACTAATCCATCCATCCTGTCTGGGGTGTCTCACGTCTCCTCTCCAGCCTAACTTAACACTTGAGTCATAATCTTCTACTTGGCATATCTTTTCCTACCTGGCTGACTTTGCTGTTCATAACACTTTTTAAAATAAGAGAAAAACTTTGCAGATTTTGCATCATCATGACTATTAATTGCATGCACTTAATTCACTCTGGAGTCTTCATCCTACTGTGAGCACTACGTAGACCACTCATGGTGGTTTGGCCAGGCAGACAGCAGGCTTGCCATTGAGAACATCTTCCTAAACTTCACTCTTGCTTACTGACTGTGTGGAGCTCATTCAGGATCCTGAGATGCACGTTCTGGCATCCCAGGCACATGCTGAGCCACATCCCATTGACCAATTCTGCAATGCTCCTGCAGAAGGAGAGCTGTTGGTAGCACTAACCAAGAGGACTGAAGAGACCACAGGGAGCTGCTGGGAGTAAAGCTCACACTGTCAGGCAGCTTAGGCAACGGGGGTTTATCTGTTTGTCCTTTTGCAACTCCATTTCCAAATACTGCAAATGAGCATTTAGCCCTTTGTCTTTGTGTAATCAGACTTGTTCCTCCTCTTTACACCCTGCCTGGTAATAATTGGGTCTTTGTGAGGAAACACAAGCAGCTCTTTTCTCACAGGACCTCGCGGGCTGTGCAGGCACATGCAGGCACGTGCCACTTGCCACGAGTTGCAGACACCAGGGTTTGGAGTGCAGGACACAAGGCTTCTCCATGGGAGAGAGAAATCACTTTGAGCACTTGTGGACCAGCGTCACCCTGGCAGGCAGGGATGGCAGCACAGAAACGGCGTATAGCTTAGAGAGCCAGCGTGCTTGCTACAGCTCTTTCAGACCAGTGTTGGGGTCTGGAGACCCCCCACCATCATGTCACCAGGGCTGTTCAAAGCCTATCTTCCCTTTCCTTCGAGATGGTGCATTTGCCATCCTCTCAATCAGATTGCACACTACAGCCTGGCTCCTGGGGTTGCCGTCAGTCGCAGTGCAGCCCCAGCAATGCAGAGCTGCCGGACCACCCTGGCCGTGCGACATGGCTCTTCCGACCCCTCTTCCCTGGGACACGGCTGCAGCGCATGAAGGGCAAACGGAGCAGCGGGACTTCCGTTTCTTTAAGAGCTTCTTGGCTTTCATCCCTGTTGTTTTCCTTACTCAGCCTGCTCCTCCGGGCGCTAATAGATTTCCTGCTGATCAAGGCTACTACAACATTTTGTAACTCCCCCCGCACCGCTTTCACCGTGCCATACCAAATGCGGGGGCTCTGGCAAGCAACGCACTCGCGTGGCACCAGCAGCAGCCGTGGTGGGGGAGCCTGCACCCCCACTTCCCTCAGCCAGAGGGATGCTGGCGTCACAGCTGGTTCAACCAGCTTTATGGTCTCTTTGTGCTGCTGCAGCAGAGCTGAGAATCTGGCCCTGGCTCCCTCCCCACCTCGCCAGGGACTGCATCAGTGTGCTGTTTATTGTTTCTGCCAGATCATTCATGCAGATGTTAATGAATGCTAGACCCAGCTTTGCTCCCAGCAGAGTCCCTTCCACACCTCCCCCTGCCCAGCCCTCTGCACTGGAGTTTCTGTTTACAATCCTGCAGGGAATTTCCCCTCTGCTGCATGGTCTTCGAGCCGCACAGTCCCAATTCCTGCTGCCAGCAGGCTCCCACACCTCCCTGGTTCCTGTAGCTGTCCAATGTCACCTCCAGGTGTCTGCGTCCCTCACTGTCACCATTCCTTCTCCACCTCTGGCCTCCCCAAACTAGAGACATGTCAATTCTCCTAGGAGAGAGCAGAGGGCTTGGCCAACGAAGAAAGTTGCTACAGGTTCTTCCTCTGCATAGATGGAGAAAGCACAGGGAGAAGTCATCACTGAATGGGAAGAGCAAAGCAGTTTGCCCAGGAGGACTCTTGAGACAACCTCTACACTGCTAAGCAGTGCCAGGACCCACCTCCTGGCCCTGCAGCCCACAGGCACGCAGGAGCCTTCATCCATACCACTGCGTTATCTTCACATCTCAACAAGGTGGGAACCTCAGTCTGCCAGTAATTGGGAAATGCTGGGAATAACTGGGAGATTGTTAATCAGCCCAGCCCAAAATCCCACCAGGCACCTCTGCAGAAGTTTAGCAGCAGAGATGACCATGTCCCCAAGTCCCTGGTACTGTGGTGGCTGAGCCACACAGAGCCTCACTGTCCTGGCAGCTGTTGAGCAATGGGAAGCCAAAGAGCAAGTCTACCTGCTGCAGAGGGCATCAGTCTCAAGAGGGACTTCTGATCTCTTCATCAAAGCAACATCACTTACCCTTCCAGGAGAGCGATGACATTCTTTCTGGGCCTCCCAATGTTCGGCCCATAGAGGTTTGCTCTGGAATAAGTGCGGATAAGCTGCAGCAGGCTTCTCAGCTGGATGTAGTCCTTCCCCAGCTGGCTGCCGTTCACCGAGCGGCCGATCAGGGTCCGATAGTTATTGGGCTCTGGGAAAATAAAAATAGACAAGCAAGGCTTGCCAACTCTGCTCCTTCATCCGCGCTTCCGGAGAGAGAGACACAGCTCATGCTGTCGCACAGCTTGAGCTCCGCAGAGCTGCCTGCCTGCTTTGTAGAACAGCAGAAGGAGCCTCCACGAAGTGGATGAGGGCCATCGCTTACTCTCCTGGGCCAGCATCTCCTCCCACACCCCTTTTGCTGTGTGCTGGGTGAAGGACCTGCACCTTGGTTTCATGCTCCTGTCCCTGTAGGGTCCCCCACTTCCCCTGGCACTGCAGCCACTGTACAAGTCCATACAGCTGCTGGTCTGGCCACCAAAGGACTGACAGTGGCTGGGCCAGGAACACTCCATGTGCTTAATACCAGGCTCATGGAAACATCCAGTTAAGGGACTAACACTGCCTTATAGCAGGGGCCTTTAAATCCCTCTGAAACTACATGGCAAGGCATCCCGGGATCTGCAAATACCCTCTTCCAAAAGGGAATACCTTCCTGCTACAGCGAGCTCTGTTCCCGTGGCTCTCCTGTTCCCACACTCACCATTGCCCAGCTCCCAGGAGATGTTGTACTTCTTGCTGGCGCTGTACTTCAGCAGGCTGAGGGCATTGGAGCTGTTCCAGGAATTGTTGGGATTTCGGCGCAAAGCATTCAATGCAAAGATCAGGTGAAGGCCAGAGCAGTCAGCAAAGTTATAGAGTTTGTCTAAAGACCTGGCTGGGAAGAAACAAAAAACAGTTTGTAATTCAAATGAAAGCTAGTTCCAGGGAGGCTCAAATGATCCTGCTGTTCATCAGACCTTGCCTTCTGTGTAGGATGGGCCAGGGTCAAATGCCATTCCCGCGACATCTGTAACCGCAGAAATGTGCCTGACCTTTGAAACCGAGATAGGATTCCAGGTGTGGGCTCTTCTCCTTCTAGCATAAAACTTGGATGCCCTCCACCACCGTGTCAGAGCTAGGGCCCGTGTTACCAGAGACAAGTGACTTTATAACATCTCCTTTCATCCGCTTTTGGCAAGGAAAGTTCATCCTCTCCTGCGCTTGTCCTGCCTTGCATCTCTTTCACAGCAGATCCCTGCAGTGCCTGGGAGCAGACGAGGAAACCACCACCCCAGGGCTGCCAGCTCACGGCCACCTCTCCTGCCCACCCCACAGCCAGCTCTCTGCTCCCCCAGACCCCTGGGCAGCAACCAAGCCCCAGAAATAATCAAGTAGAGCCTCCAAGACGTGCACCACGCACCTGGCCAACCTCTGCTCTGCACACAGAGAGGACAGCCCTGTCACCCCTTGAGCTCAGGGACACAGGAGGGCTTGCTGCCTGGTGACAGCCTGGCCAAGTCCTGCTGCCGGGTGGTCCTCCTGGGGTGCTGGGGTCTCTGTGGGGATCCTGTCCTACCTGCTGGCCCCAAAGCTCCCCAGCTGGCATCTCCTCTGCCGTGCTGTGGCCTTGATGAGCAGTGGAGCACTAGCCAGCAGGAGTGGCTAAAGAAAGCTGACCCGCTAGTCGGAGAGGAGTGACATTAGGTACAGGGCGCTGCAGGGACAGCCAAAACGCTTAACGCCTTTTTTGGTTCAATCTTCCCCAAAAACTCAAAAGCAAGCAAATGCTTGACAAAGCTAATGCCAGCATTAGCAGGACATGAACTCACGTGACAGCGAGAGGATATTTGGTTAGAGAGTAATTAGATAACTGTGGCGTTTTCAGTCATCCCTGACTGTTGAACTGCATCCCAGGACACTCGATGAGCTTCCTGAAGCAGCCTCGGAGATGCAACCACTTAACTGTGAGGAGCCACCAGGGACAGGGAGGTTCCAGGGGGCTGGGAGGGAGACCGAGGGCTCTGCTTTCAGAAGAGGGAAAGGAGGCATTAGGGAATTAGAGAGTAGGCAGGCCGGCTTCAGGTCCCAGAAAAATACTTGGACAAATAATCAGGCTGCTTGTCAGCACTTACAAAATATAAGGAGATGATCAACAGCCACAGGAATGTGTCAAGAACAAATCACACTGAAGCAATCTACTGACAGGAGAGCAGGGCTTGCAGGCAGCAAAGCAGCCGTTTAGGTCTTACACATTGATGGTTTTTAAGGCTTTTGACACGATTGCACACGATATTCTCTTCAGAAAGTGAGGTAACCCCGATCTAGACTGAACTGTAGTGAGAAATACACACATCATGAGCAGCTACCAGTAATTTGCTGTTAAACTGAAGGGTCTGGGCAGCCTGTTCTGGGACTTTTTGCACATTTCCAATAAAGAGGGATATAAAGGTGTGGAGGATACATATATCAGACTTGCCATGTCACTAAGGTGATAGCATGCACCACCATGGCCAAGGGAGCTAAAGGGGATGGAGAGGCAGCAACTGCATGCTCAGTGAATTGCCCTAAGCCCAGGGGTGATGCTCTGAGATCCTGGTACCCACGCTGTCTGACTGAGGTGCGAGATGGTGACCGCTCGGACCTGCTCGCTGTGGTTGGGATAAGCTGCTCACAGGCTGTGTGTCTGCACTTAGTCATGTTGCTTTCCCTGGTTGCTGAAAGCCTTGGTGAATACAGAACCAGGTCTGAGAAGAAAAAAACTTATTTTAAAAGTAATGTGCGTAAAAGTAATGATGGTCAAAAAATAAGCTAACTGAATAGTTAATGTTTGATGGAACGCAGCAAAATCATGGAAAGAAGAAAGGAAAAATATGGAAAAGAAATTCACAATCCCTTTCACAACCTTTTTCTGAATGGTTGTTTGAACAAAAAGTAGCTGAATTAGATTAATGAATTCATCCCACTGGTTCAGGCACATTATCTGTTTTTCTGGATGTTTAGTGAATTAGAGACAGATACAGTTACTTAATACTCATTTACTTCAGACCTCCAGGCAAAAAGCTGCACTTGAAATGAGGCTCCTATAAAAAGGATAAGATAGACACCTAAATGACAACAGGAAGAGAGCAAAAAGCTGTTACCTGCATTTCCCTTGCTAGAAATGAAACCTTTTCACCGGCACAAAACAGTTGTACTGCAGAAGGGTATTTGGTTGGTGTTTAGGAGCCTCTGCAGAGGACTGGGAATTGATTTTCCATGCATCCACCAGAGGAAACAAGCTGTCTGTTTATCCCAATGCAGGGCCTGCCACTGTGAAATTATATTTTCCCCTTGACACTTATTCTGTTTCCGTGTGCCTGGACACAGAGATGCCACGTGTATTTCATGTTCTGCCCCGACTTTCTAAGCTGGAAACCTCAGCAGTCAGGGGATAGAGCTGGGAGAAACACAGAGATGTCTGGGGATTGCCCCTGCATGTTTCCAGTGGTCTCCAGCAAGACCCGACCTGCGGATTATGAGGCCACAAAGAGCAGAAAACTGCTAATAAACCTATCTCTGCATCAAACCAGATTGTTCATATGGGCACTCTTGGTATCAAGAGTATCAGGTATCAAGTCCACTTATCTCCTTCATCCTTAGCAGCTATCTTAGGAGCTGGAAGCACCAGCCTCTCCAGTGACTCTAGCAGAGCCTCGATGACCATTTTGCACATGGTGCCCAACCATTAGTGGTTAAAGGGCATGTCTGACCCCTCCTGAGATGACTGCCTTAAACTGGACGCCTCCATCGCACACAGCTGCAGTTAGATGAGAAGAGTGCTGTCACGGGTGGCTAAAGCACAAAAAGAAGCATATTTAGAAGGCCTCGAGTGATTTCTAGCCCTCCATAAGTACAAACAACGCCAAAAGAGAATGCTATAAATATTTTACTGCCATGACTAGAGATGGCCACATTATTTCTGAGTAATGAGAACATGAAGAATCACAGTATTATTAACAGTTGGCTAAAACTCACTTTGAATTCTGGATAATTGCACTGTTTTTTCTTCATCAAACACAGAAAATCTTGCAGGAATTTAACCTTTCGCCAGTTAACAGATCATTAGGCAAGGCTTACACAAAGCATTTCAATAGAAAAAGCCATTGTCGTACCAGAATGAATCTTAATAGAGCAGAACTGGATTTATAAGATGTTCTCCCTTCCCCTGCTCCCCCTCTGTCCGGTGCAGAGATGCACACACTCTGCACCCACACGCCACTGAGCTTAGGCAGAAGGAATAAAGAAAAAAAAAAAAAGGCATAAAAATAGTGTAAGGATGCTGAGAGTCAGCCTCTGCCACTTGCTAACGCTCACGTAGTTGGAACAAGGCTAACCAAGGCAGCACAGCTACGTGCTCCGTTCCCTCGTACCCAGCGGCAGAGCTTGCTGGCAGGGTTCGGTGGGGATGAGCACCTGCCCAGTGGGTTTGGGACTGGCAGCAATCAGTAGGCAGAGACAGATGCCCCGTGGCTCTGGCAAAAAAAAAAAAAAAAAAAAAAAAAAAAATCAGAAGATATTTAGGGTT
>JAVJGJ010000062.1:25056800-25077004 GCA_035590215.1 Microhierax caerulescens
TGTGGCAAAAAAAAAAAAAAAAAAAAAAAAAAAAAATCAGAAGATATTTAGGCTTTCTCAAACTTTTACATCCTTGGTTGCAGAGGCTTGAATGTATCTGGAGAGTGAATACCGCCCGCACGGCTGGGTGGCCGCCAGTAAAGATCTGCTCGGAATCCTGCCCTCAGCTGAAGCTCTGCACAGGAATTAAAGATTTTGGCTGTTTGTATGGATCTCTCCCCCTGCACAAAGGGAGACAATTTCAAAATGCAGGAGTAGGTGTCTGTGAGGCTGCAGATGGTGGAGTTCATGGGACAAGTACACCCTCTGAGATTCTTTCCCATTTTTATCCTTTTTATATGAGGCTAAACTTTAAAGTTCTCTGAAAGATGGATGGCACTTCACTCTGTGGCATGCCAACGCAAAATCTGAGGCACATTAAAATGTCTCTGGCAGTTTAAAATAATTGGAAAGACTTTCCAGTTGTAGTTACTGAATTTAACATTATACTAGAGACTTTATAAAGAACATAGTATTGACCGCCATTTGGTAAGAGGGACAGTTCAATAATCTCTGGGTTTGAAAGTCTTCCACATTTTTTATTCTGCTTCAGGAATTTTGCTTTGGCAGGGTTTAGCAAGAAGACTGGAAAGACATGTGCGCGCTGAGATGAAGGCAGAGATCAGCCAGTGGGCTGAGGGGTGGCGGGGCATGGCACAGCATTGCCAGCGGCTTTTGTAACTCTGGGAAGTGAACCAGGAGGACAGGAAAGAAGAGCCTGTTCCCCCTCTGTCCTCATTGTTCACCACGTCCATCTCTTGCACATGCAGCGCATGCCAGCGCTGAGGAGGACGGGGAGAGAGCTGAGCACTGAGTGGGCAGCACACACTGCACTCCCCAAATCCTCAGGTTAGCTGAGAGATCAGGCAAACGCACAACAGATGAACCCTTCTGTTGATAAAGCAAAGAAATGCAGTTCTAGAAATAATGATTTCAACTAATCACAGGTATTGCTCAACTCTGCATTCCCCATAAATTCTGAGCACTGCCTGGAGCGTCCCAGCAAACAGCTCTTGATACCAGCACTGAAGCCAGCAGCACCCCCTGCCCTTTAAGCACCCACAGGAGATAGCAGAGGGAAGGGGTTTGGAAAAAACTGGCAAAGAGAACCCCAAAGAGAGCTTTACAGGGAGGAGGCAGGAAGGGTGTACAGAATGTTCAGACAACGGATGAGTAAGATGGCTGGCAAGAGCAAATGAATGGAAAAAGAAAGGTATTCCCACTTACAGAGGAACAAGTGGGTACATGGAAAATTTATTTACAAACAAATTGCCACTATAGTCAGCTGAATGCCATTTGCACTGGCTCTCTTGGGCTGACAATCCTCATAAAACCACATGTGTGTGGCAAAGACTTAATGCTTGCTTAGCAAATAAATATGAATCAGAAGATATGTAACAGGCAAAAAGAGTAATTCCAGACCCATGGGACAGGTCTGCAAAACCAGCTTGAAACCTTCCCATGGATTCCATCCTCAGTCATGGTAGAGTTTCAGACGGGGAAACCAGAATCCCTCATCCACAATTTGTACATTTAAAGCACCAAAGAGTAGCCTTCACCATTACTGCAAGTTCAGAGAAAAAGCAGCAACCCACACTGTCCATATGCACTGTAACATCCAGCTTGATCCACTAGATCATGGGAAGATTTTCCTATTCTAGCCGCATGCTAAGCCATTCCTTCAAAGTTGCTGCTTAATGAGAATTTTAAAGATTTCAAGGCTACCAAGAAACCCACACAGTTGCTGGAAATTGCATTCTAATGATGACCATCCCAGCTGGGAAGCTGTTTGGTTTTAATTCAGTCTTCTGAAGCTTTTTGCTATGCAGTAAAACCACACCGTGTAAAGATGCTGAAGAGTTCCCAGGCAAAATTGCTGGCAGGAGGAAAAAGTTTGCTTGCCTCCGACACACGTTTCACCTGAAACGCTCCCTCCGTCTGGTCAGGCTCCCGATTTCCCCCAAAGAGGATGGAGGTGTGCAGAACTGTCCCTTGCTCTCATTTACCTCCCAGCCTTCCTTATTGATTTACAGGGCAGCAAAGACTGGGGGCATGCAGCGCATGGGAAGCACTTCCCAAGGCAAGGTGCAGCGTTGGAGGTCTGCTCTGAGTGACAAGAAGTGCTTTGGCAGAGCCTAATGGTGCTATAGAAAAGGGATCTAGTTTAATCCCATCTGCAGAATACCTGAAAGTTGGAGGAACTAACTTTAATACTGCCAGCCAGTAAAGAAATGCTGCGCACTGTGTGTTAATGAGAACCTGGAATTTATATCCAGCTGGATGACAGATGGGGGATCTGGGGCTATTCCCCCCGGAGTATTGAGGGGGCCTTGTTCCAAGGGAATTGTTGTCATCATCCCTGGTCTTTAAGCAGCTGAACATTGACCCTCGATATTCATTCAAGTCTTTAACTAGATTTTTCATTTCATTGCCAATGCAGAGGTGATTATGCTGACCACGTGAGCTAGGTTTAGTCCTTAACACCACCGTACAGAAATAGCAGTCTGGGGGCTTGGTGTCAATCTCTCGCCAATAAGGAGCTTGGCCGGCAGCCATGGATTGTGGGCTGAGATCCCAGCTGGCACATAACTTGGAAGACAACCACGAGGTCTGGGTTCAATATCCAATTGCTAAGGAGTCTGGCTGACAGCCTCATTTTGTGGAATGAATCCCAAATTAATATAATGCTTTTGATACCAGACAAGGGGCATGGCACACTTCCAAATACTGTAAGAGCTCAGATAAAAGACATAGGCATTGGGTTCAGTGTGTAAATGGTATCAAGGTCGGATAACAATCAGGAATGGGCTTAATCCTCAGACGGTGAGAAAAAGGAATGAGCACTGAGGTCTGCCTTCATGCAAAAAAAGAGCTCAAATGAGCAGAATAGCTCTGTTTTCAATCCTTGCGTGGTAAAGAGCTCACAGGACAGTAATGGTTTCTAGGAACAAGTGTAAATTGACATGGAGCTTCAGAAGAGATGTGGGATCTGGGTTCAATCTCCAAATGCTGTAAAGCTCAGATAATGGCCAGAGGGGCAATTTCCAAACCCTCTGTTCCAGCCTGGTGCCCGGGAAGGAACAAATATCACATTACAGCTAAGAAAGCTGTTTCCTTCTGCTGCATAACTTAAGACGTTTTCCCATTTGGATCAGGATGAATCCAGCATCTTCTAAAGTTTCAGAGGAAAGGGAGGTGGGCAGGGAGAGGGCTACAGGTGTGAGCAAAGCAAAAGAACAGAGCAACAGAAAATAAGACCGCAAGCACCACCTGCTCTTGTGTACCTTGTTAGCCACCCCAGCTCACTGGGCTGGAGCCATGGAAATGGCTCCAGAGAAAACACGGCTATAGCTCATCATCCTCCTCCCTGCTGCACCGTGCTGGCCTGCCGGGCACCCTCGGGGCTCTCCATGGGGTAGCTCATCCCGCAGACAGGCAGCCACAGCCTGTGCTGCAGTCACTTCTCACTGGCACTGCTCACACACGGGACATGGTGTGAAACGGCATGCACACAGCAATAACTCACTCCCGCTCTCACAGCTCGCTCGTGGAGAAACCTCCTGACGCAGATAAGCTCGTTCGCTTGAGGTTGTTCCACTTTGTCGAAAGGAACGCAAATAAAATGTGTGTATAAAACATTCAAATACTACTTTGAGTGGGCATTTAAAAGGTGGTCTGTTACGTAGGAAACCCTTCCTGGACGAGGTTTTATTGAAAGTGATATTGATCCTGTGAAAAGCTTCAATTTTGATAAATAGGCACTTTCCTTGAGGAAATCTTTTAAAAATCTAAATCTGATCCCTGGGACTCTTGGTTTTAGATCTAAAGTCTGAAGAAGATGGACCACAGAGGACAGGGCCTGATCGCTGCGAGTGCTGCTATAACAGGCTGTGGTTTGTCAGCCCGACCTCCAGCAAGCCAGCCTCTTGAGCAGCAACTGCAGAGTCAGGGTAAAATAAAAATAATAATAATAATTAAAAAAAAAAGCCCAAAACACCCTCTTAGGGCAGCAACTCCCCATTCCTAACCAGGGATGCTGAAGACAAGCCCTGTCAGCACCATCCCCTACACAAGCAGTAGGTACAGCCCAGCAATTTGCTTTTTACCCTGCACAAAGTTACGGCGCTGGGGACAGGTTAGAGCCCGTGCCACAGAGCCGCCTGCCTCCAGGCTTCACCTGTGCACGTGGAGGCTGCGAGCCCGCCAGGCTTGGGAACACGGCTGCAGATATAACCCAGCTCCGCTGCCAGACCCTTTGCTGACAGAATGACTGTTTTATATGGCTATAAGAGCAGCTATAAGCACAGCTGTCTGAAAAGCAACAAAATCTATGATGTGTGTTTCTAAATCCAATGACAGCTGGCAGCGCTGTGCTGCAGCTCATTCCTTCTTTTACACAGTTTAGCTAAAACACTTCTCTGCAATTGCCCCAATTTATCAACAACCAGCAGTTTCTGGAACAATTTAAAAGCATTCCCAAATAGGTAAGAAGTGGTCAGCTCTTCAGCACTCAGAGGTCTCAAAAGCTCCCAAATAGGCAGGCAGCTGGAGATGGACAGGGATGGCGGATGTGAGGAGCAAATGCCCTCCCCAGCTGCCTCACAGGGAGGATGGGGCTGTGGAACACATTGGGATGGGGGGTTTGAGGCAGGAGTACCTGGGCTGCTGCAAACTTATCCGTGGGTGGGGGGAATGGTGATTTGTACAGTTAAAAGCTGGCTTGAGGTGCAAACATGAGCTGTTTCTGTGCTGCCAGGGAGGAGAGGTGACTTGGTCCCTGGATGGTTCTGCTCCCCAGCCAAGGAAGCCACGTGGAGGGGGATCTCCCCTGCAACTAAGCTCACCTCCCAGGCATGAGAAATTCTGTCCAGCCCAAACTCACACAGGTATGTACGAGATGCTGCTATAGCTTGCTGTACAGAGAAGACACAAGGGCAGGTACCACACCTGCCCCCACACACACCTCCTCCTGCTCACTGTGGGGCAGTACCCGTGGGGCAGACCACAGCAGCCATCACGGGAACCCACTCCCCTGCGCATCACTTGCTGCTCAGGCAAGCTGCATCCACAGCGTTCTTCCAGGGTGCCACAGTTGCCAGGCAGAGGTTTTCCTTATAAATACTTTTCCTTGACAGCACCTGGAGTGCTAACACTGCAGCAAGAGGATAGATGTTTTCAGCACCTTCCTTCCTGCAAGGAGTGAGCTGGGCAGCACAGGCTGAGCAACACCCCGTGCACGTGCTGCACAGTGAAACCGGGATGAGAGATGTACAGATACAAAGTTTGGTTTTAACACGTCCGTTTAATCTCAGTAAAATGCTTAACCAAGGCAAGCCGTGCATCTAGTGCTCAGATTCCCTCCAGCCCAGCCAGCAGCTCCCATGCTCTGGTTTTGCTGCCTGAACTGCTGTCATGTGGCAGACACACGGCTCGATTCGGAAAAGCTTTGCACAGGGATGCAAGCCAGGCCACCTGACAGCATCCCCGGCACCACAGAAGGTGCAGTGCCTCGTACCGGACCCCTCTGCCTCCTGCCCCCCAGCTCTCTCACTGCTCTGGAGGAGTGACACTGATCAGTCATGCTAGGAAGCTGAAACACCACATCGGGAACAAATTCAAACTGAGGACTTTAGCCTTGCCAAACCCCAACATTCAAAAATCATGAGTCAAATTCCCAAAAATCGTGGGACTGGCTCGAGAAACCTGGTCTTAACGAAGTTTTCATTGCCTGCTGTTTTCAAAAATTTTGGGTGCCTTTATAGGATGTTTTTAAGCTCTTCTACTACCAGGAGAGCTAAAATCTGGCTTGTTTTTATTTTTCCTTCTAAGAGCAGTTGATGTGCAGCAAAACAACCATTTTATTTAACAAGTTGTTTGGGTTGGCCTTGCTTCCCATGGGTGGGGGCTGCGGCCAGGGATGGCAAGGGTGTGCCTGACACCCCTCACCAGCGGGTGCTGCAACAGGGATGCTCTGCTGTTAAGCAATGTCCTGCCCATCTCCTCTTACAATCCCCAGCTGTTTGAGGGGGCCAAACCCAGAATCCACAAAAATCAGGTGCTTCATTTTATGGGTCTGAGTCAACATTTCCTATGGTGCAAGGAGCTGCAGCTATGGTGTGCCACTGGAAACCGCCGATCCCAGTTCTGGCCAGTCCTCTCCTGCCTGCTGACCCCATTCTCGCCATCAGCCGTCCCTGGCTGTTCCCGCTCAGCAGAGCAGCTGATTTCCCTGGGAGGAAGAGGGAGTGACTAGGGCTCTTTGTACACTTTGTGAGCTGGGCATCTGGTATTTTTCAAAACTCTAAAACATTTTAACTGAAAACCGTCCTAAAAAAAAAAACAACAACCAACAACCCAACCAAAAAACAACGCAAAAAAACGGAAATGTTTCAATCTGAAATCCTTAATTAAAACCACACTCTTTAGTACATAAAGAAGAAAGTTAAAACAGAAATGTACTTTTGCACATTACAGACAGCATTATAATAAACACAAAGCACTGCCAAGAAAGAGGCATTTTCAAGGCTAAAGTAGATGCCTCCAGCTGCACTCAAATACTGTCAGAGGGCTTGTCCACGCTGCCGAGTGTCACTGCATCTGAACACGACAGCGAGCGACCAAGCTAGGCGGATGAGGAAGATGGCAATTACTGGTGCAGACCACTAGCACTGCAGAAAGGACCACAACCCGCTGAGGTCTGTGAACTCCACTGACTTCCCACAGATCCCAGACCCTGGTCTTAATCTGTAAAATATTTGAAGGAACTGGCCCTGGCTCTTCTTGCTCCTCTGGGCTCACAGATACAGCTCAGCTGGAGGGACCCGGTTTGGCAGGAAGCTCTCCTCAGCTAATCTTTGGGGGAATTTTGTACCAAAGCACACAGGGTGGAGTCCAAACCTGATTTCGGAGGCACAGATGAATGGTTGGGAAAGGCCAGCATCATTAGCCTGATGTCCTACACCACACGGCCCAGGAAACACACACAAGGAGCGCATGAGTCAAACTCAGTCCCTCAGCAGGACAGACCAGAGCTTTTGTAAAGGTATCCACCGCCAGCTTAAAATTTGCTGCAAGTATGGAAATCAGCCTGTTCCTGTGTAAAATTTTGCAGTTATTTCATGTCCACGGTCAAAACAGGCACCTGACTTCTAGCCCAAACTTACCTGTTTTGGCCTTCTACTAACTGGATCTTGCTATACCCCTGCCTGCTAGATTCTTGTTTCTTGTGGATAGCTCAAGATTAAGATCAAGCCTCCTCTAAACATAGGTCCATTAAGCAACATTCGTTGCAGGTCTTCAGTACCTTCACAGTAATGCAAGTTGTTCCAAGCTTCCAATCAATTCTGCAGCTCTCTGCTGTTCTACAAGTCTTACCAAACTATGTCGCCAAACCGCTGCTCCGTGCAATGTTTAGGATCTCACAAAACACTACTGATGTGCCAAGGGAGGATACGTCTGCTCAGACTCCTGCTCCTCTGCACCAGCCGCAGAGCCGTGCTCCAGTGCCCACTGCTGACAGCCCGGCAGTGCTGCCTGGGCAAGGTGCTCTTCTGCAGGGAGAAGGTGCTGGAAAAAGCATCATCTGGGTGAAGATGGTCGGTACCTTGCCAACCCAGGGAGAGGTCTGGAAACTATGTCTGAAGGCAGCTACTCACAAAAGCTGGTGGGTGCCCTAACACCAGCTAAAGGATTGGGAAAAGACAGCTAAGGGGAAGGGAAATTGCAGTAGGCTCAGAGAAAAACAGAGCAAGAATAACAGGGCAGCCTTCTGATCACCTTAGACATCTGCACATACATGCCAGGGCAACAGAGAATAAAGAATGCTTTAAAGCCCTCATACACAACTACAGCATTTAGCCTCACACATGTTTCATGAAAAGACATCACTGGAGGGGAATACTAAGGAGTAAGGAGATGTACCTTGTTTAGGAAACCAAAGGAGGAAATCTGAAGGGGATTTTTTTGGTACGAAGAATACTTTGGGGTTCAAGAAAAAGCGAGAAATAGACTCTGTGCATGTCCACAGGGACAGGGAAGAGATCAGGAGCATAGGAAGTGTCCCACAGAGCTCCGTTAATCAGAAATAGGACATGGACAATGCCTTTTTGAACATCTGACTGCAGTAGCCAAATAACCAGAATTGGTAGGAACAGGTAATTTTAATTACCCTGGCATCTGCTAAGGACAGAGCAGGGCAAGTCCCAGACACACCAAGCTGCTGGAGTACATGGGGAAAAGTTGCTCTGGAGAAGGGAAAGTAGTGTGGGAGGGAATGTTTATTGGTTGGATATTACTGGTACAGAGAGTTGATTAACACTCCAAAACTGGAAGTAAATTCTAATGCAAGTGGTTACAAAATCATGAAGTTCAGCAATTTAAGACAGTGAAAGCACAAGAACAACGGATTAAAGATAATGTATTTTAAAAAAAGCAAATTTGAACAAATTCAGGGCACAGGTCAAAGAGATCTCTGGGGAAGGGAGTTTAAGAGCATTTCCCAACCAGTGAGACATGGAGAGGCAACAGCTGTGCTGTGGGTCCAGGGGAGAGAGAAGCAGAAAGAACAGCAGAAAAATACCCTGCAAATACATACAAGTAGGAGGAAGAAAGAGGAAAATATCAAACTGTAACTCGGCGCAAAAGATTAAACAATGTACAGACATAGAGGCAGCTCTTTGCAGCTCTCATAGAAACGATTAACTATGACGTGGCTGTTAATTACATTAATTTCAGGTGTGAAACAGAAGCAGACCTAAAGAGGGAAGGAACAGATAAAAGACCATTTAGGAAACCTAAACCACAAAAATGCTTAGTTATGATGAAATCTGGTCAGATCATTTTGTCAAACACAGGAGATTCATATGTATTCAACAGGTTTTCTGCATTTTCACCCAGAATGTTGCCATTATCAGCATGCCCTCTTGCAATAACACTACACTCAGCTGAAACGGTTTTACTCCAGGTATACTGGAAGCGTACTTATTGCTTTACTCCCTTGGACACAGACACATCCCTGATACCCTCAGCTTCCCCTCACTGCTTGCCATCAGGGGGATGCATCTCTTCCAGCTTTACTGCAATGGAGATATCACCTGGACTACTTTTCTTTATCCTTTTAAGGTGAGCAAGGACGAATGGGCATGACTCCCTGTGAAGAAAGAACATGAAGTGGCACAGGTGACCTCTACAGGAGCTCTATACCTCTTTATCTTCCTAGAGAACAACCCCAAGCTAGCCCAGCCCTGGAGATCAACACTGCAGAAATACGGACTTGGATGGGATGGATGCTAAATTTCACAACAGTTACTCTGCAGCCACTGCTGCCAGCACAACTCCTCCGCATTAGTTAGCACATCCTCAGTCGCTGTGGAGATGGAGAGGGGTGCTCACACAGCCTGCCAGGACAGTAGCTCCAAATACCATCCATTAATTGTATCATGCCTAGAGGTGGCTGTCAAAAATGCAGGGAGCCACGTAGGCAGAAGAGGCAGATGAGGTATGCAGGACTCAGCTAAACACACAGCAAAAGACTCTGCCGTGAGTTACTCCAATCAATGAATGGATTTAGATGTCAGATGTTAGCTCTTTTTGGGAAAGACACTCTGCGTGTTTTTTAATACATCTGTGTACCCAACTGCTGAGTGACCTACAACACTGCCCTCCCTCCTTCTCCCCTCTTACTACTGGAACACAAATCCTTCAACTGAAAATACATCATATCCTGAAGCTAAAGAGTTGTATTAAAATTGAGTATATGAGGTGCTGGATTAAGCTAATGGTGTCATTGGCTTGCCTTCTGGGAGAGGGATCTGAGATTTTTGCGATGTACTTGTCAGATTTTTAAACTTACTCAGCTAAACAAATAACCACCATTAAGCCTCTGAAAGGGATTCTGCCCTCAGCCAGAGGAGACAGTCTTTCGAGACAATTTCTGGGGATAAAGGTTGATCTAAGGAAACACAATTTCTCAGGGTTTAACTGAATGTATCTCAGCAGTTAAGTAAATGGTTATCTTTCTGAATATGGCATAATCTCCACTGAAAAAATAAATGCATGGAAAATATTAAAATCAACTTATTAAAATAAATTCCCCCCAAACTGCTTGGCAGTCTCTAATTAAATAATTCCACCTGAGAATCCCATCTCCTCAGACTGCATATGGGATATGCCCACTGGCTCCCACCTTCAATAAATGGGAACCATGTGGGCAGCATTAGAACAGGGAAGTGCAAAAAAAGGTGAGCCCAGGGAAAGGCAGATGAACACACCATGGCATGCTGGGGAAGATTAAAAGAAAACAAAAAAGGAGGGCTGAAAACTTTTGACAGCAGGGAAAGGAACGTTTCCATGTCTGAGAAAGGTTATGGGCTTGCTTTGAGTGGAAAGGAAGGTGTTAGTGGTTGGAAGAAAAGACTAGGTCTTGTCCTGGGAGGAAATGCTTCAAAAGCATTTATTTTCCAGCTTAGCGATGACCTTGCTCCATTTATTGCTGAGGGCTGTATATGTTGGAAGCCTGATCCCACAAAACAAGGCTGGTTGCGCATTACTGTACAGCTGATAAATGTTACATTTTCAGAATCGAGAAATATATTTATGGTCACAGCACTCAGAAATGACTCAACAGATTCTCACTCAGATTTCAGGTCATCTCCTCAAATCCTCTGTCTGAAGCTTTAGCATAAAGAATTCCCATTTAAAGAGAGATGATAGGACAAAATTATAAACACTTAAATCAGGTTTGCAACCACTGACCCGGGTTTCCATGTGCTCTTGTGCTACATCAGCACCAAGGGGACCAACAGGGCAAGAGGCTGGACACCAGGAGGACAAGTCAGGCACCAGGAGCACCTCCTGGAGAGAAAAACAGAGAGAGACAGGGGGTGCCCAGAATCAAGGCGGCAGCAGCAAACGTGGGCAGCCCCAGCCTCTTCCCAGCAGCACTGAAGTACTGACCAGACCTGGTGGTGGTGTGCTGCTGTGCAACACAAAAGCTTTGACCACAAAGACTGACGGCAACGAAGAAGTGGATATTTACAGCGATTTAGGGAGGAATGTGAAATATTTTGTGTGCATGTGTATAGAAACAGATGACTACATCTTCAGAGCACTTTTGGCCATCCAAATAAGTAGTCACATAAACAGCGCTTGGGTTAGAAGAGGTGACAGCAGCAGGGAAAGGTTTATCAAGCTGATCTTCCAGGCCCTTAGCTGATCGTGATTTCCTTTTGGTGAACTTTACTGACACCCCAGCGCACACAAGTCCTGGCACAAAAAATGCAACATAAGCCCGTAACTGTCAGAGGGGCCTGGAAAACCTCATTAGCTCGCTGATGGCTCTTCACCCAAGCACAATCTAATCACCACAAGGCCTGAGCAGGAAAGAAACCTAGATTCCACAGTACCCTGGAGGAGTTCTGGCAGCGCTGTTGATAACCATTCTCGGGGGGGGGGGACACGCGGGCTGGGGCATCGCACTGAGAGCTGGGTTCTAACCAGCACGTTTCCTGCACATCCCCTTCCTTGACACAAGAGGTGCTGCAAGTCCTATCAGTGATGATTTCCCACTTCCCAAAGGATGGAGATCTGCAAAATTTCCTTAGCCTCTAATGGCTCCTTCCCAAGGACAGACTCGCTAGGAGGTGCAAGCTATTGGCAGCTCAAGGGCCCAGAGGAGCTGTTGACCGTGTTTAGGCCTCAATCCAGAAGACTTGATTTCATCCAGCATAAGCGGAGCTGTTTTATTTTTTTCTAATGGTCTGATGGCGAGGGAGGAGTGCTCCGTGGCTGCCCACGACAGCCACAGCCCTGTTCCAGACGTGGGGTCCAATGCACAGCCCTGCTCCAGAAAACACTGCTCACAGGGGCGAGGCACCCATCCTCATGTACAACCTGGAGGCAAGGTTTCAGCAGAACCATGCTGGCTCCTCAGAGATGTTTATTCTTCTCTTAAACCTGTTGTCTGACCCTGTACATCTTCCCCAGTCACATGAGCCCATGTGGGTGCTCCACATCGTGCTAGAGGACTGTTTGAGTCTCCTACCTCCAGCAATGGCCAAGAGGAGGTGCTTAGAGAACAGCGCGAGAGGAGTACACGCTGTGACACCTCCCAGGGCACATTCTTGGCCCCCAGGAATAGGTGGCCCATGGCACCAAGCACACAAGGCATCAGGAGTCTTACTTCCAAATAAACACAATAGCAAAGGCCAGTAAATGACAGCCTCAGCACTTCACATGCACCATGAGCATGACGAAACTCAACTCTGAGTAACCTGCTGTCCCATCTAAAGGCTTGAGAGCAAGATGTCCTCGTTCACACAAAACAGTGAGAGTCTGCTGAGCCCTCAGAACAGGCTTGCGCCAAATTATAAATAAAGATCCAAGAAGACTTGACACAAATACTGAGGCAATGACTAGAGAATGACTTATGAAGTGCACAGCAAATGCCTGCAGGGCTGACCAAATGGAGGAGAAGCTTTTAAGAACTGCAGAAGCTTTCCAGAGGAACAGAATCTAAGGAGTGCCAATTTGTGTCAAAGATTTTCCATCTGCACATAAATAAATAAATAAGGAAGATGGAAGCAGACAGACAGAAATCTGTATTGTCCATCACAGAGCCCTATGTGGGTGTAGCTCCTCCAATGCAGAGTCAGTGCTGGACTCCAGCGAGACTGAAGCGTTGCAGATGGCCGGCGGTAGTCATCTGAGTGGGGCTGAATTATACTTTATAGGTCCAATTCTGTCTCTAAAATGATAAAATGAATAGTGTCCTCTCTATGCATCAGAGGTATTCTCTGGACCTGCACGGCATTCACCCGCCGGAGAGCAGGTGCAACAACATCCCTCACGCAGAGTGTGGTCTGGTAGGACAGTGAGAACAAAGGAGCAAGAAAAGAAGATATTGGACAATAAGTAGAAGGGAAAAAGAAATAAATTTATTGGCTAAGGCATGACGTCCCATCTCCCGTTAACTCCCACTGCTGCTCATCACAGCACCTCAGCATAAAGACACCAGCCTTGCCACCCACCAGCATGTCCACGGAGGGAGCAGCAAGGGAGGGATGGCAGGCAAAGAGGGGACGAAGGCAAGCCAAAGAGCGCAGGAGGGAAAAAACATTTTGGGGTTTATTTTTCACACAGGATTCACAACATTCCTCAGAAAATTTAATTTTGCCGTCCTGTTCTTGTTTGCTAACCAGAACCAATTTAATTTTAAAACAACACGCAGAGCCAACGGGGGGAAAAACATTTTGCAATGGCTCTTCGCTCCCACTTGGAACGGCGAGCGCAGCTTAACTCGTTCGGCTCCCGCAGCTGCAACACCAGCTCACGGGGAGCCGGCCTGCCGGCATGGGAAGCCTCTGGCCAGGAGGGAACGGGGGACTCGCTGGCGCCGGAAAACAATATGATGCAAATGGCTTTTTTTGAGCAACATGACAAATCCCACCCCACACATCTGCGGAGGCTGGAGGTGGTGGGAGAGGAGAGCAATTTGTTGTGTGGAACATCTTCCTCTCACTCCAGCTCCCCGCTCAACAGCTCACTCTGTGGTTCATATAAAAAAAAAAAATGGCTTGTTACCACATTTAACAGAGTGGAAAGCTCCTATTCCTCTTCTGCTACCAAGAACATGGACATTTCTCATATCAGCAAGTGAGTCTTCTGTGGTTTTATGCCTTGTTGTGACAGTTTGGTAAACAAGCTGATAAAAATCAAGTGCTTTTCAAAAGTGAGGTTAACACCCTCATGTGTAACCTGGCCTGTCAGAGAACACCAGAAAATCCAAACACGTTGCTTCTGCTTACCATCTGCATGAGCTTATTCAGACTAAAATAACAAAGTGTGTTAACAAAGTGTGTTTCCTGATCTCCATCAACGTAAATAGAGCCATCAAGCTGTAAGGCTGTTTACATTCTGGAAAATAGTCATTGTCTTCATCCCAATTGCTCCTTGTCCTGCAGCCACAGTGTCCCCACACTGTGCTAGTGGCAGCTCCACTGCAGCCCACAGCCCCACGACCACCAGTTAACACTGTGTACCGGGGCCCACCTCGCCTGTGCCACAAAGGCAATGTAAACCCCCTTGCAAATATTATATGTTGCTGTCCAAATCTGGGTTTATAACTGGGGACAAGGGCACACTTGAAGAATCCGGCTTGCTCAGTCATAATATCTGGCAGGCAGAAGCAGGAACATGTACATTTTTTAAAAGGAGCTCTTTTGGTATATAAATTCATAAAGATTAGAGCAGAAAAGACATGGAGCTTGCTGAGGGTTTGCTTACAACAGCTCTGTCTTCTGCGTCACACAAGCGCTGACACTCCAACGTGAGCACACAGAGATGGCACTGCCTTTGTCCCAGAGGATTTGCATCCTGGAAGAGGAGGGGACGGTACCATCTGTAAGCCGTTGCATCCCTCAACATCGGAGCCAAGCACTGCACTCTTTTGGCTGAGGCAGCCCATCTGTTCATAGAGAAGGGTTGAGAGCGAATGTCACCCAGCCCTGCGGGGGTCCCACCGCTCCAACCTCTTCACCCTTGCAGGGACCAGGATGCCTGGGCACTGGCAGGGACATTGCCACAACTGCCCGGGGAACACGTGCCACTCTGCATGCTGGCCAGCGCTGCCAGCCTGGTTAGAGCCCTAATAGGTGCTCCCTGTAATTGCAGGAGACCATTGTTTTTTCTTGGCCTAGCTTCACCTGCAGAACTGTAGAAGAATGAGAATTCCACATTTGGAAATAATAACAAAAGGATAAAACTGGGCAAATAACGGTGCAGGCCAGGTCACACATTCCCATTTTATTAGACTCAAACCCTCCTGAAAGAATTTCCTTGAATCCGTGTGTACTAGCTAAGTGCAAATATTTTCTAGAGGACATTGTGTTTCACAAAATGGAGGGGCTCTGTTTCTGTGAGAGTTACATCATAAATTATCATACATCATAAAAAATGCCTTTATGCTATCTAGCACACCAGCTCTGGGCCAGCCCTCGGCTCTGCTCGGCGAGCCAGCCCCGCAGTTTCACAGTCCCATCAGAAACATTCCCCGTTGCAAGGCCAGAAAGCCGTGTCTCTGTGTCACTGCTCTTCACAGCTTGTGTCTTTGTCTCGGCCCCAGCTGAAAAGATCCCGTTCCTCTTTTGCACGTGGTTTTCCCTACCGTCCCTCCCTCTGCTAGCGATTAACTCACTGAAGCATTTAGGAGCCAGAACATAAGACAACATGGAAGATAAATCCGTAGTCGTGTTCCCCACTGTTCCGACAGCTATGATGCTGCTCAGCCCAGCTTTGTGCCAAAAGGCAGGGTGCAGCAGAAAGCCCGTGTGGCACAAACAAGGGTAAGAAAGAAACGAGCACTAGTGCGTTTGCTTTAGCTGCTGATGTTCTGCCAACCACGTCATACATAAACCGTTTAACAACGGGGCTGGTGAAAGCTAGCACGCCAATATTTGCTTTTACCTTGACTTTCACAGCATCCAACATATGCAAATGCTCTTTTTAGAAAAGTAAAACAAATACGCTTTTGCACTTGTATGTGAGCAATGGGGCGGTTGGGTACACTGTGGGAATGCCATTGCCCTCTGCAGAGACGCTATGTCCAAGGGAACTGTCCTGCCTTGGTTCAGAGCTGTTAATCACATGCCAGAAACTAATTCTGGTTCTAGAGCTACGCACCCACTGGGAGAGAGGTTTTCATCACAGTCCTGTAATTAAGGGTAAATGTTAATGTTACATGTTCATAACTTGGAACATCAGTTATCCTGGGAGTTCAGAGAATTTTAAAAATTTCATTATTTTGATAAAGCTAATCAGTTTACATACAAACTTTAATTTAACTCCAAATAAATCAGGAAGGTTTGACTTTTTTATGCCAAGATATTCCTGCAAAAATAGAAAGTACCTCAGAGTAAGCACAGCAAATCCCAGCCATGACACAGGCAGGCATGGCATGCCAGCACACAACACCTTGCATCTGTCCCTCTGCACCTAAAACAGTTACAGAATTACTCAACACTTTGCCCAATAAAGTCTAAATATCATTACAAATCCTCAGGTTCACTTGGGAGCGCGGGGACGATGACAGACAGCGAGTGAAAAAAGGCTGCCTGTGACTGGGCTGTGTGTTTTAATCATGTCCAGCCCTTTCCATTTGAGGTGTATGTATCAAGTATCGGTCCAAGCAGGAAGAACGCACACACGGGATAGTCAGAACAGCTGAAGCTCACGCACTCAAGAAAGAGAACATCTCCCAGTGGTGTGTGGGTTGGCTCTGAGGATCAGGAAATACATGGGAGACGATGCCCAGGAACAGGGTGGTCTCAGCTGTGGGATGTGCTTGGGCACACTGCAGCGGGGTCACTGGGGAAATGGGCCCCCTCAGGTAGGGGCTGGAGAGGATGCTGCCCCCTGCCCAGGGTCTTGTCCTGCTCTGAAGACACCTAACCCAGATGGGAGAGGTGAAAGCAGCAGCCCTGGTCTGTTCTCGAGCATGTGGCAATGTTTCATTGTCAAAAGACTGCGCTGGCCAGAAATGTTACTACATTATTCAGCATTAAGAAACATTTTCCACTTAAGAACAGACACAAGCTTAAAGCCAGTGTAAAAGCACCCTTTCAATCAGTAGTAACAATGGCATCATTCAGTTCTGCTGATTCTTCAGTAGAGATCAGTACTTCTGCCTGTATGGTTTTAATAAAAGCAGCCAAATAATCCAGGGATGGGCTCTCCAAAAAGCCCTACGGAGGGTTTGTGTACTCAAAAACAGAGCACGGGATTTATGGCAGTTAAGGTGGTACTCATGTGAACGCAGCCACCCTGGGATAAAGATGTTCCCAGCACAAGCTGAAGCAGTACAGAGCTGTATGCAGACAAACCCCTGGAGAGGCAGAAGAGAATTATGGAGTGTTGAGCTAATTAAGTTCACAGCCTTAATTATTGGAGCACTACAGCTGATAATGCAAAACCAGCCTTGTAAACAAGCTTCTATTTTCAGCCACTCATGCCAACAACTTTCTTCTGAAAGCATCTGCTATGGAACTCAGACTCGTCCCATCCCAAGGGCATGTTCTGGAGAGTGTAAAAAGGCACTCTGAAGCCTTGTAGCATCAGGTAATTAAAGCAAAAGAGATCTTGACAATTCTCATTTTTAAACAGATAATGAAAACATGATGGAACGTTTCAATCTCATGTGGGCTGGATCACGCATGGCTTAAGTGCTGGTTGGGAAGAAAAAAAAAAATAAAAGAACATGGGAATTCAGATTTATACATGGCTTCCAAACTCATAACCTTTAGCTTTGCTTCAGTACATCCTCTCTTGTGATCAGAGGAATAAGAGGCAGGGTCACACGCAGACCCTCTGCTAGACCCAGGAGAGCACAGATGGAGTCACAGCTTCACACCTTAACTGGCCCCATCCTTCCAGCCATGCTAAAACTTCTTAGAGGCTCTAAAGACAGAGGAACCATCAGATCACCTTGTCTGACCTCTTGTACATCACACGCTATAGTATTTCACCCACTTATCCATGTGCTGAGCCAAATAACTCAAATTTGGCTGAAGTATATTTTCTATAAAGGCATCCAGACTGAATATAAAGTATTACAAGATGAAGAAGAGAAGCCACTTTTTTTTTTTCCTTAGGTAGTTTATGCAGCAGGCTAAATATTTGTGTTCCATTTCTAATTAGAATACTTTGGTTTTGGCTTCCAGCCCCTGAGTCTTATTCTGCCTACAGCCATTAGATTAAGAGACCCTGCAGTAGATTTTTTTTTTCCTGACAACACACAAATCACGTAACTAATGTATCAAAAAGATGACCAAACAACCTGACCAAGTTTGTGAAGGCTCCTGTAGCAGGGTACTCCCCCTCAGCATGGTGAGCCAATACCTCTTGGCACCCTGTGGAGCACCCTCCGCTCCTCCCAGCTGCACGTGTCAAGGTGAAATAGCAAACTGAACGCGTTCAGTAGATACGTGCCTCAACTGGTGCATGGGGAGCCCAGGGAGGAGGAGGTAAAGGAACAACTCTCAGCCACAAGGAAAAGTCAGGGGACCTTGGAGATTGCACCAAACTCTGTCCTGTAGAGCGCAGAGATCTCTGGTTACAGCAATATCCGAAGTGCCATTCCTGTTCACACACGTGATTCACATGTCAATGCAGAGAAAATTATGAATGTCATAAAAGGTCATCACATCATCTAGACTACTCTCCTGCATAGCCAAAGCCAGCCACCTCCCAGAGCCACCTTCACTGAACTCAGTAATCTAAATTTTACTCAACAGCAAAAAGCATGAGAATTTATTTTTTTTCTTAAACTCAAAACACTTGCACCAGATCCACTTTTATACTGCTGCCCCTGCAGTGAAAGATTAAACATTTCCTGGGACGGGGCATAAGGAACGGTTAAAGGTTTGGGAGCCTCAGACATGGGGCAACTGGAACAAACGGACTATTACGAGCTGTTGACACGTGAACAAAGACATCAAGTATGAGATGGGATTCTTGGGCATTAAAACGCACACTTCACAATTCCGACAGCAGAGTGATTTATCACTCACCCAGTTATGTCTGTCTCATGATGGTGTATAGCAGAAACAGTGATGAGAGAACCAGAGCTAAGGGGAGACAAACACAGACGTATCTCCACATGATTGTGGATGATATACAATGCAAAAGATATTATGGTATTGCAGTGCCCACCCAAGGGAACCAGGGCTTGGGCAAACGAGGGAAAGAAGTTAGAAGAGGACCAGCTCACCTGTTGCTGTGACTAGCAGTTTGAAGAACAAGAGAAGCCAAAATGTCAGCTGGGAGCCAAAAGCTCTTCTGTCCTGGGAGAGCAGCAGTAACGGACAAGCCAGGCTCAGATGCCCCAGCTACTGCAACCTCCAGGGCAAACCTGATCTTTAAGTGACAATGAATTTTGCTTTTTTTATACCTTTGACCAACCATTGTAAATCCACAGGGTTGGCAGGTTAATAAACATGTCACTTAAGCGCTATTCAGTGATAAACCTGACCCCAAGGCTGTCCACCACTAACCACGCCTGCCCTGCATCCCAGAGAAGTCACACCAGATGGGTTGCAAGCATGCAGCTCTGTCCATGCTGCACAGAAACTGGGGTCTCCTTCCCGTCCAGGCTACACCCTAGAGTACTGTTATGTTATCATTTCTATGCACCTTATTTCACAGTACTTTCCAACTTAACTCAGGTCAATCCCCCACTTAATTGCAAGGACTTAGTCATTAAGCAAGTGACATGAATTGGCAGGTTATAACAAACATCTTTTCTGGAAAAGGTTCGCCTGAGCTGCTTAATAAATAACATGGTAGAAGGGGGACTATCTAAGATTCAGGGGTCAGCAGCAGTTCATTGCCAACACAAAAGATTTTACAGGTTCTCTTGGACCTTCTAAAGAAGACACTCAAGAAATAGGTGTGAAATCAGTTTGTCACAGAGTAAGAATTGTGTGCCTTCCTCATTTCAAAGCAGAGGTCAAGCACCATGCAGTAACAAGGAAAAAAAAAAAAAAAAAGGTACCAGGCTGGTTTTATGTGCATCATTTATACAGTGGGTGTAAGGGCCAGGGATGCAGCAGCCCCTGGGGTCCCTGAAACAGCTCCTTCTCAGCAGCACAGGCAGGCACCTGGGACACAAAGACGTGATTTTAAAAAGCACGAGTGTCAGCAGGGAGAGAACAGCAGTTTTAATTTCTAGGATTACTTTTCATTAAAGGAAGCATTAACATTACAATGAAACCCTCATACAACCATACAGGGTGTCTGCCTCTACGTTGCTTTAGCAGAAACTTCCTTCAGACACCAGGAGGCACCAGCATCCTGAGAGGGATGGACTTGTGGGTGATGCTGACAGCTAACTCCTAGGTATCCATATGTGCACTTTCTCCAGCTGGGCAAGTGCTACTTTTCGCTAAGAGTGAAGTTTGTATCTGCATGTGGCCTCCCCTGTCCCTTCACTTTCTCCCAGGGTTTCCGGTGTATGAACATCTCCACTAGTGGTCATCTTTTTGTACTCTAAATTATTTCTGAAGACTTGTACCTGCCTGTTACCCATCAAGTTACTTAAAGTAAAACCTTGCTTTTTCTCCCCAGTACATGACACCTTCCAACACATGCACCATAACCCAGTGGAACTGTAGCAC
>JAVJGJ010000062.1:25077085-25095637 GCA_035590215.1 Microhierax caerulescens
CCAAATACCATCACACCTAAACTGCCGCTGGGATAACGCTCCTTTGCATGTGGTGCCCATCTTATTTCTTAACATATAAAGTTCCATGTCCCCCTCTCGCAGGTTTCACATTGAGGCACTCAAACGCTGAGCAAGCCAAAGCCTGCACGTCTGCTTTGATGAGAGATGCGCTATGGCAGCTAAAGCCCCAGGGGGCACGCAGGCATTTATCTTCACCTGCAACAGGTCAAAAAAGGACACGCCGTAACACATAGTGTTATTCTCCTCCTCCTCTCTTCCACCACCCTGTTGGTCCAGTGAGATAAATCCCTCCCAAGGACCGAAACCCAGAGGATCTCAGGTCCCAGCCTTAACACAGGCTGTATTTAACCGTTATAAACCACACCAGGAGAGTCTGGCTTCTTCAGTGCCTGAGGAGGGGGCTGCCAGAGAACTGTGCTCTGGTGTCAAGAGCTGACAATCTGAACAGCTCAAAACTAAGCGGTACTGAAGCTGCTGGCACTGAATATATTTTTGGAGGCACTCCTCCCTCAGTAAACCACTTTGAGGAACACATGCCACGGAGGGGTCCCCATTCCCAGGCACCCCAAAGCCGCATAGCCACGCAGACAGGCAGGCGGCAGCATCCATGTCGCCGTGTGCCAAAGTGCATGGCACAGCTCCAAGCCTACGGAAAGCCACCAGCAGAGATCTGCCCCACAAGGTCCCAGTCAGTGTTTCTGTAAAGCATAAACCTCTTAAACTTCATGTTTCTGGAACTTAAATCTGCCATTTTAAAGCAGCTTAAATGTGATGCGAACACTAATAAACCCACCATCCACCAGCTCTGCTGCTGCAAAGCAGCTGGCTTTGAAGTTGGATAATTCACTTAGCAGGAGCTCAGCCTTGCAGTGTTCTTGAACAAGGACAGAGGGACTGCAGGAGCATCGCTAAAAGCAAAATCTGTCTGGAAGAACTACCAGGTTGTTTCTATTTACTGCTCACGGTACTAACAAGTCCAACAAGGGGAAAAGCACATGTACTTTCCTGCTATAAAGGCAACACAAACAGCCCAAATGCATGAGGTAAGTCACACATGAACTTTTTAAAGCAATGGCTGTGACCATTTCTGGAGTTTAGGACATTATTGCCCCAAGGGAACACATAGCTACGTGACACACAGCCCCTCTCTGGGATTCGCACTCTTGGGAGTTCACTGAAGCTAAAGCTTTACTGCATTTTTACTTTGTTTCAGGGCTGGGTAATTTTATGGCCATTAATAACACTTACATTTAAGTAAGATATGCCTGTGAAAAGGCAATCAAATGTCATGCATGAGTCCAGAAACCAGCAGTGGTTTGTCCAGAGATGGCTGAGGAAGTGGCAGAATAACTATCTTCAAAAGGAAAGAGATGTACTTCTATATTAGCAATATATACTTACATATCAAGAAGCCACACATCAGTAAACTAAACAAGGTTTGGTGCTGGGAACAATGGGAACACAAGCACAGTTAGCGTAAGGTGGGCTTCTGTTGGGGTAAGATATCCCGATGCCTAAATTACAGGCTGGGTACACAAGAAAGGACAGGTATGACCTAAATTAGGCATCATCACCTTGGTGCTGGGGGCATCCCTACCTGATACAGCAGAGAATTAAACTCTACAGCTAGACAGTCCTGGGCTGAGAGCAGACAAAAATCAGAGCATGGAGGAGATGGGAGGCCAGGAGTAGGAAAGCAACACTGCCAATGCAGCTGAAGGCTGGCTGTGCCGTGCTCGCAAGCAAGAGGATCCCGCTGATCTTCTGCCACAGCCACCCCAGGGAGCTGCTGCCGTGATGGCGATGGATACAGCCGGTGCCAGCCGCACCGTTTTACTCTCGGCTGGGAGCCCACCTGCTCCTGCACCGCAGCGAGGGTCAGCAGGGCACCGCAGGGTAACGCGGCTGCAGCCACAGCAGCCCAGCACCTCCTGGCTGCACGGTGTCCTCATAAGTGGTGCCCGTGACAAGTTTGTTTTTTTCCTCCAGAGATTTCCTGAAAGGTTATCGTGCCTCTGACCGCAGCGGAGGAACACACAGCTGATCTGTCCAGCTCAACAGAAATAACAACTGAGCGTGCGTTTGTGGAGTGAGCTCCACATCCTGGTGCTGCACTAAATCACCATTCTGGTTGGTGTTCAGCATGGAGAAAGCAAGCCAAGGCTGCGGCTATGGCAGGGCACGTTACTACAGTCACCTGGTCCAGTGATGCTGGGATCTTTTTGAATTGCATGTTTTCCTACACTGCCCTGGCCCCTTGGGGTCCTGGGCTCAGGATGGAAAGGGAAGACATGGCACAGCACTTGCAAGAAAACATTTCTGGATACAGGAGTTTTGATCACAGGGGAGGTTGGGACATTTATGTGGGAAACAACCCCCCTAAAACCACCTTATTGCAGGGTAAGGAAAAGTCTTTTTTCTCCCCAAGCTCCATGCAGACTGTAAAAAAAAAAATATATATAAAAAATTCAACCCCAAACCACAGAAAAAGCATAAACTCTGGCAAATTAAATGTAAAAGCATAATAAAGCAAGTCAAAAAGATTTTAAGAAACAACTTACTAAAGCCTTAAAAACTAATAAAAGCTTTTTTCAAACACATCAAAAGAAGGAAGCCTGCCAGATAATCTGTAGAGCCAGTAGATGGCTGAAGCAAAAAGATAAGGCTACAGCAGAAAGGCTAAATTCCTTCTTGGCATGTGCACAAAGCAGCTAAAGAAGGTTCCCACAGCAGAGCTGTGCCCTACGTGGGACGAGCCAGAGGAATGTCTCCAGCCACGGCACCATCAACAGAGGTGCCATGACAGAGGCTTGCAGAGCTGGGCAGGGCAGGGGAGTTTTGGTTGCTGCTCCTCGCTGCACATGGAACACCAGCACTGGGAAATCACGAGGTGGGAACAGCAAATGACACAGCCAGTGCCAGCTCCCTCCCAGCCTGTGGTTAAGCAGAGGAGCTCTTCACCAGAAGGGCACGGAGGGTGACACAAGGCTGGATGGATCCCCTGGACTCTGAGCTGAACAAATAGGGAGAAATCCACCATCAGCAACAAGCACCAAGCTGTAGGCAATACGCTGGCAATTCCACAACTCTCCTGTCCAGGCTCTCTGCTGAAGGTGAGATGCAGGAGATCCCTCCGAGGGAGGGAGCGGCAGTGCCCAGAAGGAGGGAAAGCTGAACGCCTAAATGAGACTTGTCATCACCCTCATCATCACTTTAAGTCTGGTCTTTGGGAAGAGTTGCCGGTAATGAGGACTTACAGTGCAACTTAAAATTCAAGGATGACAGCAGAGAGAGGGAGGATGGTACTCTGAAACAGGCCAGTCTTTTGGGGGTTCAGAAGAATTTTGCTGTGGGTACTAGAGAGGTCGAGGACTGTGCCTACAACCACACTGGAAATCTTTGGTCATAATAAAACCTGAACCACCAGTAGCTGGACAACACATCGCTTCCAGCCCCTGGCTGCTTCCAGCACAAATTTCTGTGATTTGGTACCAAGCACGTTCTGTCATCATCATTCGTACAGCTATGAAGACTAGTCACAGTACCACAGATGATGAAACTAGGACCAGGGTGCTTACCCTGAGCAACACTTTCTTGGCTTCACATGGTACCTCCCAGAAGAGCTTGCTGCAATGCCATCTGTGACAGGGTTGTATTATTAAGGTTAATGTTGGGGGGGTTAGGGGGGAAAAACACAAATACTGGAGTAGTGGAAAATTTAGGGGTTGGAGGCAGAAACACGTAGGCTAAGGAAAGGTGTAATTTTATAACTGAACATTGTTATTATGTTTTTAATCTAGACTTCTCTGAGCACTTGCACAAGCCCTTTCCTCTCACCATCCGCTTGCCCCTGCACATTTTCCAGCCTCAGTTTTTCACCACTGAACCTTCCTGAGGGATCCTGCTACTCAGAGGCAAGTCCCAATCAGTTTCTCAGGCTCACAGAAATTGATTTAGCCTACCAGGGCATGTGGAGCCTCATGCTGCACAGCCACCGTGGTCCCCTGACACCCATGGGAATGCAGCACCTAAGGGTGCTCTCTGGGACACAAACCCAGGAAGCCCAGCACCTGCAGGTTGACATTTTCTATATATGAGCCTAATTACCACCCACAAGCCCCTGGAAAATTTCAAAGTTCCACTGAGAAAATAGCCTATAGATTATATATTCGTATATTTAGTTTAAAAAAAAAATACATCTGACTTTCTTATTCACTTAGACCTCCTTGGGGCAGGAAATGAGGGCTTTCAATTTGACTACAGCAAGGGGAAATTTGCAGATGAATGGAAGATGGCTTTGCTCCTAAAAATGCTGGCATAACAGCTCCACAGCAAGATACCAAAGAACAAGCTATTCAATTTATTCTAGTGACAGATAGCATGTCAATCACTTCTTAAGCACCGGAATACGTTGAAAAGATATTATGTTTTTTAATTATAAGTTAACTTCAATTTATCAAAGCCAGGGCAATTTTTAGAGACAGAATGAAACAAGACAAATGTATATACTAGAAATAAGCCTTCTTTTTATAAATAAATACAGTGAAGGCAGTTAATCATTGGAACAATTTATCTACATTGTGTAGGATTCTCCATCACATGTTATCTTTTTAAGGCAAGAATAAAAAAATTTATTAAAATCTGCTCTGCTTCAACCAGAAGTTGTGAGTTTTAAGTAAGAATTTCTGAATAAGAGTTTTTGTTCAATGTTATTATGCAAGACAGACAAGATTTTTGTATTAGTGCCTACTGACCTTAAAATCTTAGAATGGTTGTAATGAGAGAGGTTTCCCATTAAAGGAGATGATATTAAGGGCATTAAATTGTATTTCTTTGAACTACTCTGAAAATTTCTGCTTTGATATAGATATTCTTATCCAGTCAGTGTTTATTTAGATACCAAAAGGTACTAAAACTAATCATGGGACTTTTCCTTAACATACATTTAATATAGCACAATAGACTTACTGAAGCACGTAAAATATCTGAAGTATATTATGGGTTTAAAACCTTGTAAAACTATGGATTACTAAGCCAGTGCTATGAATGTATTTGCGGATTTGATGGGATGTCGCAGGATATTAATTCCCAACCCCCGCATTGTGGCAGAAGGGTGAAGGGAAAGTTCCTTCAGTCCCTCTAGCAACGAGAACAAAATATCAGAGCCCAATAAAAAATTTCTGCTGGACTCACTGAGGTTTGGGTGCATGAAAGTCCTTCTCCTCTGGTTGCACACATGTCCTTTGCTAATACAAACAACCGCCGACGAGAAAGATCCCTGAACTTTGAGTCAGAACTAAAATAGGTAGAATAGTCAAGTATTAAATTAAACAGAGCTCTGGATCAAACTTTTCCACATTAGATTGAGCTCCAGCTCATGAACACCACACAACCTCTTTTAGTCAACACAGACACAATCAGATCTGATTCATATTCCAGCTAAGGATCAACTCTTAATTCTCTCAAACGAAATCCAGACACAAGGTGCCCCACATTCCTATGCTGTGTGGATTCTTAAACATTTTCCCTCCTCATGTACACGCTCGGGACACACGAGCCTGCACCACCTTAAAGCAGGCAGATACACAAAGATGGCTTTTCGCCAGGCGCGCTCCCCTATGGCAAGACATAGCCAGCCTCCTCTGCCTAGTCTTTGCTTAGCTACAAGCAATTCTTACGTGAACTGGCCATGGACAGCCCAAAATGCCATCATCATCATCATCAGGCATTACCCACAAAAGCCAAAGTCGTAGCTGACCCTCACTCTCCTCGGTGTGAGTCTGCACCAGTCACGTCCTCACATATTACACACAGTGCCACTGTGCTGGTGACAAACCTGCCCAACACCTAAAGGAAATAGATAACTTTTTTTTTTTCCCAACTGAACGACAGCCAGATTTTGCAGTGCTTCAGTCCAGCTGCCTCAAATTCAAAGCTTTTACAATATCTGTAAAGCAATTCGAGCCAGCTAACCAAGAGCTCTTAATTTATGCTGTTTTCTTCATCTCCGAGCCCTTTCCATAGGTTACACCTGTGCTGGGGGGGGGAAGAAGGGGTTAAACCTGGGTTGGTCCAGGTCAGTAACTGCAGCATCTCACATCACCCTCACCCTGATGGTGGGGAGAGCTGCACACCTTCAACCCACTGGTCTCCCCTCTTCTCAGCTGTCTTCATTAACAAACACATGCCACAGGGAAACAGCGATGGAAATGTGCTTGTTTGCAACCCCTCTAAACCGAACCTGAACAAAAGGAATGAAGTTAATGAAATTATCGGATAACACTGGACTTGACCCTTAAACCTTCTTACCCGACTTCTCTTTCCAGTTTGACAAAGAACTAGCTGTAGTTATTCTTTGAATGTATTTTTTCACTTATTTTGTAGTTCTTTCATCCAAATGAAGTGTCCTTGGTTTGTTTTGGAGACCCATACTACCTCACAGACAAAAATATATCACAGCTATTATTACCTTCCCAGATCAATAGATGTCAAAAAAGAAAATAAATTTGTTCTTAACTCTTCTATGTTAGACCCATGTTTATTGTCATCTTATTATCCTAGAAGTGGTTTTAAATTGGTTCATAATTTTCTCTAGCATCTTCCTCATCATCAAAGTCAAAACAACTGGTTTATGATTACCCAGGTCTACCTTCTCAGAAAATAAGGATTATTCAGGTTGAGCTCCCTTCTGCCAGGACACAACCTGTCCTCTCTGGACTGTCAAAGATGGCAGTTTGGGTACAGAGACTGGATTATCTACATACCTTCCAAAATTTTTTCCTAAACCATTCTCCCACCCCAGCTGAAGAGCTTCATGTTCTGCATCCCTGGCAGTGCCAGCCAGGCTCCAGCATGGTTGCCGCTCCCCTGAACCACACACCAGCACAGCTTTGCCTGGGCCACAGCTGTGCCACAGCACCAGCTGGGCCACATCTCTGTCCTTCCCAGGAGCAGAGCAGGTAGTCCCAGGGCAATCACCACCCCATGGATGTGACCAGCTGAGATTCATCCCTCCCTCAAGAGCTAATGACAGGAGTTGGCATTGCGTGGCATGAACAGGGTATCCACATCCCTGATCATGGGACCAGCAGGGATGAACTGGACCAGCTCTGCAAGAAGCAGCATCACACAAGAAAAGAGGGTGAGAACACAGCTGGTTACTGGTGGGGAAGACACTGGAAAGCTAGGACAGGCATCCCTGTTCTGCCTTTGAAAATCCCTCGCTAACTCTTGCTTGCCAATAAACAATGTCCAGAGTCTTGAGGTCTACCCAGCAACAGCTCAGCACCACGAAGGACTGGTCCTTATATCAGTTACAGGTCACACTGACAGCAAGGGCACAGGAGACCTGTGGAAGCACTATCCCTGAATAAGCAGTTTCACTCTGTCACCATCGGGTGCCACCACGGGCACAGCCAGCCCCACGCAGGGAATGGCAGTGGGGCTGCGGGCTAAGGAGTCTGTGAGCATGCCCTCACCAGCAGTTGTTTACACGTGTTTGTCTGAAGTTAGAAAAGAAGAAAAAAAAAAAAAGAAGAAGAAAAAGAAGAAAGAATAAGAGAAAATGAGTGTTTTAATTCCCCAATAAAATCTATGCCACAGTATGAGTCATTGTTTGCTTTTTTACACCAGTTGGGAAGAGCCTTCTGGTTTTAATAACTAATACTGCTGAGTTCAATAAAAAGCACTTAATTTAATTTAATCCAAACCCTGATTAATGCCAGCTTCCCCTGGAATTTTATCTTTGTTTTAATTTGAGTCACTATGTTAAGGGGGAAAAAAAAAAGACAGAAGGGGATAGAAGTCAATTAGTTCCTGTGCTTGTTTCTGGGAAAAATACTGGAAAACGGAAGATTGACAGGTATGGTTTGAGAGTCTATTTTTCCTCATTCCTTAGGCCGACTTTCCCTAAGAATGTAATGTTTGCTTAGTCTTAAAAAAGGAAGCTTAAGAGCTCACAGCTCAGCTTGGAAAATAAAAATATTCCAGGGCCAATTAGGATCAGATTTCTTTGCTGAAAATATATTGTTTTTAATGTGTTAATATTCAAGAGGTATGCTACTGTTTAATTGGACGCAGAGAGCCCTTAAAGCTTGAGAGCTCTAACATGAAAACAGCCAGCTCCATTCACGGGCTCTGGAGTGGCTACAGAAGGATATAATCTGGGATAAAACCTCCGATAAGAGGTTTTCATCCTTTCCCTACAATTGTCTACGCATGTGTTTATTCAGATTCATATCTTAGACAAATAACCAGCGCTAACTGATTTTGTTAGCCTGGGAAGTTGAATATTCGATAAGCTGGCGTAGGTGAGCTGCTGATAATGGAGTTCAACACCCTCTGTGGCTGCAGCGGGATCAGCTCTGCCCAGCATCACACAGGAATCCTGTGACAGCGCCAGGGTTAGTTCTGGATCCAGTTCTCCCACATCCCTCACCAGTGCCTTAACTACAAGTAAACATTCCCTCTCTTCTTGCAGCCCTCTATCTTGCTCTGTGCAAGGAGTAAGCCAAGGTCCTGCCAAGCCAATAGTTCTTAATTACATGATCACATACTCTTGTAATGCATATATGCAAGGGAACCGAATTAAGGTCGCATGGGCCTGGGTATTTTCTAACTTTTGCATGACTGATTTCTGCAGTTTTACAGAGAGAGGTTTGGATACGTTGTCTAGGATTACCTTTTGTTACAGAAACAAGAGAAACAGATGAAATTACGCAAACGTACAGGACTACTTGCAAACGCCTGCAAGCAGAACCTTCACGGAGCAACGCAGACCTCTGTCTCTTCAGCAAAGAGAGCAACTGCTGGGAGCAGAAGGCTGGAGCAGTAATTACATAACAGGCACTTTACCACATGTGGGGCTTGGGTCTTTAATTTTCCCCTCTAAACAGCTACGGATGCTGGAAATTAGCAAGTCTGAGCTCTTTGCCGAGCTAGAGGCACTCGGCAGCACTCTGGTGTAGGCGGGTGTTACATGCTCATTCTCATAGACATCTGCTTGAACAGGACTTAATCTTTTGTGTGTGTTAGAGACCTGTGAAACTATGAGCAAGTGATGTACAGAGAAAGGGGGGAGGGGGGAAGCTTCCCTGGATTTGCTCGCTCTCAGCTCATCCCATCACTCTGAGGCAGGGGGCTTAGGGAGACCGCTGCCGCAACTCTGCTGGCACGCTGGCCGGCACCCTTGGAGGTTGGGGTTGTGAGCTGTTCCTGCTGACCTCCTGCGCTAACGGCTTTCCCAAGGACACCGAAAGGCTGAGCATCTTCCCCTAGCTCTAGAGCAGAGCTGGCCCAGGATACGGAGGGCCAAGGCCAGCCAGGAAGGAAGGATGCAGGAGAAACTAGGCAGCTCCTCCCAAAACACAGCAGAAGGAGCAAGCTCCCCCCTGCAGCACTCCCCCAACCCCAAGTATGTGAATCTGCACCAGCCCCAGTTAGGTACCCCAGTATCCCCTGTCCCAGCAACAGGGGAGCTGGGGTGGCCAGTGCTTAAGAGACTCTCCTCTCCTCTGGTCCACAGAATCCTGGGAGCAAGCCACCACTCTGGTGAGCATGAGAGTCGCTGGGACAAAGGAAGGGGCACAGACACCATCCCCTTCTCCCTTTGCAGCCCCAGGTTCCAGCCCTCATCCTCCCCCTGCTAACATGACCACAAGCAAAGGCAAAACCACACAAGCTCTACTAGCTAAGAAAATTATCAACAAAATGGATAAAGGGATTAACATTTCAATGACTATCTTTTCAGGAAAAAGAAATCTTGCAAAGGAAAAATGAAAGACATATCAGTGGAGAAAGTATATATGGGACTTGGAGCCCTCAGCTGTACACAGATTAGGTAAAAAAAGCTCACTACTCAGAAGTGCCAACAAGAGATGCTACCACCACCAGCAGCCCAGCTACCTAAAGCCCAGAGCTAACCATGTGCACCCTGCAGATCCCTGGAGTAACTCAGGCTTTCCTGCTCACACCAGCAATTACAGGGAAAGGGATTTCAGGCACCACCCCTGTACCTCCTAGGAAATTCATTCCCTGTGGTTGTTGGGCAACCCTTCTCTAATAAAAATTAAACAAAAAAAAAAAGTAATAAAGAGTTTTATTCAGAATAGAGGCCAATTTGCTACTAATGGCAGCATTAAGGTCCTAAAAGGGTATTGAATTACAGAGCAGTAAAGCCACAGAAAACAGCCTGTAGTTCTAAAATAACTACAGGTGCCAAAATTAAGGAGGACCAAATTACCAGCCTGTTTCCAATGTTGGCCTGCAAATACTCAACAGAACATGAAAAATGAACAGCAAATGATTGGTTTTATATTAAGAAAGAATTGTTTGAATACATTAAATGTGTTTCATTGTGCGATTTCTATATTTGCTCTGTTCCCAAAACAGAATTATTCACCTAATAGATAGATTAATGAGATGACACTAAGCAAAGGGGGAGGTCATGTATGATCAGAGCACTTTCAGACAGTGTTTATAAAAGCTATTTAACACCACCAAGAATGAGCACATTGTACTTAAGGCTAAGTGCTTCTAGGAGGGGCTGAGCACCTGTGTTGCTCAACACACACAAGGGCTTTAAAGCAAACCAAACCCACCTCTGTGTGAAGGATGGCAATTCTCCTGAATGACACAGAATGACATTTCCTGTCAACTGACCTCCCACCTCCCAGGCGATGGCAAGTAGAGCCAGCCATTGGTAGCATCACCGTTCAATTTGAAAGAGCACATGTTCCTTGCCTGAAAACGTAAATTTTGGATTCAACGTGCTAGCTGCCTGTGCAGCCATGTGAGGCAAACGGTACATGAAAGAAGAGGTCAAATTTACTAAGTGTTGAGGAGGTGTCATCAAGAGCCGTGTATTACTTCAAGATGTGTCTTCAGCAGCACAGCCTGCGCAAGCCCCTCGCACAGAAATCTCTTCCACCTGCTGGGAGTTGGAGAATTCCTCCCAGCTTCGGTGGAAGTCGCCGATCCACACAGGCTCGCATGAGATCCATCTTTTCCCTGCTCCATCCTCCCTTAAAGAGCCACAAAACAAAACCAAACTGATGGTAACAAGCCTCTGGCAAACCCCTGTACTTCTTTCTTTCTCATTTGCAGAACCACACGCGTTACCTACAGGCAATCGAGCTTTCGCAGAGCGGTGACTGCATCCCACCTCATCCACAGAGCTGCTTTCTTTACTCCAGCTCAAGTCATCTGTTCCCTCTGACAGGTGGTAGCAGCCAGATGCCTCCCGAGGATGGGGGAAGGCAGGTTTTTACCCATCTCCAGCCCCTGCAGAAGCGCTCCAAACATCTCCAACCTGTTTGGTTCCTGACCCATTAACACACTTCCCTGACTCTGCGTTTCCCATCAAGCAGCACAGCGCTGGTGGGAATTGCCTGCCCAGGGTCAGGAAGCCCAACCGGCAGCACGGGCTCTGCACAGCATGACACCTCTCCCTCACTGCTGTCTTCCTCACCGCCAGCCCCACCACCACCCCCCGCTACTTTCCAAACAAAACCACTGCCAGCACAACTGTCAGCAGTGAGAACAATGTGCTAAGGCAAGCAACAAGGCAAACAGAGAAGCCATCAGGCTCTCCACAGATTCTTAGCTCACGTTTAGCTCTGAAGTCACATAAATCATGCAGATACATGCAGTTCTGGGGGAAGAGGAGGAAAAGGAGGGACTCATTTGTCTTGCACCAGCCCTGCAGGCCCCTTCGAGACCAGAGCAACTCACCCAGAGGAACTGATGATGCACTGCCGAGCTTGGCCAAGGCCAGGAAGATGACCCTGGCATGTCTGTGTAGATATGTGCTCCTGGGCTCCTCCAGGACAGCCTTCAGCCTCATGGCCAGCTAATATCACTGTTCTGCCATGGGAGAGCTGCAGTCAAAATGCAAAGCTGCTCTGTTTGATTGCCTGCTTTCAGGAAGCTGCTTTTCCTTCTCACCAGACCGTACAACGAAGGTCACTTCTAAGGGCCCATCTGCAGCCCCAGACCATGGTGCTGAGACTCTGGAGAGTTGGGGAGTTAACCTGAAGAATCACAGAGGTCTGGCTGACTCTCCACAGGACACAAAATCCCCTAAAGATTATATACATAGGCTGAATATCCCAACATAGGAAGTAACGTCTGTAGCAGTTCTAGTTCCCCAACCATGCTGGGGCTAGAGGCACTGAGCAGATGGACTTCCTCACTGTCTCCTTGGTAATTGCCTTCTGAGATGCAGAAAAAAAATCCACACACAGGAACAAATAGGAAAAAAGTATCTAAACTGTCTTGAGCTCCAAACAGCCTCAGACATGCCAAGGAGCCAAAGGTGCAGGAGGAAGAGGAGGGTGTCTTACTGAACCTGCCTTTTGCCCACCCCCAGCATGGGTCACTGTGTTTCATGGCACAGCCACAGGTTTCCGTCCTTTCTCAGCAACATTCCAGTTACGAGTGCCCAGAACACCCAGTTTATATCCCACATGTTCATCTTTGGCAGAAACAGGATTTGCTGCAGTCCGCTGAAGATACCCTGAACTGGACTCAGCACAGTAGCAGCCAAGAGGTCTCAAGAGCTCATCAAGGTCTCTGCTCCTGGTGGCCCTTGTTCCACCAGAGGACAGTCACTGCATCCACTAACTGCAGTGTTTCAAAATTAATTTATATTATTATACTTAATATATATTTAATATATTATTATATTAACTTAATATAACATTTCAGGCTCTTCACCCAGCAACTTAGCAGCAGCTCTCACCATAAATTGCAGGACACAGAAGCAAGAGGTAGTTGCTGTGTTAGAAAATGAAAAGGCTGCCACAGAGTGTAAGACAAGTTGTGCCTGCATCCTGAGGATTATTTTTCCTTCTTTTGTACTGCACAGCACTCACCTGGGCCTGAGGTTCTGATCTGCTCAGCGCTAACACTTGATTTTAAGAAATCTGCTATATATTTCTAATGCAAAAATGCATATATTTTTCTTTCAGTGGAAACATTTAAACACACACACACACACACACACATATATCTCCTTGAATGTTTTGCCCAGCATTTCTTGGTTGCCTTGCAGCTGCAGCACCAAGTCACACAGGGTAGTAACACCAGTACAAGTGTGACAGTGGCACAGGGTTAACAGTGGAAGTCCCTGAATGAGCATGGCAAAGGGTGTGAAAAGTTTGGGGTAAAGGATTAGTATCAAGATTTAAAAGCACAAGCATTTTCATGTATTGAAGTGCCTGGTGAAGCCAGCAGTTTCAGAAGACTAAGTTCATTAGTCGTACCAAATGAAGCATTTGGGAACAAGCAAGTGTTCATCAAGAGCAGTGGAAACTGGTAGATTCTGTGTATTGAAGAAAAACTCTTGTGCCCAAGTTTCCAGTAAGTTAATGTGCTTTGTGTTACGTATTCTCAAGTTCAGGTCTCCCTTCACGTTATTTTGCTGTTGTAGAAGCTTTGAGCTTTGCACAGACAGTAATGCAGATATTTCAATATTAAACTCATTTTCAATTTTCTGATAATCTCTACCTGGCAAAAATCAGAAAGAAAAAAAATAGAGAGATAATTACAATAAGCTGCTGAAACAGTGAACAGCAGTTACTTCCTAATTCAGTAGCCTCACATTTTATGTGCATGTCTGAGCTTATAACATCCATGAGTACTGTGTGTTGGTTTAACCTATTTTGCAAAGCTCAGGAGAAAAAGATTAATTTAGCTCTCTTACAAGTCTCTCCGGTGCTTGAATATGCTTTGCTTCAACAAAGACATTGCAGGCAATCCAGGAAATTGCAAGAAAAGAGACATTAAGGCAGTGCCATATGTGATGTTTCTGATACCTACAGAGATAAGGTGACTTACAAACTTTCCCATCGTGAAACAGTTACAGGAGGAACAGCATTTTTTTGTTATATAGGAAGCAAAAACCTGAACGTAGTGTTCCTAAATTCTCTGAACATTAACGATGAAAATTGTTTTAAATTGTAGCAATACACTTGCACTTTTTTCTCTCATTTACAGAGTTAGCCTAAGACCAGAGAAGTTCTGAAGATCTTAAATAGCAGTTGACAGCGATTTTGTTCAAACCCAGTAATGAATTTGAATTCCAATATAAAAACCTGTCTTTTAATGTCACCTACTTGCAAGGACTTATTTGATCCCCGGTCAAACCAGCCCAGACACTCGTGCATCCAAGCTGTGTTGAATGTAGGACATTTTATTCCAGAGTGTCTCCAGAGCTCTGCTGCCTCTTGTGGGTTTTCCTGCCTTTACCTGTAAGCTTAGAAAATTATTTTCCTTCCCTCTATTTATTAAAATCTGAACTGTGCCCATTTACAGACATGATCACTGTGCATCAGGCAATGTGCAAATGACAGTGTTACCCATCTTGCTTCAGGCACCCAGGACTCTAGGACTGCCTTAGCCAGATGCCTGCGCTCATCTGCAGACACCGTGAGGTGCCCAGCTGAACCTCCCCCTGCTTCTGCCCACCATGGCCTTGGGAGAGCCCTCCCCAGCCCATACCAGGGCAGCACAGGCTTGGCAACAACACAACTGCCAGTGGCGAGTGCTAACAGATCAAGAGTCACCCTCTTGCCAAGACGGGATGTTGATGTACCCAGTGCATTTGAAGTATTGTCTACCCTGTACACAGGACAGCATAAATCCCCAAGATCGCTCCAGATAGGTGACCAGGTGTACAAGAAGCCATAGTCATCACCCTATATAGCCAGACATAGTTGAAAAGGGAGTATCCTACACCTCTCATTTCTTCCCACTCTAAGTCAAGAGACTCCAGAGCAGAGAAGAGGGATGGAAGGTGCTCATGACAGCACATTTGTAAGAATTTGGTACCACTATATAACCTAATTTTTTTTTTTCCCCTTACATTGTCCACATGCACGTTGTTAGATTGAGCAACCCTCAAATCCCCCTTGCAGGGCACTGTCACATCTCAGGGAATAACTTTGGAGTCTTTACAAGGGCAAAGCCTGGAGTGCTGCTGCACCAAGTGCTGTATCGTGTCTGGAGAAATGATACAACAGAGCAGCACTTGGCAAGCACAGAAGGCCCTCCAGGCTACCCAATAAAAGAAACTGGCAAACATTTCTCGGAGACACCAGTGGATACCTGAGCACTGGACAACACACAGGCAACACAACCAGTTATTCAGCCTTGAAGCACTCCCACTGAAGTCCTGAGACTGCTCATCCTTCAGTGCAACATCCCTGCTGCTCACACTGATGGACATGTGAAGCCTTGTCATGGAGGCAAAGGGAAGGTGTTTCTTAAATGTTATTTTATCTAAATATGATAAAGGTTCCCCCAGAGATCACAGAAAGGACAGAAAGCTGTTCATCACACATACAATATAGCGATGCTGCAAACATGCAGTAACTCTGATACTCCAGATGTGCTCTGTGTGTATCCAGATGTGCTCCCATTTGAAGTCTCTGGTATTCCCCAGCTGCACACGTGACTCATCAGCACACATGCCAGAGTAGCTCCCAAACCGTGAGACCCCCATGGCACTCTTGGGTGGCACATGCTGAGAAATTGCCCAGGCACCTCCGCAGCAATTCAGTCTTCCCATGGAGCACAGCACCCTTCCTGCCGGTGCACATAGGCACCACACTTCTCATGGGGCAGCATTCAAAAGGTAAGAGTAGTTCCGCTTTATCCTATCAAGGTCAAAGCCAAAAGCACTGGATTACAATATGAAGAGTTATAAAGAAGGTAGCATAACGGATGTACAGTCAACAACTGCCTGAAATTTAGATCCATGATTTGCTGTTAGCTGATTTCTTCCCTGTGGTATCACCTAGTCATTCAGGTTAAGGATGGGATGTAGCCAAAAATCCTTTGCCAGAACATGCTCTGAAGAAATAACCTCAGCTTGGAATACTGCCTGTGAATATCTGCTCTCTCAGTTCCAGCAAAATACTGAAAGGAAGAGAATCTTCAAATAATTTCTGGTCTCTCCTACTCTTTTTCCGGTTGCTCAGTTTGGAGATGGCAACATATGAATTTTACTGTTTCTCTCCTCTTCCATCATCTGCTTGGGACCCCACTCTCCACTAGCTCACAATAACACTGATGTTTACACTTCTGTCCAGAAAGTCAGGTGTTCACTTCTCCATGTGGAAGTGGAAGGATTGCTTGCCTCAGCCTGAACATTTTTGCTGTGTGTTTTTGTTTTTCCTGATTTACCTTTCCAGTTCAGACAACTCCACTGATGCATTAAGCTTTCTATAAATTCCTTTAAGAATCAAGAAATAATTACCTTCCAGCAATCAATAAGCCTTCAGCCACGTGCTGAAGTTAGACGACACACGGGCAGAATAAGCAATTACATTAGGAGGGGGTGTCCGAACCATGCCCACATCAGCCGGTACCCCAGCAGGTTTTAGGCAACCGTGCCATGCTCATGCCAGCCACAGCAGGCCAGCTGAGAGGTGACGCTACCCAACAGGGCAGGGAGACAAGGGCAAAACTCAGGTGCCCGCTGTCTTCCAGCAAGCTGGGTTACATGAGACACTTCTGCCTTTCATTCCTGATGCCAGTACTCAGCTCCTGGTAGGAGCTGGAAGGATATTACTTTTTGGCCAAGCACAAAGCCAGAGGGACAGGGCTGAGCAGGAGGAACAAGGATTCACAAGTGAGGAGCATCTCTGCTTGTCCCAGTCTGCAGTTAGCCATCAGCCGTGACTTGCACCAAATTTCCTAGTGACGATTCTGCTGGTGGAATGCTCCCGACTCTGAAAATCTCAGCACCAGTCTTACAGTACGTTAATCCCACCACATAGATCTGACTAGCATATAAACAACTTCATCTTCACCACTGCTTGGCACATCATAAATACAACTGCCTGAAGCTGGCCATTGGTCACTCGTCCAAGGGATGGTGCTGTAAATTCAGCAAGCAGGAGAGCCTGCACAGGAACAGCCCAGGAGAGAGCAGGAGACAGCTGTTTCATTTCTACATCTTACAGGAAAATATTTCCATGAAGTGTAATGTTTGGAAAATGTCTAACAACCCAGTTCATGCTTTCTACAGCTTATGTGGACTTAGCATTTCTGTTGTCTATACTGGGATAGATGAATAGAGAGATAAAAGGAGGCATGAAAATATAAGACACTTGGAATGCAGGAGAATCTACAGAATGTGCGAAAAATGTAGGAAAAGCTAAATAAAAGAAGAAAAGATAAATGAGATATTGTCAAGGCAGCCAGTGGAACAGCAGGGTCCCAGTTCAGAGGTGGAATCATTAAACGACAAGCAAGGCAGCTCTTAAGGAAAGCCTCCATGATTTTGTAACCCTGGAATTCACTAGGGGGAGTGTGTGGACAAGGGCGAATGCCAGAACAAATCTGTTTTCCAGAAGAAAAAGGGAACACGCTGGGAGTTTAGTCACCCCAGAACAGGGGTTCAGGGAACGAAGCAGCTTCTGCACTGCCCACACTGGGAGCATGTCTCCCCCACCAGCTCTCAGGAAGGTGGGAGTCACCCCCGGCACATCGCACATGGCAGCGGCTACGGCAAAGCAGGTTCACTCACTTCCAGAGCGAGGACCAAATACCACGGCCCTGTAAATGGGAAGTGAAGAAGTGCCACAGAGAAAAATCCGGTGAGTTTGCATTTTGCCTGGATCTAGGAGAGAAAGTTATTAATCCTTCCTCCCTTTCCTTTCCCAACCTGTCACAGAATTCTGGGATCCTGGGCCAGAAAAGCCACAGTACAAACAGAGCAACTTACGCTCAAGTTCGTCCTTCCATGCCCCAATGCAAGCAAGCAGCATGTCAGACATACATTAGTCACCACATCCCGCAGCCTCTGCTCCTCTCTGCTGCAAAGGGGAACGGGAAGGTACAGATCCCTGCAAGGACCTGTGCAGAAAGGGGATGGAGGACCCCAGCAAGGAAGCACAAAGCTCAGGCAGAGAAGAATTCTAGGCACAGGAAAAACACAAGGTCTTGCCTCAAAGCAAGATCACGACATGGAGGGCCTTCCTACTATATCCTGAAGGAAAATACCCTCATCTAGGAAGAAAACATAAAGGATTAGGACAGTCTGGCAGGGATTTCCAAAGTATGCATGCTTGTACAGAGTGGTCTGTGCATGTGCAGCAAACCTAATCCTAAAGCTCTGGGGACGTACTAGGCTCGGACACACACACCAGCTCCTCTTTGAGGGCTCGTTTCCTTCAAGTGCGCTAAAGCAATTGCATAACACATGTACAGTTGGCCCATCCAAAACTCCCCAAGAGGGTCCAACCCCTTGCACATAAAAGCATCAGCAATTTCCAGACAAGCAGCAGCTCAAGGCTCCTATGCATGTGGGCATATCCTACATTTCCAGACATTTGGCAGCCCATCAGGATTCCTGCATCTGTGGACACATCTGGGCTTCCCAGACACAGGGCAGTCCAGTCAGAGTCTCTGTGCACGCACAGCAGCGTGCAAGGCCAGGAGACACTTGAACCCCCCCTATCTGGCTGGACAGTGACAGACAACAGGACATATCTGGGGAAACCTGGACAGATGGCCACTTGAAGA
>JAVJGJ010000062.1:25095647-25115820 GCA_035590215.1 Microhierax caerulescens
TGCACCCAGCAGAGGAAGCTGGTGGCATCAGAGGTGAAAGACAAGCACGGCAGCCTGGGTCCTTCTCCTCACAACTTCTACCTTAGGTCAAACCACCACTTGCATCTCTTGGGGACAGGAATCCAAAGCTTGTGCTACTTCTGAACTATCCTGTCCTTGCAAAGAGAAACAAGAGGCATGGAGTTACTCCCAGTCCCCGTGGGGCTGCCAGAAATAACACAAACCTAACATCTCACACCAGCTGGCGAAGAGGACTAATCTGGCTTCAAGAACTGCTTGAAAAAGAGCCAAACCTCCCATCCAGTTCTCATGGCCCCCTCCACCTCCCCCCAGACCCAGTTCCTTTTCTGGCACAATGGTATCCTCAGCACTCGGCTGACAGCAAGCTGCTCCTTGCAAACCACTCTGCCGACCCACCCTGCAGCAGCATGTGCGCCTGGGACTCCTCGGTGCTTTTGCCATCCCACGTCATGGCCAGACGTGCCGTGAGAGGCCCTAGCTCTGCGGTGGACAGACCAGAGGGTGACGGGGCAGCAGCCATGGCAGGGAGCTCCACTCCTTCCTCCCTCCCCCACAGTCCCTGGCATTGCAGCTGCACCTTTTCCCTTGAATTGGGCATCTCAAGAGCTTCCCCCACCTGTAAACCTGCATTTCTCTCCCTCCTCCCAAAGCCTGCACCTCTTTTGAGCCACCATCTCAAAGGGCCACACTCTGTAGAAGAGGTGCTTCATCACATTTTTGCTTCCCCCTTATCAAACATCTCCATTGGCTCCACATTCATTTCAAGCTGAGGGGCTTTTTATTATTATTATTATTATTTCAAAATGCAGTATAATGACCAGAGCAGAAGCATCAACATCACAATAACCAGGTCTGTCTTCATTTTCACCACCAGCTTGCCAAATAACGGGAGTCGTTTTGACAGTTGCATAACTAATTGCAACAAATCCAACCCTTTGCTTGATGATACCGCATAGCCCAAACTAACAGCTGTAAAGTGTGGTTTCATTTAGAAGTTGGTGGAAACACAAGGGTTTATTTGCACAACTGCTGCCACCATGCTCCTCCCTGTAGCCCTGCCTCATTATGGCTCCTGTATTAGAAAAGCTGCATAAAACATTATATATGTAAGAAAGTATTTTTCCTCTTGAGTCAGTGCAAAGGAAGGAGGCTGGCACACCCAGCAGCCTTCAGGCTGCATGTAAATGAGCCAAAGGACAACATGTTTCAGAAAAAAATAAAGTCCAAAAATGAATTTTAGAAGGGCAAGTCCCTTATTAAAAGATACCCTGCGTAACAAGCGGACATTGCTGGGCAGAGCTAAATTCAAAACATTCCTAGCCTGATTTGGTCTGCAAGGTTCCTATCTTCTTCTGTCACACATTATTAAACATAGATCAGAAACAGGATCTGGGATTACAGAACAGACTGAACTCAGGACATCAGAAGACACCTGTCCTATAAATAGGAATCATTTACCAATTCAGAGCAACACACACATGTTTTGGCAACCTCTCAGCCAATAAAAGCAGAAGCCCAACATCAGAATTATCCAAGCACTATTATTTTAAATGCAGAACAACGATATACATAATCATGACTTAACTCCTCATTTCCCAAATTCTCATCATGCACGTCTGTGCTGAATCGCAACAAAAATTAACCCTTCCAAAGGCAAGCCCATTACCAAAATCTATTCCAATTTCTGAATTGGGAATTTCCCTCTTTTTGAAGAACAGCAACAACAACAAAAAGCAGAACTTTAGATTTGAAACCATTAATTTGGAGCTATTGATTTCTTCAGTAGCTTTTTGCCCATATCCCCTCCACCCCAGGATTTCAACAAGAAAACTCCAAAGCTGATTCAGTCACTCCGACCACAGACTTTCCGTGACAAAGTGCTCAGAAACACCAATTTGGGATTTTGCACAAAGTTGCAATGCAGGGGCTCCAATTTGTTGACACTTGGGTTTCTAGGAAAAATTAACAGAAACACGTGCAAGAGTCTGTGTAAGGGAACAACATGAAGTGCCGTTTCCAAACAGGTGTGGCCGATTATCTGAGGCAATGCTGAGCCGGAAAAAAACACACTGTTTTCTTCACAAATTTTAAGAGCACTAAAAACTTCCAGATAATGGGAAGTCCCTGAAGCCTTTAGAAAGTGTTTTCTCATACTCCGTACCTGGTATGACAGCTGCTTCTTTGCAGCTATGGGGAGTTGTGGTTTTCCATTTGTGAAAATTCAAGTGAAATCTATCATTTTTTGGAAAGAGCCTAAGTCCTGGGGTTCTCAAATATCTTTACAGGTTGAACATTTGGAAAGGATCCAGAGCCTGAATATGTGGAAATATTTAACTCTCTAAGAAACAGTATATAAAATAAGCTGTTTCTCTGCTTGATGACTATTTCAGGATTGACTAATGACTTGTCATGGTGCCAAACACCATGGACATGGCTCAAGAGGATAATTTCTGAAACTTGAATTTGTAACATTCTATCAAATGAAGACTATTTCTGTGTCAAAATTCTAGATGTGGGAATTTATATACAGCAAGATCATAAATGAACTTTAGGACACCAGAGTTCAGAAGTAGCATTACTATATTTACTCAATGAAATATCTGCTAAATCTTTGGGTGGGGAAGGGAGAACAAGCTTTGAAATAAACCAGGAAAGTAAAGACTACTGTATCAAACATAGGTCCCTCCTGGGGAAGCTCTTGCATCTCAGCTGGTTGGTCTCTGGATCATTTTTCAGGGAAAGATTTGGTGGCAGGGAGCAAAGACTGCCCTGCTGTCCTGGTCAGCACATCACCCCCCTCCTGGGGGTAGTTATGGCAAGGATAAGTGGTTAAGCTTTCCAAATTCGGCTACCTCTGGCCAAACAAATTTGACCTAAACTTGATCTTTCTTCTAGTACCAACGCACATCACACCAAGGCCAGGCAGGTTCAGGTCTAGGCAGGGACTAAGTTTAACTCTTTTAACCAGGAGAGAACTGGAGCCTGTAGTCCAAGCTCAGCTTTGTCCCCAGCAGAGCAAGAGGTCCACTTGGCCACGTTACTAGCAAAGGCTAACAAATTCAGTTGTTTCCAGGGAGCAATTAATTCCTGCCATCACTTGTTCTCTGGGAGGCACAACACTCACATTACACATTTATTCAGATTAAAAGGATGGGAAGGACCATAATATAACATAGTTTTTCTTCCCACTTGATAGGGGCTAGTAATCACTACACAAAATCTGTAACTTCTGTCTGAAACAGTTTCAGCAGGAGTCTGGCTTCTCAGGCTGACAGTGGCTGTTAATCCACCTCATATTAGGTAGAAACATTCCAGCTTTTATTCTTAGCATTATAAATCTGCACATTATTAGCCCAGGGTTGTCCTGCATTAGGCTTTAAATCAAAGCTTCTCTTTGTACCTTTCTTTGCTAACATTTAAAGCTATTTGCTCTGAACTTTTTCTTCCCCTTGTTGATACTTGTACATTATGATTAAGTCACTTTTTAGTTTTCCTTAAGTAGATGAATCATACTAAAATCTTGTCTATAGCTCCATATTTCCAGGATTTGCTCACATTTATTGCTCTTTTCTGAATTTTTTCCAATTATACAGCATCTTTTCTTTGTTAAAATGGACAAGAGAACTGGACATGGTGCCCAACACTGCCTCACCAATACAGTTTCCAACATCAGAGCTTCCTATTGACCCTTAGAAGGCTCCGGTCATGCCTGTCCCCCCAGTGGCTGCTCTGCTCATGTGGCTCATGTCCACCCAGCTGTCTGCAGCATCTGCAACTCCTCCTTCATTATCCACTTCCACCTCAGATTTAGCCTATATTCTTTAATCCTGTAAAGTCCGAATTCATACCTGGTATCAAAACACGTGAATGTGCGTTCACCCGCAAAACTATTCTATTAGGTGCCACTTTTATGCTCAGAGGTGCACAGGGCTCGCTGCTGTAGGAGCTTGCCAAAGCCAAGCAGCAGATTTTACACTGGTCCCCTGACATGCCACGCAGGATAACTGAAGGCTTTGGCACAGAGAGGACAGAGATACAGCAGGTGTTAGAGCAGCAATGTCTATTTAATATCTTAGTATTTTAAAATAACCTTTTACTTGCCACTAGCATTACAAGGGAGCCGCACCAGCTGGAGGGAGGCATTGTGTGTGTTGGCAGAGTTTGGTTTTGGCCAGGCTGAGGAGAACAGCCAGCCACCCACCATAGAGGCTACGTGGGATGTGCAAGGCTGGCTGGCAGAGGCAGGGAAGACATCCCCCCTGGGGCATTCCCCACCTCAGATGGGCAAGCCGGATCCAAAACAAACACAGCAATCCACAGCCCTAAGGAGAACAGAGAGCAAGATCTCACATTTATGCAGCAAAGGGGCAGGCTGAGGGTGCTGAACCTGGCCAGGGAAGGAAGAGAGTTGCATGGAACAGCATCCATCAGCAGCAGCTCTGGCACCTTCTTCCTACATGCCAGCCTCACAGGGCGCAGAAAGCAGCTGTGGCAGGGGCATCTGGCAAGCCCTGCCATCACCTGCATTCAAGCACTGAAATCTCCTTTTCCTTCTTCCACATTCACCTGTGAGCGGCTCAGAGACTGGCAGTGTGACTGCCTGACACGCAAGGTACCCAGCACCACAGGCAGCCTTCCTGTCTACACCACAGGAGGTGTAACATCCCTGCCTGCCTGCCCAGCTCACCCTGAGCACCCTCCTCACACAGACTTGTTCCCTGCAACCTCAGCACGGCTGACAGAACACCTCACTCCACAGCTCATGCCAGCAACACAAACAAAGCATCCCAAGCCTGGGTGGCTCTTTGGGACTTCCCACATCAGCCCCAGAGGCTCCATATCCCCCCCCCCCAAACTCTCATGTCATGACCCACAGCAGGCACGATGCCACCTCAGCATTCTGCTTTTGCACCACTGCCACCTTGGGACACCCAGAGCCAGCCCTCCCCATGCGTGCACAGAAACCAACACCCTTGTCCCGCAAGGGGACTAAGACATTTAAGTGCCATAAGTGTGAGTGAAAGCAGACAGCACTAGTGCTAAGCAGGTTAGAAGACAGGCAGTTCATGCCAGCAGGCTTAGACATCGCGTCCTGGCATCGCCCCCTAAATGCAAAGCCTCCATAGGTACATATTTTCACTGCTATACATGGACGCCCCTGTGGTATAGTCTCCTACTTACCTAAGGACTGTCTCTGTTCCTAGTTTCCTGTTCTAGGCAGTAGATAAGTCATATATGCAGTTATATAAGATCAAAAGCTTTGCAAAAGGACCTTCTGCAGTTGGTATAACTGTTAGTTTATCAGACATCTAAGCAGTTTCTTGGCCTGTGCCCCCCACTTCTCCCCCCCCCAGCATTAGCCTCCAAACAAATCCCAGAACTGAATCAGTTTCCTCCATTTAGAGGCTCCACTCAAATTATTTCTAGGATTCCCATCTTTCTCTCCTTTTTACTTTACAAATATATAAATAGTCACATCGCCATATGAGACAAGTAGAGACTGACTCTTATGGGTAAAAAACAGATGTTTCCCAATCTTCCCTAACAAAGTAATATTTTATATATGGCTCTTCAATGGATTTATAGCCAATGAAGGGATGTTACTACATTAGCTCATGGAGGGGGTGGGTGATAAAAACTGGAAAGGAAGAGCCAGACAAGGAAAAAAGAAGCTATCCAGAGCGCTGCAATTGGAGAAGCATGACAAATGGGCAGCACAGTTTTAGAGGGCTTCGACAGCAAGGCAGATTGCCTGGCTGGGAGTGATTGTCCACAGCTGGAGCATCGCAGAGACCATCTGGTATTTCTTAAACATGCTTTCCCCAGGTGATCCGATTCTTGGAGTGCCCCAGCAAAGAGAAGAAAAAAGGCTTGCAAGTCTCAGCCCCATTTCCAGGGTTTCCCTAATTAGTTAATAGAATTATATTTGAACCAGTTTCAATTTCTCCTGCAAAACCTTTGCTTTTGCCACCTTTTCAACAGGAAAAAAAATATATATATATATTTAAATTCATGGAGGTTTTCATTTCTTTAAGAAAGTCAATGATTGTGTCTCTTGGCACAGCAACCCAACATAAAACTTAATGAAGTAAAGAGAGATCCAAAATTTCTTTTGAACACCTTGTAACCTCGCTCTTCCCCACACCACTTCTAGCTGCACAAAGCATGCATATCCACAGGCTCTCACGTTACTCTCCCACCCCAGCGTATCCATCCCCAGTATGAGCCTCTGAAAAAGCAGAGCATGGACTGCATGGGGGACTCCGAGAACTTCTTATTTCCAGGACGTTGGCCCTTTTTTCACTTTGGAATCGATGTTACAGAATTTAATTAACTGTGCATGCCACACAGTCCTATCCCCACAAGGAGGGCTGACACAGCGGTGTTTGCTGCTGCCCTCACGTTCTCCGTAACACAGCCCCTTCCTGGACCAGGAGCATCGGGAACCAGCTAACGTAGAAAAGAGCAAGAGAAAGCGGTAAATAATAAATGAACAGACAGATGGAAAAGGGGTTAGAGCAAGCAACTGGAGAACAAGCCTTGGGAACCAAACTGTGTTCCCACCAGCAGGCAGTGCCCCCACCGAGCAGCGCAGGGCAGGCAGGAGCCAGGGTCCGGCCACAGAGATTATCCCCGCTGCTCACCGCCAAGCCAGGCTTACCAGCCGTGCCTCTCCCCTCTTTTCCCCATGAGTTAGCCCAGCCACAAGGCATGGCTCTGTCAAAGATGTGTCCTGCACACCACAGACACGCATACCCAGTTCCCGGCTGCAAGCTTCCCAGCAACGCATGAACAACCATTCCTATTATTTTTCACAGGGAGCAAATACACAGGATGGTGGCTGGATTGCTGAAGATGTCAATGCTTCTCCAACTGTAGCAAAATTTGTTGCTGTGTCACAATTTACTGGGATTATTTTTTATTTTTAAATGCAGGGAACAGACATGGAGTTCCCTGCTCTGTCTGCATCAGCAGCTACCTCCTCAAACCCTGCACTTGAGAAAAGCTAATGGGACCATAATCCCAGTCAGAAATACATAAAGTGCTTTGACTTCTCCAGGCCGAGAAAAATTATCCAATTTAGTTACTGGGAAGAAAATACTGGACAAAAGAATCCAAAGGAATATTTAAAGGCTTTTTTTGCTTTGTTTTAGATGGCCAACATCAGCATATTCCATCACCATGCTGGAAGGGGATTTTGGCTGGAAATGCATCTGTATGCAGTGGTATAGACAGCAATAATAGAAAACAATATAAGTCATGATTGTAAAGCTAAAGAAATAGCAACCAACTGCAAAGTGTAGAAAATTAATTTAAAAAACGTGATGGAAAAATTCATGACTTGCCGAGTTAGTGGGAATTTAAATATAGACGAAAGAAGGGAAATGTGAACAGAGATGTAGAACCATTACTTTGTGCACACAGTAGAATTACCAATGTAATTACAAAATTCTAAATGTACATGCTCTGCATTGGGGGGAAAAGATAGGATAATGAACTCATAAGACTGTGATATACTTCCCAGTTTACTAATGACCAAGAGACAGATTAGGTAACATCTGCTTTAGATAAACACTGTTTAATCACCCACCCTGGATAATTTGCACCTCTGAGTGCGCTAAGGAGATCTCTGACCCACTGATGCTAATTTTTAATAAATCTTGGAATGCCAAGTAATTCTAGAAGGGCAGGAGAGCCCTAACCCCATGCCCGTGCTTAGGCAGGACTAGCTGACCGAGAGGGTGACAGCCAATCAGCCTGAAAGCAGACCTAGACAGAGTAATTAAAAGCCAATATGAGAATCTACCAATAATTCATTATATTCATGTCTCAGCTAATTACCAGCCAACATATGTTGTACAGAATCAAGTCCTGTCTAACCGATGTTATAGCTTGATTTAAGAACTTGCATTAATAGAAATAATTTGGCATAACTAGATGGACAGAACTGGCTGACGAGACAAAAAACATATCCATCGCCTGCTTCCCATCACACAGGATGCAGTGTTTTTACCAGTCGTTTAGATAAATATGAATATAAGATGTTTAGAGGCAGCTTGCAGATAGCACAAACGTAGGTTAGTAAATAACAGACAAAACAGCCCCCATTTACCCCGTGATCCAATTTGTACAGCTAAATGGCCACCATCCAACCAAGCGTGCTTTAATTCAGCCAAGCGCAAGATAATACACATACAGGAAAACAATATAGAGCTCGTATCTCCAGGATGGAAAAGCCTGTCCTGCGTGGTCACAGGACAAAGAAGGAGCTATAAAGGGATTCTGGCAAAGTGAAACTTAAGGAGCCAAATCTATTCAGCTTATGGAAGAGGAAAATCCACACAATGAACTGCTGCTCCCAGGCATTACAGTAGCATGGGGGGGGGAGAGAGGATTCTAACCTGATGGGGGAAGGCAAAGCAAGCTCCAGGGGTTGGAAGTCAGAGTTAAGCACGATGCTGACACAGAGGAAAATTACCTTCAGCACAGCAGATGAGAAATATCACACAAGGTGGTCTGGATGATCTGGGGGCCCCGCATAAAAGCAGGAGGTGAAATTCAGTAGTACAAAGGGCAGGTATAAAAACCGCTGCATAACATAAGAGTGGAAGGAGCCCAGACACTGGCACACTGGGGGTCTGCTTTAGGCTACAAAATCAGGGAGATCAGAAGCACAGGCTTATTGGGAGCATCTGAAACACAGAACCCACTGGTAATTAGGGACCTTTAACTGCCCACACATTTGCCAGAGAAGGAAGACATCAGACACAGCCTTGCATCAAGTTCCTGGAATGCACAGAGAAAAAAAAAAGGTGAAAGAAGAGACAGGAATAAAATTAGGAAGGAGGCTCCTCGAGGTTTTATTCTCATCAGGAGAGAAAACCTGGGAAAAACCATAAAGGTGGAAAGCACCATGGGTGAGGGAGCCCAAAATGAGTGTTTGTACTTATTAGGAATAGAAGGGAAAATAGCAGCAGAGTAGAAACAGTGCTTTGTAAGGACTGAGGCTTCAGTAAACTCAGAGGGTTGGCAAGTGAGGTTCCATGCAGAATGAAAAGGGAGTTCAGGAAAGATGCTGTTTTGTAAACACACAGCAAGATAAGGGAGCAAATGCAAGTTATTTTGGGGGGGGAGGTATGATAAAGGTAAATCACATGCTCCTCCACGGCTGCAGCACATGAAGGAGAAATGGAAACTCCATCAGGCTGGTGTGGATGAGCACAAAGGAACGGCATCAGGAGAGACGGACAGAGCGAAAAAGCCAAGCGTTCAACAGAAACTGCACACAGCAGGGATCACCAGCGGCAACAAGGAGACATTTGATAACTACATCGGTGGGAAGAGGCAGACCAAAGAGTTCATCACCTCCTGAGCAGGGAAAAAAGGTTAATAGATTGGTTTATGCCACTGAACACGCCACAAGCCCTTCCAAAGCTGTTAGTGCATGTCAGCCCTCCCCCCTTCCACTGAAATCTGTTTTCTGTTAGGTTTATGTGTTTTCTTTATTCTCTACAAAGCACCCTGAACTGGCTGGTTCTGGTAATGACATTACATATTATAATATAAGTATAATTGCTAATTTTAAGATGCACAATTCATAAAATATCTTCTCTTGTGAGGCTAGTTAAATCAGACAGCAAATTGAACTTAATAAATACTGAACACGCTGTACAAAGCCATGTTCCCCACAGTTACAAATGTAATAACCAAATCGGATAATGAGAAAGCCAAAGTGTTGCTTAACAGACTAGAGAGTGTCACCTGAAAAAGAGATTCACCTTCATGACCTCTCTCACACATACACACCGTCAGTGCACAACGAGTTGTAAAACTACTAATTAGGGTAAGAGGAGGCAGGGGATCCCAGGGGGTTGGCTTGCAGCTGTCTCAGGAAGCAAGGAGGTATAAATTGGGACACAATTTCACAATAGCGAACAACTCTGAGTTAAAGCTGAAATGTTTAATGCTTTTGTTGGTTCAGACTTCACAAAAAAGGATAGCTAAGAGCACAAAGTTAACGCAATTAAAAGCAGCAGAGCAGAAGTGTAAGGCACGGAAGCGCATGAGCAAAATCAAGATCACTGAAGTTCGATGTTTTCAAATAGGCTGAGGTCCATAAGCAGCTATCTCTAGGAATTTTTGGAAGACAGATGAGGTTTCAAAAGACTGGAAAAGGGCAAATATGGTGGCTATATTCAGCCAGTTGAAAAATCAAGGAAATTGCAGGACAGTCAACATAACTTCAAATCCTGGAAAAGTTTTGAAACAAATCATCAAACAATCCGTCTGCAAGGAAGCAATAGCCCTGCCACGTGAAGGCAACCTGCCTTCTCTTAGAGCAAAAGGGTCTCGTTTGTGAGATAGAGGCAACAGATGTTCTACACCTTTACTTTTGTAAGGCTTGACCCCCAGGTTCATATAACATTTTAATTAGAAAATTAGGAAAATAGTCTAGAGTTAATTCCATATTGGGAATACACAGCTGGTTGGGAGACTGTATACAGAAGTGCAGGCATGAACAAGAAATATTGTACAAAAAAATCCATGATTATAGAGGATTATACAGACAGGAGTGTCATGCACAAGGTACATGAAATAACCCTGCTGCTCTTCTCAGTCAAGAAAGGCCTCAGCTACGATACTGGGCTCATTTCAAGGCAACGTGCTTCAGAAACAGCCCAGACCAAGTGGAGAGAGCCCAAGAGACCCCAACAAAACACAGAACCACAAAAAAATTTAAAGAGGGCTCAAAGGGACCTCAGGAGGCAGCATCAACCACGCACGTGTCATTCAACTTGAAAATAACATGGCCATGAGGAAAGAGCAAATGAAAGGCAGTTGTTCAGTGTAGAGAACAAAAGTCTTCGGGGAAACATGATAACAAGCCTCAAATATGTAAAAGATTTCTGCAAAGAGGAAAGGAGCACTGTAAGCTGCTCTCCATGTCCACAGGGACAGGACATGCCGTAATGGGCTTAAATTGAAGCAAGAGATTTTAAAAACAACAACTCCATAATGATATAGATAAATACACCCTAGAACAAATTGTTGTGGGAGGGTACATCGCTCCCATCACAAGAGGTTTAAGAACAAGTTTAAAGCCACATAGTTTGAACCAGTTAACAGCAATGTCCCCACAACCTGGGCAATGCTGGTGCCTGGCTGCTGAGCCCTGACACCCTGCTGCCTTCACACACATATGCCCAGGAACATGATGTATTTCAGCTACGCACCAAACACCCTCAGCAACCTGTGTACTAAAAACAAATGACATTTTGCTTCAGAATGAGCTCATATAAACAACTGATCACGGCACAAAAATACTCAGTCACAAGAGGGGGGGTTTCCACACACTTTTTTTTTTTTTTTCCCCCAGCACCATCCCCTCAGCTCTGATTCCAAGGTCTCACACGACACCTGCAAACCATCCTCCTGGTCATTAATGACAGGCTCAGTACAGATACTGTTTTAATGACATACTACAATTTTCCCAGTCCCTTCTTCCCAGGAAACCCCCCAGCTTTTCACAGCAATTCTCTCACCGCCCCCCCCCTCCTTCCCATAGGACCTGATGACATTATTGTCTTTGCCTTGCTGATGTGACTTCTCCACCAGTACCCTAGTTGTACTAATCAAGGAGACAAACTCAGGGAAATTGTTTTCATTGTATACTTAGCTTTGAATGATACTTTTTCTTCTTCAGCCCCAACAAAAGGTTCAAAAACCCCCAAAGTTTGTCTGTTTTTTCAACTGTATCAGCTAATTACATAAAATATATTGCCTCTCCTTACACACCTTTCCCCAAGTGAAGTCCAGGTACAGCTGATTTGTCATGGAAAAGGCTAGAAGATGCCCTCTTGAGGTCCTTTCCAGATCTATTTTGTACAATGCTGTGGACACCACTTATATTGTAAGGGGCTGCGATGGACAGAAGGGCAGACAGGCTGATCCAAAAGCCACTCACAGGCCTGTTACACAGCCCCAGAGAGAAAGCTGGAGAGCAAGTGCAGCGTGGACCACCCCAGACCAACACCCTGGAAAACCAGCTACGATGAGCATCACTGCTGTGTGGACCACAGGACGTTTAGGCTGCTGACCCCAAACAAGCTGCCAAAAAGGCAAGAAAGCTGTACTACCTCTGCAACAACCCTCCCAGGTCCCATCTCAAAGCAGCCCCCCCCCCACTCCAGCCTCACGAAGTTAGCGGTAACTGGGGATAAAACCATATGTCTGGGGGAAACTCCAGCAAAAAGAAGCAGAGCAGCCTTTCTGCCCAGCAGCACAGGCACCAAAAGCACACCCAGCACTATGCCCTGCTCTCTGCTCAGCACCCCTCGTGAGGGCAGCCTCTGAGCCAGCCCCCTCCAGAGCCAGCACTCCATGGGATGGGTCCTGACCACCATCTCCCAGAGCCACGGCAATTCAGAAGGAATCTCAAAATCACCAGGGGAGGTTCACAAGTGCAGGAAACACAAACACCACAGGTGCTCAACCTGAGCTGTGTGATTCCCTGCCAAGAAATAAGTACAACTGTGGCTCTCCCTGTCTTCAGTAGAGAGGAAAAAAACCATTTCTCTAGGGCAGCATCTCACTCACAAGCTCTCCATATAGACACACCGCCCTCATTCCTGCTCTGTGCTACCCCGCACATGGCTGCTCTACAGTAGCCACACACTTACCCTACTCCCCAGTGCTCTGCTTCACCCCACTTATCCCACCATTACATATCCCCACTTGGGAAAAGCTGGTGTGCACCTTCCATCACCACCTCACACACCCATACCACTTACCCTGGATGAAGAAGGTCTCTCCCTGGCTGCTAACATCTCCAGAAGCAGATTCCCCCAAGGAAAGCCTCACACAGGACTCACAACTGCTGTTATGGCAGTTTATCTAATGACCTTAGCAGGGGTTATAGGATGACAATGTAAAACACCTGATTGCAATGCTGGACACAGACAATGAAATACACTCTTCAGCAGCTCTCAGCTCTGTTCCTATCAGCTCCCACCTGATTTAATTCCCCAAGCCTCTCTCAGTGCAGCTGGAAAAGACCCTCTGCTAACATCCTCAGCAGGCTGGGGCCACAGGGAGTCAACTGGGAGCACTGTGTGCCCTGTGGGACAGGCCTCCTCCCTCAACTGCTGCTTTGAGAGCATTGCATGATGTGACAGGATGGAGCGCTTCCCACCACACACTCTGCAGCCTCCTCACTGGCTTCTCAGCGCAGATGTGGTGTGGTAGGACAGGCTGGAGAGCTGTCATCACTAGTCTCCTGATGCAGTGAAGTAATCTGCGCTGTAGCTTCAGGCAGAAGGTAGAGCAGAAGGAAGAGATGTTTCTCCACTGTTCAGAATGAGAAGTGGGGCACTATTTTGTTTCCTCAGGATGAGAACTCCTAGAGGGAAATTTATGGTTTGTACTTGTGTCTTGGGAAGCTCAGTTACACTTAACACCTCATGTAAATACAGGAGGGGACAGTTTTTCACATATGTCTATTGACCTGAGCAATTCCCTCTTCCATTGGGCTTAACGGGCTTTACTTAACAGTGCGGAAACCTGCAGATATCCAGTCTCTTAAAGTACAAATGCAGTATGTTAACCCAGCCCAACCTGGCACCACAGATGGAGGAATTCCAATTTAATCTATCAAAGCTCTGCCTGCTGCTGCTCCGCTCCCTAAAACCAGCACGCACGTTGTGTCTCCGCTGCCCTGGGCAGCTCTTCACACCTCACCTGCTGCCAGCCTGATGCTGTGCATTCACCCCTCAGCTCCAGGGCTCCAAAATCACCTCGCTGTCACCTGAACAGTTCTCCTGAGGGCTGCAATGGAGGGAAGCCTGGTGTGATGATTGCAACTTCTACTCCAGATGAGACAAGCTATAAAAGAATCACTGCTTGCTCCACCTAACTCGACTAGGAAGGAGCAGAGAAGCGTTTCCAGGGAAAGATTCCTCCTCCTCCCCCATCCCACTGTGGTCTGAGCTGAGAGCACCAGTTCCCAGAGAGGAGCAGGTGATGCTGTGCACTCTAACACCGGCTCACCCAGAAGCATCAGAGATGCTGATCTGTGAAACGAGATACCTATCCCTGAGCACCAAGGGGGAAACTGCAAAGATTAATAAGCGTCAAAATGTTATACAGCATTTAAATAGAACTGTCACAGATCAAAGACTATCACTCATCTCGGTGAGGCAGGCTCAGTAAGTCTAGAAAGACCATGTACAAAAAGCAAATGCAAGATGCAAGAGAAAGCCTGCAATGGGAGCTGAGGAAAGCTCGTACTTGCTTAGAGAAACCGAAGTGGCCTAAGCCAGTCTAACATGTGCTCCTGAAGGAACAAGAGCCAGAAACGCTGCCTGGTTTCACTCAGTCTCAGTTGTGTCTTAGCACAAAAAAAACCACATTTCATTTTAAGACACCCTCTTACCTTGGAGGTACCTGCTGCTGGGAGCAGCTGAAATCCCAGTGCAAAACCACAACCCTGCCTGATTGCTGAGATAAAGAGCACACTGGGAACCATGTGCAACTGGTGAATAAATTTGAAAAAAAAACCGATTTACACTGATGCCACAGGGACTGCGGAAACACACTCCCTGCACTCAGAGAGCTTTCATTCTTAAAGCCATAGGAAACTCCACGAAAGTTTGATGGCAATATCACTTGCCCACACTTGCAGGCAGCGTGGGAGGCCTGATCTATAGTCTTTCAAGCTGTTCATATAACTATGTCATATGGGAGGAGGAGGAAGAGAAGGAGACTCTTTGTCCAAATCGCTACAGTGGTAGTAGCAGGGGAATAAAGATGCCTCACGGTGCTATTCCTACTCTCAAGCTCTCCTACAGCAGTTATCCCATCGTAAAGCACCTTTATTACAACATGACTTTGGACAAGATACTCCATTTACATTTCTTCAGTACAATTAAAGTGCTGTAGGAACTAGCAGTAGTAGGATCCCCTCTTACACAGAGGCATGGAGTTGAATATTCTTCCAGCCTAGTGCTGAGTGCTGAGGGTCATCCACAGTACATACACTGCATGGGGCCAGGTGACTCCTGGATACAGACCTCCAGGAGGAAACCCAGTTCTCAGGGATCCCCCAAGTACTCCATCCCTGCAAACTCAGTCCTTCACTGTCCCCCCCTAAGCCAGATCTGGATCCTTGCTCCCGCACCTCACCTCACAACCTGGGGACTTCCTACAGCACTGTACAAAACCACTGTGCAGAACAAAAAGAAGTCCTCAAGCAAACTCTGGCTGATTGAATTTTGAAGGTAAGGAATGCCCTGCTGCAACAGATGTACAACCCCCTCTGCCCACCCCAAACACCAGATCCATCACGGGGAAGGGAAATATTTACACAAGTTAGTAGAGTTCCAGTTAAATATTATGCTTAGCTGTCTAGAGTCCATGTTCTCAGACTACGTCTATGAAATAAAAGATTAAACTTCATAACAATTACGAAGTTGCTCTGCTCACATTCAAAGGGAGTTAAAGGACATTAAAATAGTTCTTTGGATAATATTCCAGTGAAGTTGCTCTCTCTCCCTTGGAGAGTCAGAGCTAAAACCTTCTGAACTATCTTGTAAACACACTTGGAAAGGCTAAGAGCTGAGCTGATAACCAGGTAGCACCTCTGCTCTGCAGGTTCTGTTAAAAATGTGAGCAATGCTGGGGAGCTTTTGAAGCAGTGAGAGAAGGAGGATAGGGGAGAGCAGCTTCTCTTCTCGAGGGAAGTTTGTTTAGTGGAAAGTAAGCAAGTTGTCAGGGGAAAAGCTGACAATGTTGATTCCAGCAGTTGTACTGGGAATAAACAGCCAAGTGGATTACGTTACAGAGAATGAGGAATGGCTCTGAGGATCCCATTTAAATACTCTGCCTTCAGGAATGATGCAATTAAGCCACACTCGTGGCCCTGATGCCCACTGGCCCCTGGGCTAAGCCTTCTGCCAGCCCTGGTATCGCCATCCCACCTCTGTGGGTCCCCCAGAGGTCCAGCACAACTGATGTCCCCAGGAGAGCCAGAGCTCGCTGCTGCACTGGTGAGGACGAAGACCCATGTTGGCTTCAAGGCAGGGGCTGGACAGCTGACAGGGTGGGGGAAGGGACTGCCCAGGACCCACTTGCCTCTCCCAGCCCAGCAGCAGGGGAGGGCCACCATGGGGCTTGCCATCTCCTCCCCAGCCAGAGCACGGGGCCCTCCCTCCCACAAAAATTGTATGCCTCCCTGCCTTTCACAGGAAAGGGACCCAGTGAGAGGAGAAGGGGATCTTGTTTGATTTATTAGTCTCTTCCTCCTTCCCATCGTCTGTGGCTCATCCAGCTGTAGCGATAAGGAGAACAGCTATGAAAGGACACTGCTGGCTGCTGGGATCCTGTCCTTCTGCCCACTCACTGCCTGAAGACATCAGTCCTTTACAAGCACCATTAAATGTGTATCCAAAGTGTGGCAGTGTCCTCCATCCTTCGAGATTCTGTTCCCTGGATAATACAAACAGTTGCCAGAAAAAGAGTATCCTCTCATCTCTGTCTGGGCCATTATCCCTTTATATTTGCTCTTTAATATTTACTGGGTTCACACAAAGTGCATGCTCTGGAAAGAAAAAAAAAATCAGCTGCAGCTTAAAGGACTCCAAATTTAGTAATTGCTGCAGCCCCATCAACGTGAACCGTTAGCAGGGAGATTTCTCCAGCACTTCACGTGCTGTGGTATTCTGCTTAGGTCAGGCTGTAGAAAACATTCTGTCCAGGGGCACCAAATCTGGAGTGTCTGCGTAGGTGCCAGCCACAGAGGCCTTATGAGTCCACCACAAGCTCCTGCAGGTCCTTTCCCTCCCAGCACCCAGCAATCTTGGTAGGAAACAGAGGCAGCCAGAGAGATGCTGATTCATACAGAGGTGAAGCACCCGAGGGTTTTAACACACCTGTGAGTTAGCAAGAACTAGCCCCATCTCCTGGCTCCAGAGCTGGTCTTGCAGCCTTACCTGTTAACGTGAGGTTGCTGTATGTGTTTGAAAACTGCTCCTTTAACAAAACCAAGTGCATCTGAGCTGCCTTTTCCCTCTGTAGCTCCAACATTATGTCAGGATGCTGGGCGATCTTACAGCCTTTCTGCTTATCCAGGGCAATGTCGCTGCGAACAATGTCTACAGCAAAAGGGAAAGAAAAAAGGGAGATGGCCAAACCTCAGCTTTTATTTTCACCAGATGCTTGGATCAGCACCAGCCAACATGACAGCCACACAACCATCACTCAGCACGAGCAACCCAAAAAAAGGGTCCAAACCCCTCAGATCCATCTATGCAATGAACCACCTCTGCTCAAGTCTCCTTTTCTTCCACAGAAAGCTCAGGTCACTGACTTCAACATTTTTACACAGCCTATTGCCCCTTCCAGCCTTCACCTGCCCAGCAGCTGAGCTCCTACGATGATGACCGCTCTCTTGTGGGAAAGTGCAAAAGTCTCCCAGCATTTATGTTACAGCCTCGTTACTGGTGTGTTTGACACTAAATAATGATAAAAGACTAAATCCCATTCTGGTGACCCCTGGCTTCCATTTGCCCTTGTCTGTCAAAGAGGTGATGAAGAAGACTTGTTCTCACCTCGTTCATCCTCACTGCAGCCATCACAGCTAGAGCTAGGTCAGCATGGCTTACAAATCTTTGAACCAGTGTCTGTACCCTTCTAATTCCTGACATTCAATTCAGGAGGCAGGACGATTATCTAACAACTGGGTTTTCTTCATAAGAGCATTTTATAAGCCATATTTTGAAATAAGAATATTATACTCTCTCTCCTAGAATTACTCACCTGCTAGGGAAATAGAAAGATGGAGGAAGCAGGGTAGAACAAGAATCAAATAAGATGTGTTCTGTCTAAATAGGAGGGGAATGGTGCAAACTAGTCCTTGCAAGGTCCCTTTCTGAGTTTAATAAACTCTGTAACATGCTCAGATCCACAGGCACCATATGCTGTGTCTAATTCTTACAAAATCTTAGCCAGCCAGCACTGATAAGGAAGGATGGAAGCTGGAGTTCTTCCACCACATTGTATGAGGTCACCCTTCGCATCACGAGGCTGCGCTTTGCTTGGTTTAATTCCCATCTAGCTAGAAGTTTCTGAAGGAGCTTATTGTCTGAAGAGAGTCACATCTTGCTCCACATACACTCTCCAGCTCCGTTGTTGTTATGCATATCAAGGAACACAAGTTGTTCCAGTAGTCATGCTCCTGTCTTTCAAGGTGTCAAATCCCAGGTTCAGAGCTCTGCTATGTCTTGGGCTCTAGCAGGGAACCCCCCTCCAAAGGTGGGGTGGAGGACTGGAAGCCACATTATCCTCCTGTCTCTGAGCCTCATCCTAGTTTCTATAGAGTCACTATACTTGTCTTGCCCAGGCTGTGCTCTGTCTATCTCTTTACTACATAGTTTGGGATTAACACAGCTTCTCTAAAGCCTGCCTGAAAAAAAAGACTGTTCAGAACAGTAACGTCATTAAAGCACCTGTGGTCTGTAGTCAGGGTCACGAGCTCTCCCCTCCACCCACAGCTAGCATGCTCAGAAGTAGAAACAGGGCAGCATCCAGCTAGCATGAAAACATGGCTCCATATTTCCACATACAGCACAGGGGCTTCAACGTGGAGAGATGAGATGGAGCAAGAGGAAGGAATAAAGGGCAGATAATGAGCACCCCCCAACCACGTGCTTTTGGTGCACAACCTCTTAGGCAGACACTGGGTAAGATTTAGGCCTATCCAAACCCTGCCCAACTAATGAATGATACAACCCTGAACCCCTGTTGTGTGAGATATTTGGAAAACTGAAGACTGAGAAACACAGCCTTATCACTCTCCCACAGCACAAAGGCCACCGGTGTCACCCAGAGCTCACAAATGGTCATCCGCCTTCCCGGGTGATGGATTTTATTTTCTACAGGACTAGACACAACTGCTGTACACCCACCCACACCCCCAAGGCAAAATGGAGCAAAACACATCAAGGAGGCCCTGAAGAAGACTGAGGCAGAGAGGTTTGAAACCAGATGGTCAATACACCATCTTCATTTCTCTTCAAACTGCTGCAAAGGAGTCCAGGCTGGGTCAAACCAAGTTTGTTTCCTAAAAGGGATGGAGGGCTGCTAAAACCCAAACCAGAGCCAACGTGGAGCCATGTGGAGGAACCATGGGCCCAGGACCAGGGTCCGTGCCCTCCCGGTGAGGGGCCAGGACAGCACCTTGGAGAGTGCAAGGGGACGTGGCAGCGGGTCCCGTGCGACACCCCTGCTCCCTCCTCAGGGACCACGGGTCACAGCGAACACACAGCTGTCAGCAGGATCTGGGGACAACGGGCAGGCCCAGGGGACCCGGCCCAGGAATGAGGAGCAGAAGCGGTATTCGTAGTCCTGTCATTCAGTGACGGAGCTGTCACGGCAGGGATTAGCACAAGGAAGTCAGGTCACATTCAGACAAATGACTCTCCCTGGGAGAGTTGGGGAGAAGGTGTGCAGGGCACAGAAAGTGGGGGCACTCCAGCAGTCACCTTCACGGGGTGCTCGGAGAGCTGCGACTGCAGGCACTCAGGGAGCAGATGCAAGGTCCTGGCTTCTCAGGTCGATGAAGGACCCAAGAAACTTGTGCAAGACCTAAAAATGGAGGTGGAGCCCACATTCCTTGTAGCTCCAGCTTAAATGCTGGACTGACATCTGGGGTATGGAGCTCCCCAAGAACTCAGTGTCTGGTCATCCAGACCCCACCAGGCTGTGCTTGGTGCAGAGGAGGAGGCAATGGCACCTCTGCACCACCCTCCCGAACCAGCAGCACCGGGGGAAGAGGGGCGGCAGGCTGAAGCTTCTGGAGCCTCAAGGGAAAGCTCAGCAAGAGCAACCCAGGGAAAACAGCCAGCAAGGAGCCCGCAGCCCTCAGATCTTCAAGGATGAGGTAGCAAAGAGAAAGGCGCGAGGAGGAAGGTGCCCCAGGAGGCGGTGGGCAGGGCAGCCCCCGAGCAGGGGCTCCGGCAGAAGGATACTCACTGCCTTCCTGAACGGCGGTAAAACCGAAAAAATAGAAACTGCCCAGCAAAACACGAGCCCAGGCAGCTCTTGCCAGAAGAGCGAGAGAAGAACTCCAGATCTGGGAGCCCCAGAGCATGCCAAATGG
>JAVJGJ010000062.1:25138401-25154852 GCA_035590215.1 Microhierax caerulescens
GCGGGGCGGCGGCGGCGGCCGGCGGGCCGCGGGGAGCGCCCTGGCTGCCGGTGCTGCTGTGCGCCGCCGCCGTCTTCCTGGGCGGCGAGGTGCTGCCCTACTCGGTGTGCTCGCGGCACGGGCTGGCCATCGCCTCCCGCACCCTGTGCCTCACCCGGCTGCTGATGCTGGCCGCCTTCCCCCTCTGCTACCCGCTCAGCCGGGTGCTGGACTGGGCGCTGCGGCAGGAGCTCAGCGTCTTCTCCACGAGGGAGCGGCTGCTGGAGACGCTGCGCGCCGCCGGCCCACACGGCGACCTGGTGCGGGAGGAGTTGGCCATGGTGCAGGGCGCGCTGGAGCTGCGCACCAAGGTGGTGGAGGACGTGCTGACGCCGCTGGCCGACTGCTTCATGCTCCGTGCCGACGCCGTGCTGGACTTCGCCACCGTCTCCGAGATCCTCCGCTCCGGCTACACCCGCATCCCAGTTTACGAGGGCGACCGGCGCGACAACATCGTCGACCTGCTCTTTGTCAAGGACCTGGCCTTCGTTGACCCCGATGACTGCACCCCGCTGCAGACTGTCACCCGCTTCTACCGCCGCCCACTCCACTGCGTCTTCAACGACACGCGTCTTGACACGCTGCTTGAGGAGTTCAAGAAGGGTGAGGCCGCCCGGGCTCCCCCTGCGCCCCTCCGCACCCCCGGTGGTTCCCAGGTCAGCAGCCCCCACAGCCCACCCCCGCACGGCCTCCTGGCAGGACCTGGCAGGTATTGGGGATGCTGGGGGGAGTTGGGCCCTGCATGTGCTGATCACCCTGGTGTCACCTGGTGGAACAGCCCCTGGGTGGATTGAGGGCCTGCAATGCTCGTCCTGCCTGTGATGTTATGGAGACTGTAAGAGCCTTTGGCCTCGGAGGTTGCTGCTTCAGCAGGTGAGACTGTCCTGCAGGGCTGGTGTCTCTGGGGGAACCTGCCAGCGTGGGCACGCTGCCTGCCTCGCACCCCTGCCCAGGTAAGGCAGCATTCGCTGCTGTGTTCTACATGGAGGAGTTTATGGCAGGAGGCTGCATCTTGTTCCTTAGCTCTCAGGTTTTCAGCTTAGCAGTGAGAAGCAGGTCTAGAAAGTATTTCTGTCCAAGTGGTTTAAAGGAAGAAGAAAACCCTTAGAAAGAGCTGTACATTTTTGCAGCTGTGACTGTATTCATAATGCAGCAGCTGCCAGCAGCCCCAGAGATGCTGAGACCTGTAGTGCATTAACTGTACCTTGAGAATACACACAGCATGTGTTTTCTGCCCCTGCTGGGAATTGTCTTTTGCTGCATGTTACTCGGTACATCATACCGTGGTGAGTGAGTCTTTAAGAAATGGCTGCAGCGGTAACATCCTGCATTATGTAATGTGGGAGGACAGCACTTGGCTCCTGGCTGCCTGGGGCTGCTCAGCTGCAAGCAGAGCTGATCATGTGAGAAAGGCCAACCTGGTCCATCCCAGATACAGAGAAAGCCTCTCCCTGAGTCATCTTAGTGCTCATTTTCAGAGATGGGAGGAGGGGAGGATAGAACATTTCTTGTGTGCCAGGAAAGTGATCATCAGATACATGCAGGTCAGCATCTGCTCTGGAGATGTACATCACAAGGAGAAGCGTTCTGTGTGGCAGACACCACCTACCCTCTCTGCCCCGCACCACTACTGGAGACTCCCAACGGTGCAGATCAGCACACTCCTGGGTTTTATAACAAGACTGTTAGCAAAAGCATTAAGATTGCTCTCTGGGTTCAACCTTGATGAGCTGCAGTACTCCCCCTGCCTCGATGCCTCCTCTAACATAACCAGTCTCTCCTCTTCCTAATTCTTATGTGCTTTGCAAATTCCTTAACTGTTGCTTCCCATGTGATACCACGTTGCTGAAGCTCACCTGAGGTCTCTGCTGCCTCTCCATTGTCTAGGGGGCTCGGTGTTACTGAATATGTCAGATGACTTTGGCATAGCCCCCCTTGGTCAGCCTCCCCTGCACTTTAGCTTGATTTACTTTGATGTATTAAACTACTTCCCCCTCCACATTTGCTACAGCCTGGTACCCTGTGGATCAATAGACCTATAGAAATGGACTTGTGGTTGCTTAGCTCGCTGCCCTTTGTTTGCCATCCTCTCTGCCCTGCTTAAACAGAGATGTTTTGTGTGTGTCGCTCCCTAAATGGACAGGTACATGAACAGGCCTTGCTACCTGCCCTGTGTCACTCCCTAAACGGACAGGTACATGAACAAGCCTTGCTACCTGCCCTATACTTTCACGTGCTAGTCCTCATCTCAAATTAAGATTATCCATCCTTCTTTAGTTTGCTCCGTTAAAACTCTTGGCATTTAACTTCAGTTTCTTCTTCCTTTGCATCTCTTTGCCCTCATGGCCTTCTGGAGGTTTTGCTACAGCCTCTTTGTTGAGCTCTCCCCAAAACTTATTTCTGTTCCCACCTAATTTCTCTGTGCTTTCTAAATTACATGGATGGAAAGCCTTGCTTTTGGTCTTAGTAGCTAACTCAGCATGCTGTTCAGCAGTTTCAGCTCTTCCCCAAAATGTTCTTCTCCCCAGGTGTTGCTGTCCTCTTCCGATTAATCTTCCCCTACTTGTAGGCATTTGGTTGCCCCCCAGCACCCTGTGTTTGCAGGTAGTCACCCCCCAGCCCAGCCCCAAACTCCTCCTAAACTCTCTTTTCCCAGTTCCAAATACAGGTTCCCGTGCTGGCTCCTGCACTGTGACAGATGTTCATGCCCAGCTGCCTTCAGTCCCATCCACTGCTATTGCAGCCCTGTTCGTTTGACTATTTGATTTTTTAAAATAAAGATTTCCCATTTGAAATTAAGAATCTTCATCACTGTCTCCTTTTCCGTGTCCATTTGAATTACGGTGAAGTATCTTGTTTGATCCAATCAAGGTTGCTTTTCATGGCCAGGTCTTCTGTGACACCTCCACTAATTAGAGAGTAGACTGATTGCTTGTTGATTCAGCAAGTGCTTAATGAAGACATTAATCACTTCGCACATCCAGGGTGCCTGCAGGACAGCAAATGCTCCCACTGATAAGGCCCAGTCTCTTTCTAGGAAATTAAAGGCTCCGGCAAGGATGGGCATTGATGACCACCTCCCGGTTCGTAGGTCCCTGACAAACCTCTAGAGAAACCTTGCCAGCTTTTCCTTCTCCTGTGATTAACTCAAACAGGTTTTGTATCCTTTTTTTCTTTTTGTTATTACAGTGTTTATACAAAACATTTATCACATTTTGTATCTTTCTTTCCTGGATAGCAATGTATACTCCTGATCTGTTTCACTAATGATTAATGTTCTGCCACATCCACTATACCCATAATGTCATTTTTTTGCATAATGTATGTCACACAATTTCACTGCCAATGCTCCCTGCCACAGTACACAAACATTTGTTCCTTCTTACTGAAAATGTCAAGGGATGATTAAATACAGCACTCCGGGACTCTTGCTCACACCTCCGACAGCACTTTCCCTTTTCTGTCTCTCTTCCTACTCACCAATATCACACTATTATCCTTGTTTACCTGACAGATTTCTTTTCTCTCATCATGCTGTCCTAGCTATGAAGATGATCAGCTTCTTTTTTCTCCCCGGTCTTTTATAGCAGGGTTTGGAGGGAAGTTTTCCTTCCTTGGTTTCTAGGTATGCTCAGCAGAGCTCAGTTCTGTTAAGATGCATTATGTTTGCCTTGAGATTAATCCACAGATGAGTCGCAAATCCCCTCTCTCCCAGCAGGACCCTGTGTAGATGGGATTACCCTCCACGGATCTGGGGAAGGGCACTGCTGTAGCATCAGCTTGCCAAAACATTTAAATCATATGAAAATAGTAGCATACATTGCAGTAGCAGATAGGGAGCTAATGGCCCGGTGTGGTTACAGCGCCCAAGAGCAGCTGTGAGCTCCTGGTTAGCAAAACCTGGCCCCTGCTCCGTCACAGCCGAACTGGTCAAACCCTTCACATCTGCTCCTTCACAAGCCTGCTGCCGCTGCCATTGTTCGATGTCTCTTTTGGCACAAATTGCTGGAGAAAGGTGGTTAAATCGTGGGCACTAATGAGAACTGGGAAAAACCCAGAGAAGGCTGCAAACAGCAGCAGGGGACAGGGACTGGTAGTTTGGGCTTTAACCCACAGCCCGAAGGAGAAGGGCAGCTGCAAAAACTGTATTGAAAAACATTACATCAGCATGAGACACATCCAGCTGAAGGAAGGAAATACTTGTGCTGGAAGATGGCTTTGTTTCTGTCTTCTCATCAAAACTCAGTGGAACGAACTCAGAAATAATGAGGCCTGGACACCCCATTTGCCAAGCTAGACAAGGGTATTTTAGAAGGCATGTGTAATTGTGCAGCGTTTACATGGAAGTGCTAAGGGGAGGACACTACACAAAATGTGCCCCCTCTCCTCTAGAATAAGAAAATACATACCGGTACAGTAATTTCACCACCTGCAGCCTGAAAGAAGCTGCAACTACTGAAGGAGTGAAAAAATTTGGAGACAGTTTCTTGACAATTTACATTGGTGCGTGTCAGTGTATCTGGCTTTATTCTAGGCTCCCAGGAGGAAGTACCTAATACACCAGAGAAATAACTGCACCAGCTTTAGCAAGCTACAGCAATGCAGAGGGGCAGATGAGGTCCCAGTAGGATAAACTTCACCTTGGGAATATGGAGCTAGAAGGAAAGGTTTATGCATTCATTCGATGTGAGATGCTGTGGGTGATGCAGCCTGTTTCTCCTCACTCTCTAGATGATAACCAAAGCAATGTGTGTTGCAGCTCCAGTCCCGTGACACAACTCCTCATGGGGAGCTCTTCTGTGCAGTCCACCTCCTTGTTCTCTAGTGCCTTTGGGAAGTCGTAGTCTTAGCCCATTCCTCATGTCATTTATGGATTTTGTTGACTAATTTCCTGCGGAAGTCTATATGCAGCAGTGGCACCTTTCAGCAAATATTTTTCCTCTATGGGAGGAACAGTAGAAATTTGCTTTTATGTTCATTTTCCTGCAGCAGGGCAGAGGCTGAGGTGGAGCTCAAATTAGCCTTCTGTGGTTTGGCATCTTTTAGGAGTTACTAAAAGGAAATTCTCCAAAACCAAACCTCCTGGCTTAGCAGGGGAAACAGCCTGTCCTGTGGAGGACAGCTCTGCCCCAGGGTCTGTCTTTGCTTTTCAAAATTCTCCACAGCCCCTATTAGACTTCTACAAGTTGAATGTAGCTGGAGGAGGTGCTCACACTTGCCGGGAACTGTGGTCAGCACCATTTCAGCTGCTTTTTTTACTGTCCTTCTTCTGAGCCTGCAGTCTATTGCAAGCAGAAAGCATGGCTTGAAATTTAAATCAGCCTTCAAGAGATTTCTGCGTGATTGCCACCATCTTGGGCACCTTGATGGGCTGAAGCAGTGGCCTCCTTAGCCAGCTGCATGGGGTGAGGAGCCAGTTGTTACCCAGGAACTATCCCATACACGTCCCCTGAAGGGCGATTGCCAGGCTAAGAGTGGGAGAGGTGCTGATACACAAAAGATGGCTTCAGTGAGTCATGCTGCAACTCTGCCTGAAACGGTAGTTTACTTTCCCCCTCAAACTGTGCTAATCCTTACTGTGTGGACCCCGGGCTGCTTTACCCCACCCCAGCAAGCCCAGGAGCAGGCCTGCTCGGGGGAGGTGTTCCTCAAAGAGAACCGTGTCCTCAGGGATGAGGGCACCCAGCCACCCATCTTCCTCTTGGGAGCTGTCAAAAGCACCTCCAGGCTGAGCTGTGAGAAAGAATAAAGTGGCCTATGCTACAGACACCAATGAAAATTGTTCTGCATTGGCTCTTTAGGAGTTTTTTTTTAGCTTGAGAAAGCCTCGGCATCCTTGTAGGCTTCTGTAGGCTCCAAGTAACATGCAAGGGGACCCGCCATTTGTGAGCAGGTGGGGCTGTACCCAGGAGGCCAGAACCCTGTTGTCCAGCAGATGGAAGATGAGACTCTGTGTCCCCCCTGATCTCCCCTTTACCCTCCTGATCTGTTTTGTCAGTGGTAATACATTGGCTATTCCAAAAATTCCATCTTTTCCCCAGTTTTCTTAGGAATAGGAAAAGCACCAAAAAAACCCGAGAAGGGCTTTCATACTCTGCTAGAGACAGATGTAAGCAGATGAAGTTCTTATCTCTGAGGAAGGCCTGGATTAGATTAGAATTTACAGATTTCCCTTTGCATAGCTGTGATTCCCATAGAGCTGGTTGCCCTCACAGTTCTCTTGGTTATTTCCCCCTGTTTAGGTGTAGATGTGGGATTGTCTCTAGATGCGACTCCTCAGGTGTGTGGCTTCACCCTCGGTGCAGAGTCATGGTAACACAAGAGCCCACTCACACACACATTTCCAGTTTAAGAAGTTCAAATCAGGGTCCCCACTTATTTTAGATGCAGGTCTGCAAGGGGCAGGGAGATGCTGGCAGCCCCTGGCCCAGAAAAGAGCTCTGGTGAAAAGCACACAGAAAACAGTTTGATTGTTTCATGAACTGACCTTATTTACCAATTACTTTTTTTCTTTTCCTTCCATTTTTCAGCTGTAAGTGGTTCATGGCTTGTGCCTGTACCTTTGATCTCCTAGAACAGCTTTAGCTCTTACCGTAAAATTTATGAAAATTAATTTCATGCTCAGAACACTCATCCCATGGAACAAGAGACAAGGCTAAAGCATCTCTTAACATTCCTCTGGCAGGGCACCTACATAAAAAAATGATAAGGAAGTAGTCTGGGCTATATTTGCAGCCAACAGCATTTTCTTTCCCACAAGTAAAGGCATTTCCATGTGTTCAGACCTTGTTCTCCCGTTGGGGAGGACGGTCTGAGGTGGATCTGCAAGCCCAAGGTCATTTAGGTTCCTATGAAAAACAAGGCTCCTAAAAACGGGCGTGAAAGCTTTAGATACCTGTTCAGATGCTTGCTCTATGCGGAGGCTCTCAGCTGTTTATATTAGCTCTGTAATTTAACATTTTGAGGCATTAACTTTCCACTGAGGCTGTTATTTGAAAAGAGCAGATTTCATGTAGCTCATAAAGAATTTAGTACAGTTGTAGCCCATGCTGAGCAGACACTTAATCACCTATAGACTTCCTGTGCGAGAACAGCCCTGCAGAGGCCAGTGGAGCTATTTGCACGAGTAAAGTTAATTGCCCATTTATTCTAGCATTTGCCAAACAAAGGCTTTGATTCTCACGTGTTTCACTGTGCTTTCCTACATCAGCGATAGCCCTTAAAATCCACATGTGACAGCTTGCTAGTGGGGAAGCAGATCACCCTTATAATTCATTTCATTTAAGCTATCAAGCAACAGTTAGAACAGTGTGGTTTTTGGAATCGGTTTTACAGATCTTAAAGCTGTTTTAGATCAAGTTTGGGGGGTTGTTTAAATGATTTATCTCCCTCTGTTGTACTCCCACTGATGCAGAACTACAGAGTGACAACTGCAGAAGAGAATGTGACCCCTCTGGCATCCCCAGGTCTGTCCCTGTGCCACCCCCCGCCCCCCTTGGACATTGCTGCTTCCACCTCCTAAAATTACCCAGCTTCTGCCCTTGCACGTGCTCCAAAAGCCAGCGCTTTCCGTCCTGTGGAAGCGTAGGAGCTCCTAGGGCCAGGCAGGGGGATGCAGCTGAGCTTGGCAGCATCCCCAGCCCAAGGTGGAGGGAGCAAGTCATGACCATACAGCCAGGGCATCTGCAAATACCCACCACCCCTACTGCCAAATTTACAAGGACTATTATTTGCAGATGATCTCTGGTCCCTCAGGTGGGAAACTGGGGCAAGTCAGCCCTCTCCAGTGGGGGCCAGCTGGGAGCAGCGGTCATTAGCAAAGGCTGGGAGCAGGGGTCCAGAGCTTTTTGTGATATGGGTATCAGCTGCCTGGGCAGGGGCTGGGATCAGCTCATTCGGCGTGGGCCAGGAGCAACCACATGAATTGCACAAGTTTTCCATTGCTGGGTACCTGCTCCATCTCTAACGTGGGTGTTCGTCTGGAAACCCAAACCTGGGGGTTTATAGCATGGCTACAAGTGTTTATTTTCTGTGAAAATAAAGAACTCTTGAGCTCTCTAACAACCCTTCTGGCTCTGCCCCCAGTGCAGTGAAACTGTGGGTCTCATCTCAGGCTAATGGTGCTGGGTTATTTCTAAATAATCTCATTTGCTGCTACGTGAATGTGGAGCTGGAATCACATTTCTCTGAGGCTGCTCTAAATTACAGAGTCAATGTAGGTGTTTGGCCAAAAAAAGGATTGCCTCCATTACTCTCTGACTGTCTTTAAGTAGCACCTAAGCTTTTTGTAAGGGCTTGGTGGTTTTGGGTTGCATGTAAATGTCATTAACAACAAGGTTTCAGCCAAAAGAAATAACTTCTTCCCTCTCCTTGCTCACCCGAGGACTTGTAGGAGACCAGATGGCCCCAGTGTTTGGGAGCAGGGTTTGGCAAAGGAGACATTTTCTAAAGCTGGACTTTGCTAAGACGAAACGTAGCTGTTGCTGCTGTCTTGCAGCCAACACTGCTGCTTTTTTCTTTTTAGGGCCCAAGTTGTGTTGCTTTATTACCCACTGAACAGACAAGATGCACAAACCTGTGTATGAAAGGAGTGAAACAGCCCAGTCCAAAGAACATGCTGAATTTTCAATGCCCCAAGGCTATTGATTTGGTTTCTTAAAGTGCATCTCAGTGCTACTTGCTGCAATGTTATGTTCTTGTTTCTAATTCTGTAGGCGTGGGAGGCAGCGAGCTGCTTTCTGAAATCTTGCAATAAAAGCTTGGTATGAGGAGGAGGGAATTTATACTGTGGAAAATGCCCAGGCTTTGCTGTGAGAAATGTATAGTGCTGATCTGCAGCTGAGAAATGTCATTTGCTCGTCTCAGATCCAGGGCAGGGTTATTTGAAGGTCGTGTGGTCCCCGGCAAGACATGGTTGGTGGGACTACTGGGCTGCCTTGGTCATGCTTGTCCCTCCACGGGGATGAGCCAGAAAGCGCCAGTGGGCAAGGAAGAAGCTGTACAGCAAATAGAAACCCACCCTTGTTGCATCTTTATGCATAATACTGTTCACATCCTCTCACCTGAGCAGCAGGCAGGTTTCTTGAGGAGGGTTTATGGGAGAAGCAGATGCAGAGGCAGCTGCATAGCAGGAGGGACCTGCCCTCCTTTTGGATGACCATTGCTGCTCATGGAGCTCAGCTCCGAGCCTGTGTGGAAAATAGGGTGCTTGCAGCTTTCTGGAGGTCCCTGCAGTGCCCACAGTACAGTTGGGTTTGTGCAGGCATTGCGACATGAGACCCCAGGGATGTAGAGCAAACAGATGGAAGGGAAGTTTTTGGCTGTGGTGCCAATGAAGGATGTTTGTAACGTTTTAAGTAGAACTAGAGGTTCTGAACCTGTGTGTGCTGCTGAGCAGCATAGGAGCTATAGGAGCAGTAAGAAAGCCAGTGCTGTTCATTGGCAGCTCCAAGCATGCGTTTGAGCTGGAAACCCAGAAGTTGTCTGTGGCTTGGAAGTTGGGTTCTGGTCAAGCTTCTGAGCAGGAGCATAAATCAGAGCAGACAATAAAGGAAAGGAGAAGTTGAAGAAGTCAAAACAGCTTGCAGAAATCTGGACATGCAAAAACAAATAGCAATGTTTCAAGTGTGCCAAAAGCAAGAAGCCTGAGAATGTGTCAGTAGAGCTGCCAGCTTACTGGGGGCAAGTAAGGAAGCTGAAACTGTGATGAGGAACACTGCAACTGCCAAGCAGGAGTCACCGTTATTGCAGCCGAAGGTCCTGGGCCCACTCTGCTTGTTTAAGGTGACAGAGAGGAGATGCTGTCAGAGGCATGGTTTGGAGAAGACATTCAGGTACAAGTTGATGGCCTGAAAAGTGTTCAGCCTCTGCCCAGATGGTTCACCCAAGAGTTCTGCAGGAGCTGGGCTGAAAACTGCAAACAAACATACGCATTTCTGCATTAAAACCAGCTGCTTCTCTGAGGAGCTGGAGGTTTTGGCTGTTTTTTAAGAAAAGCTTTAGGATCAGTCCAGACAGCGATGGATAGAAAGATGTGAGGGAGCTGTTCCTGGCAATTTGATAGGAAAGTTAATTAACAACAGAATGTGAAAACGCCAGGAGGATGAGGGAAACCAGTAGAGCCCAAGGACATGCTCACATTTCTGTGTTGGAGGACACGGTCTCATTGCTCTGTTAGAGTTGTCTCATGCCACTGAAGCTGAGGGTAAGCAAGAAGCAGCTGCTATAATGTGCATTTCATTCCTGCTCAGGAGGCTGTCGAGGAGCTAAACAGAGTGACTCGCAGCAAATTGCCTGGGTAAAGAAAGCGAGTGGCCCCAAAAAAGAGCCCTGTGTCACCTAGAAATGGCCTGGGGAGTAGCAGCCCTGTTAGGCTGGGCTGTGTGTCCAGCCCTTCTCCTTCAGTTAGTGCGGGTGGGGTGGAGTGAAGTGGCTGCTTCTGAGGTTTGGCTGCGATATGTGCCTCTCACCGAGCCCTGTCCTCCCGCCAGCCCACAGTGCCGGGGACCCCTCTCGCCAGGGGTGAGGTCTCACTACCGCTCTGCTCTCCCCCTGCAGGGAAGTCCCACCTGGCCATCGTGCAGCGGGTGAACAACGAAGGGGAAGGAGACCCGTTCTACGAGGTGATGGGCATTGTCACCCTGGAGGATGTCATTGAGGAGATCATCAAGTCCGAGATCCTGGATGAGACGGATCTGTACAGTTAGTGTCCCAGAGCAGCTACTGCGGTTGCAGGAGCCAGGGTGGGAGCCCGCACACACAGACAGACTTGTGGGTAGGAAACAGGCCAGAGCAAATTGTGGTCCTTCCCCAGAGCAATTCACAGTCATGGTGGGAAAGACAAGAATGATGCTAGTCCGACATCAGGGAGACCTGAATGCTGACGACAGAGAAGCACCAGCTTCAGCAGCCAGTGGCTGGGTAGGGCCTGACTCAGGGACACATGTGCTGGGTATTAAGTGCCCATGGGTGGTTCCCAAGCTCCTTTCCAGCTCTGAGTGATGCATCCAGCCAGGGCAACCCAGGACTTGTTCCTGAGAAGGAAGCGTGTTTCACCACCCTGCTCCCTCCCCAGGGAGCTGCTCCCAAGGCTGTGATGCACAGCATGTTCTGTGTGCGCCGCTGCTCCGGCTGCTGCTCCACAGCAGCCCTGCCATAGGGTGCAGCAAGATGTGCCTCTCCATGTACGTGTACGTGTGGTACGGGGCACTGCAGCTGCCGTGGCTTTGTGGCTGCTGCCGCTGGGCAACCCCTCTGCTCTCTGCCCCACAGCAGACAATCGGAAGAAGGAGCGGGTGCCCCACCGAGGACGCAAGCCCCAGGACTTCTCCATCTTCAGGCTCTCAGACAGCGAGATGAAGGTGAAGATCTCCCCGCAGCTCCTCCTGGCTACCCATCGGTTTATGGCAACAGGTACCCTCGCCTTTGTGCAAGCCCTTCACCTCCCTGCAGCAGCACCAGCGCCACAGGGCGTCCCTGAGCCACTGCTGGGTCGGGCTGCCCACCAGTGAGCAGTTTCCACTTGTCTGGACCCCCACCCCATGCATCCGACTGCTCCACCAGCATGGGTCTGTGTTTGCCGCCCCGCTATGCTGCTGAGGCTGCAGGGAGGGTGGGCATGCAGCTCAGAGGACAAGGGGTTCCTGGCAGCCCCAGCCCTGCTGAGCAAGTGTGTTGCCTACCCCCTAGAAGTGGAGCCTTTCAAGTCCCCCTACCTCTCTGAGAAGATCCTGCTGCGGCTCCTGAAACACCCCAACGTCATCCAGGAGCTCAAGTATGACCGAAAGAACAAGAAGGCTGCCGAGCATTACCTCTACCAGCGCAACCGCCCAGTTGACTACTTTGTCCTCATCCTGCAGGTGCCTGGGGCAGCAGCGGGCGGAGGGTGGCGGAGGGTGGCCCATCTCTCCTCACTGCCTTGCTCTGGGCTGCTTCTGCCAGTAAAGGTGCTGGTCTTCTCATATGGGGTGGTGGGTGTCCCTGCAGCCCTGGGTGGGTTGGTGGCCAGGAGCGCAGGGAGCCTGTCGGAGCAGGTTTTCCTCCTCTTTCCAGGGAAAGGTAGAGGTGGAGGTTGGCAAGGAAGGGCTGCGGTTTGAGAACGGGGCATTCACCTACTATGGGGTCCCTGCCATTATGGCTGTCATCTCCTCAGGTAGGTGCTCTGTGGGCTCCCTCTGGCCCTGCCTTTGCTCTGGCAGCCTCCACAGGGGCTAAGCCAGCTGGTGGCCAGAGGGGGCTGCCTGAGGGGTGGCCCTGCTTCGGGGTGTGGGACAGGCAGGAACCCTTCCTCTGTGATTCCTACACCTCCAGCTGTTGTTTCAGATAATGACATGCGAAAAGTGGGAAGCCTGGCTGGATCCTCCTTCCTATGTAAGTATTTTGGGACAGGCTGGGGCTCTAAAACCCTCTCCTCTGTGGCACCAGCTGGCTGGAGGGGTGGGTTTGCATACTGCACAGAGCAGTGTGCCAAGAGCACCCCTTTTAAAAAGCTTGGGGGAGAAGCAGCATGCTGAGGGGCTGATGCAGCTAGGTCCCCACAGAGGAACTCTGATGTCCCTTCGAGGCTTCTTTGAGGTGTCTTTGAAGTTTCAGCCATGCGCTGGATCCCTGTGGGTGGATCCCAGCATGGCTGGCACTGCAAGGGGTACTGCCCACAGGTAGCTGCATGCCCATGCTGATGGGACCAGTAAACCCTGCAGCTTCTGGCACAGTGCATCTAGTTCTCAGCGTGATACCTCTGGGCTCCTTTGCCTTCCTGAACCTCGGAGCCCAAGCTGTAACGTGCGTCCATGCCAGGGCAGCAAGGGCTGCTTGGGAATTGCAGAGCTGGGTCAATTTTTCTGTGAACTGTTCACACGTGGTGGTGAGAAATTAGCTAAGTTTAAAGTAGATGCCCCAGTCCCCTGCTTGCAGGAGTTAAGAGGGATCTTTGATTAGGGGAGACCGTGAGCCCCTGCTTCTTTGCTGTTCACCCCTGCAAATGTTTACTCCCTGGTGGTTTGGGAGCAGGTGGAGGTGCTGGCCACCCACAGTCTGGCACATCCTTCACCCCAAACGTTGCAGTCAGATCTGCAGTGCTGATGGTAGGCAGAGGATGCTCTGGGTGCTTAGCAATACAAGAACCCACCAAGTTCAACCTTTAGGGAGACATAGGGAGGAATGTTACTGAGGCAATAGGAGGAGTTCCTTAGGGCAGGTGACTGTCACTCCTGTGGGTCCCTGTCTGCTTCCAGCTCTAGGGTTCACCTAGTTCTTGCTGCTTGTTTTGCTCCATTTGAAAGGCTGGCCTATGGACTGCTGGATTAACCCCTCAGTGCACATCCTGTTCCCCCATGTATCCACAGCACGCTCAGTTTGAACAGAGGAAATAATGAAGTGGCTGATTTCCCCTGGGATGTTGCTGCATGGCCTGATACCCCCATGCTCTCGATGTCTGTCCTCAGGGCCTTGCTGGGGCTCAGGCAGTGAGTGCTGCCCACAGGATGGGCAGGACACCAGCCGCAGTGGGAGCCACATTGGTGTGGCCACACGTCTGCAGCGCTGCCTGCCAGGACGCTGCCACTCAGGGCTCTTTTGCTCCCCATGCTCACATGTGATGCTGCATCACTGTCGCAGCATTCTCCAAACTATCAAGCTACAACAAGGTCTTTTACCATCTCATACTAACACCCTCCTCATACCAATCCATCTGCTGCCTTCTCCTCATTCACCTCATCCAGAGCATGTGTTCTCTTTCCTCTTGCTTCTTCCTCGGCTGCTCCCTCTTCATGGGCTCTCAACCCCTTAACAGAACCAGCCACAGCTGCACCTTATCTACATCAACCAACCCACCGCCCCAAGCCAACCACAGCTGTATGTTATCAATGATAATTAACCCAGCTTCATTCCTCTACATGTCACGAGTTGGTTTCTGCCATCCAGCCACTCCTGCCTGCCGTGGGACGTGTGTGGCTTTGCACCCCTGGCCAGCAAGGAGGCAGGCTGGGAGGCAGGGGTCACAGGGCATCTCCCCTGCTGGGCTGGCATCTTCCTCCTTGAGGCAAAGCCCAGCAGAAACGAGTGTGAGTAGTGTGTCACGGTAGAGAATTCAGACATAACCCTTGAGCATTTATATTACTAATTAACCATTGTTATGCAACTGTTTTACTGCCAGGTGATCTTTGACATTGGTGGCTAGGGCACAGGCGTGTGGTGGCAGAGACCTGGCATGGCCAGCCCTGCGGCCGGAGGGTTGGGTGGTGAGAGCAGGGAGCGAGTGCTAGGGGTTATCAACCCGTCCTTTGCTCCCAGCTGGATGAGATTGTTACGGGCAGCACTTTGTGCTATGCCTTTGCTTGGATTTTTGATTGCAGAAGGTTTTGACCAGGGAAGGATGTGGAACGGGAGTTACTGAGGGGGCGGGAGCAGGGAGATCTGAAGGAGGGGGCTGCAGGGCACATTTCCTGGGGTTTTTACCTTTGAAGGAATTTAAAAATATTAACCACATGGGCAGCTCCTAAGAGCATTGCAGCTGTGCTGCGGGCACAGTGGCTGGAGGGAGGGCAGGAGGGCTGGCTGCTGGGGAGGGCATGGCAGTGGCTGGAGGAGGGGGCTGGCAGCCAGGGAGCTCACGTCTGGTGCTTTCACAGTGGGTGCTGCCAGCGGTGAGGACGAAGATGAGGCATCAGGAGGTGTTAACAACTGCATCCCTCGCGGGGTGTTGGCCTCTCCATGCGCCCCGTGGAGCCCCATGCTCCTGGGCCATGGCCCAGGGATGCTGTGGAGGGCAGCAGGACAGCTCCTGCCCTTGAAATTGTCACTGTTGCTGTAACCCGTGGCAATGAAAGGTGGAAAGGGAATGAACGGCCTGTGATGTGCCCTCTCGGTGGCAGTGGGTCAGGCAGCCCCAGACACGGGGTCCTGGCTTCTTGCAGTTCCTGCACAGCACAGCCCCCGGGGCCTTGCAGGGAGCTGCAGACAGCCTGGCAGGAATGTCTCTGCTTTGCATCACACCGAGGGGCTTCTGCCAGCCCCTGCCTCAGCTGTGGGGCTGCGTGGAGGCAGGGGCTGTTGCAGAGCACATTCCCTCCCTACCACTTGCCTGCACACACAGAATCACCCCAGATGCCGAGCACAGTGAGTTTGTTTAGCCTCCACTCATCTCCCCAGTGGCACAAGCTGACCACAAAGTCCCCTCTGCTGGAAGCAGCTGAGCCTGGGAAGATGGGAATAAGATGCTTTCTGCCCACACCGTGGCTCTAGGGAGATGTGTGGCTGTGCAGACAGGCCTGGCAAGAGCTGGTCCCCTCCGGCCTCACCTTCTCTTACCCCATCACAGAGCAGCCTGTTGAGTCTGTCCCTGCTGGTTGGTGTTCCTGCCGCTGAGTGCCTCCCCGGAGCAGAAGTAGGAGGGTGTAAGAGGGGTGGGAAGGGATGCTAGAGACAGTGGTAGGAGCTCAAGCCAGCGCTGCTGGCACAGGATTCTTTTCCTCATGCCTCCTCTTGGTCTGTCTCCCACCCCCCACCTCTGCCCCTTGCCTTTCCCCATCCCCTCCTTCCTTCCCCCTCACTTCTCTCTGCAGTGCCTGTCTCAGTGTCCCGTACCTTCGCCTTCAGCAGAGGGGACTCTCTCGCTGGCTCTCCAGGTAAGAGGACATGGCTTTGGGCAGAGACCTCTGCATGTGCCAGGCTCTTTACGGTTCCTTGTGCACGATGCACCAAGCCCCCTCCAGCCTGCACGTTGGGCATTGCCAGGAGAGGGAAACCCATGGCACCCCACACTGGGTAGCCCCTCAGGGGTTGGAGCAAGGGTGGCAGACCAGGGACAACAGCCCTGCTGCAGCCTCCCCAGTAGGATGCAAATCCCAAGAAGAATGGGATGGGGGCAAGAGGGAGCCATGAGTAGCTAGGGCTTTCTTTGATGTGCAGTTTCTGTAATTTCACTCGCTACTTGGATTTTCTTGCTACTTGCTGCTTCTGATAACAGTTACCCACAGCCCTGCTTCCCTTATTTTCTGGCAATCTGGGTACTAGAAGGGCATTTTAGCAGCAAAGTCAGCAAGATGTTGACATCACCTGTGCAAGGAACAAGTTGCCTTTGTTCCCTAATAAATCATTGACCGGACAAAATCCATCGTGCCGCATGTCAGAGGCCATCAGTCAATGTGAGTGACAGGCCAGCTTGCCATGGCAGCCTCTGCTCCTGTTCTGTCAGAGTCAGGGTGGACAGGAGTGTGCTCTCAGGGCAGGTTGAGTAAAACCCTAAGGGCTGCCAGCTGCAACCAGGAGAATTTGTGCCAAATGCTGTGTGAAGGCTTGTGTTAGCAGGAGAGCTGTCAGTCGGTGTGACAGGCAGGCAGCAGCTCTAACCTCTGCTGCTTGTGCCAGGTTGGATGCCTGCCTGCCCAGTCCCTTCGGTTTGTGTGGGGCTGGCA
>JAVJGJ010000062.1:25164742-25184140 GCA_035590215.1 Microhierax caerulescens
ACCGGCCCGGCCCGGCGGGAGGTGGCCCGGGGCCGCCCCAGCAGTCGTGCGTCCCCGGGGAGGGGGCTCGCAGCCGCCCGTGGTGCGTGGCCGGCCCCGTTAGGAACCCGCCGCCCGTCTCAAGTGGCTTTTGAAGTTTGTGGGAATTCGCCCGCGATCCTGCGGCATCTGGGAAAGGCTTCCAGGGAAACGGGACGGACGTCGCCAACAACAGCCCTGGCACCGCGACACCCCCCCACACCCCTTGTGACATAAAACATGGGGATACGGGACGGGAAAGGCCGTGCTGTCCCCAAACGCTTTTGCAGACAACCCGTGTCATACACTCCCTTTGTTAGCCCAGCCAAGATCCCTCTGAAAACCAGTTGGGCTCCTGGCCCCCCTCCCATGCCGAAGGTGGCTCCACAGCCCTGCTGCCGGGGGGGCAGCCCGGGGGCACAGCCCTCGCCTCCCGGCTCCGGGCAGCACCTGGAAGAACTGCCCAGTGCACTTTCCGCTTAGCATGAGAGCGGGGAAGAGGCAGAGCTGCCCGGCGGCGCTGCGGCATGCCAGTGCTCCTGCCTTTGGAGAGAAGGGAGTAATGGGAAAGGCAGAGCAGCGAGACAGCAGCGCTAGACCAAAGCCTTGGCCCCGGTGGGGTTTTTAGGCCAACTCAGATAAAAGCTCTGTCGGGCCTTGAGAAAAGGCAGCGTGGAAACCCCAGACAAGGCTTCAGGTCTGCTCCTTGCAATAGCTGTGAGCTCCAGCAAACGCCTGAGACCTTGTCAAGGTGCTGGGAGGGCATCTCTGAACCCTACCCTTAACTAACTCTAACCCCAACTGGTTGAAGAGCGCTTGGGCTTCCTGAGGTCTGTGGATGCTGCTAAATGAGAGATGCTGCGGTGCTGGGCAGGGAAGCAGCTGATGAGAACAAGGGCAGCAGCGGTAAATGGGGGTAGCTCACTGCAGGGCGAGTTGTGTTTTCTGCTCAGTGAAGCACTGAAACAAGTGGGATGCTGCGATGGGAAAAGCTGACCAAGGCTGCTTAGAGCATCCTATTTCTGGAGCAGACAGCAGTGCTGGGGAGTCCCCAGACTGGCAGGCTCTCACTGCACTTACTGGTTTCTAATCCTACTGCTCTCCAAAGAGCACTGGGATAGCTGGGGACATGGCCAAGCACTTTCCCAGTGCAGAGCCGGGAAGTCAAGAAGGCACAAGGGTGCTGCCTGCCAAGCTGGCTGCACCAAGCCACTGCTTGGGACCACCGGAGCAGGCTGAGCAGTGCCAGTTGCAGGAAAAAATGCAGTTCCCCCAAATCGGCACTGTCTTGCTCCCCTTCCTTGGGGGCTCCTGGGCAGTATGAGCTTAGTGCTGCTGGTCTGGTGGAAACTGTCTGTGCCACTGCCTGTGCCCGCGAGGCTGGGGTCACTGACCCAGCAGGAGTTACCTGCCAGTGCACCTGGCTGCCCCCAGCCCGGCCGGCGTCCCCTGCCCTTGACAGCATAGAGTGGGGCTCTGCTGGGAACAGATGCAGGAACAAGACAAACAGGCATGAAGCAGCAGGCTGACGGGCCCCCGAGCCGGGTGGCTGTGTGTTAGCAAGATCCCTCTGGCCCTGAGCTTTCATCTCCCCAGCCTACACAAAGGGTGCCACCAAAATATATGTAAAAGCAGAAGAAACATGGGAGCCAGCCCTGAGGCATCCCTCCCTTCATCTCCTGCCTCCGATTGACAGCCAGCAATGACCTGCCAGTCAATGGGAAGGCTCGCACACCTTACCCAGAGCGAAGGAGCCCCCCAGGCATGCACTGCCATGCCGCACGCAGGCACGGCCCCCCGCACTCAGCCCCTCCTGGGAGCCAGAGGCAGGGGTCTGAGCAGCCAGCCCAGCTCCTGCAGAGCTCAGGCTGCTGCAGTGATGTGGGGACTGCGGGGGCCAGGTGCTGCCCTCCCTGCACCGTAGAGCCTCACGTGGGCTTGGAAAAAAGCCCATTCTTGGAGGGTGCAGATAAGCTCCACTCACCTCATCGTCTTCACCCGCCCTTGCAAGATCCACCCTCACACCCCTCTGGCCTCTGCCTCATCCTCTTCCTCACCAAAGAGCCCTGCCCAGCACTGGGGCACCCTGATCACAGCATCTCAGGACGGGTTTAGCCTGCCCTGCCCCGAGGCGCCTGCCTGCTCTGGCTGAGGTTGGGTGCAGGCAGCATGTGGGCAGGGAGCAGAGCTGTGGCTGTTCCTGGGGGTGCTGCACAGGGGCTGTTTTCCCAGCCATCCTCTAAATACAGATGTTTTCTCAGTGCAGGATCCAGACAGAGGAGGGTAAAATGTTTTCATTCCAAGCTCCTGGGGTCAGGTCATGGTTTGTCTAAATGGCTTTTGTTGCTGTAATTATCAGATTAGCTGATCTCTGGCAGTGTGTTTAGGGGCAGCTACATTAACTGCGAATCTTGACACCCCCAACCCCAACACTGCCTAGCTGGGGCAGTGGGTTTGCAATGGGCAATGGGGATCAGGGAGGCCAGGAGAGCCAAGTGAAAGGCTTGTGATTGTTTTCAAGCTGGTACCCAGCTGGACCCTGGCCCAGGATCAGTCAGCACGTTTGAGGAAGACAGCAGCTTGTCTTGGAAGACTCCTTGACTTCTGCGGTGCACATGATGATGCTGAGCTGGGCCTGGTCCTTTCCTCCTGCTCCAACCTGCAATGCACGGCAGCCACAGAGCCACATCCCAGGCACACGCCTGCCACTGTGGCTGATGCTCAGCCTGCAGACATGGGATGGGGGCACCTGGGGTACCTCCCCTTGCACCAAGATGTCCGGGACCCTGTGCTGCAGCTGGGATGGGGGAGGGCCAGTGCCTGGCCATGAGATGCTGCGAAGGGTGGGCAGCCCCCAGCAGCCGGGGAGATGCAGGAATAGGAGCATAAGATACCAGGCGAGATGGAGAACATGACGGGGAGATGAGAGAGCAGGGTGAGGGGCAGATAAAGAAGGATCAGGAGTTTCCGGCCCCCGCCAGCCCCTCACCAGGTTCGTCTGTCAGCGCCTGGGAGTGCTGATGGCACCAAGCCCTGGTGGCAGCCGGGGCTGCAGATCCTGCCGAGGGGCACTGTCAGGGGCTGGGAAGGGGCCCCCACTGCTGCCTTCCTGCTGCACCAGGGCACTGACAGCATCTCAGACCCCAGCACAGCCAGAGACGGGCAGTGGCCATGCACAGCCCCATGGGTGCCCCCAAAGCTGAGCCCCCAGCCACACTGCCTGGCAGCACCCACCTCCTGACCTCCCACCCTGCCAGCCCCACTGCACACACACATAGGGGGTGCCAGGGATTTCTTCCACTGGCACAAAAGATAGAATCCATTCTCACTGTGCTGAGCTGCCGATGAACAGGCAGGTGCTTTGTAGCTGCTTACTCGGGTACTGTGTCTGTGGCAGCTGCCTGCCCCCAACACATCGTTCCATCTCCCCTCTTACCTGCTGTAGGTGGGAGCAACAGGAGTTTCCCCTGAGCAAGGCAGAAGCTCTAAAGAAATGAAAAAATTACAAATCAGAAAATACTTAATCATTTCTCCATAAAACAATTAATTTAAAATGTGGTTTCACTGCATTGCAGTTTCTGAAGTCTCATAATGCTGGACCATAACACTGCACTGAATGAAAACTTCTGGAGCAGAACATCTATACCTTCTCTTTCAAAGAACATTCCAAGCTCTTCAAATGCTTCAGAAAATTTCAACAGCAAAATTTTGCTTTTAAACACCATATTCTTGCAGGAAGTTTTGGCTTCAGCAAAACAATTTTTTTTTTAAAAAGTGGAAACTATGTTTCTGGTATTTTTCCTAATTGCCACCATGACAGAGCTTGGTTAGCTCCAAACCCAACTTCTTTGCTTCCAGCTGAAAGCCAGAGAGCAACCCAGAGCAGGGAGGACAAAGCTCCTTCCAAAGAAGGAGCACATCCACCAACCCAATCAGGCTCAAACCTCTCCTACCATCGCTGCTGCCCTGGCACAGCCAGAAGTTCACCATTTCTCTATTTAAACCCATTACACACATTAGTCCTGGTGTCCCTGGAGTCCCAGCACAGCTCATGGTCCACTCAGGACCTACCCCATGGCCATGCTCACCTCCTCTGCATCTGCTCGTCCCCTAGGCACCCCAGAGGAGCACAGCTACCTCAGAGGAACGCTGGCCTTGAGAGGGGCAAGGGATGGGCTGGTCCCAGTGCTCACCACAGGATGACCCACTGGGGCTAGAAAAGCATGTTTCACAGATCTGCTTTCCCCTATTTTTTCCTTTTGCATCAGCACCTGCAGGCAGATGTTGGGAGACCGGCCCATGGACCACGTCCTGCCCAGGTGCTGACGCCCGGTACCCTGGTGCATTAAAAATGGCTTCCCAAGGCTGCAGAGGACCAACGGAGAAAAGACTGGCCTGTGGGTCCCTGAGCCAGCCCCAGAGGAGGACAGGCATTGCTATGTCAAGACGTGGACTTGCAGAGGCAAGAAAGCTGTTTCCTGGAGGTCTGATGTAGGGAGATTGCTGCCACCCCCAGGGGCAGCGAACCCCCTGCCCAAGCCTCTGCCCCCTCACACTGGCTCGTGCCTTGGGACAGACACCAGATCTGTCACAGGGAGCTGCCCTGCTTTGGTGCAGCTGCGGGAGCCTGGCTGCACCCCTGGGGCCAGCAGGACGAAGGCATCTGTGGCACAGCTGGACCCAGCTGGAGCCCTCTGGGCAAGGCATGTGCCCTGGCATGGCTGGGATGAGGCCAGGAAAGAGAGCTCCAGATCCCTTGCAGGGAGCCTGGTGCTGCGGGTAGCTTCTGGACCTTGGTGTAGGAGCAGATTTACTGAAAACAATTTATTTAATATGAAAAATAATTTCTTATGGCATTTTGGCTGGCGTCAGCCGAGCGCTTACTCACCCGGGAATTCAAACAAAGGCAGGGCTGGCGCCCAGCCAGGGGGTCGGGCGCTGGGTGGTCGTGTCCATCCCGGCCTTGGACCCGCCTCTGGGTCACTTGTGGGCTTGTGGCATGATGTCTCCATTTATTTATTGGAAATGTTTGAACAGGAAATGCTAATGGTTTGGGTTTGTGGAGACAGCTGGAGGGGTCCGGCTGGAGCTGCTGGGAAGGGGAGGGTGCGCTGGGATGGGGCAGCCTGCCGGAGTAGGGGGAATCGGTGCTGCCGGTGCTACCGCTGGGGATCTGTCCCCTGTGTGTTTGGGGTGGAGGACCCAATGGGAGGTGAGAGCAGGGAGGGCCCCGCCAGCTCTGCTGCCTCCTCCTTTGCTGCTGCTTGCAGCTGCCGCTGCAAAACGCATGGCCATGCTGCAAGCACGAAGCTGCTGCCAGCACAGCACCCTGCCTGCTGCCTGTGGGGTGCACGGGAATGGCGCTGCCGAAGCGATGCAGGGGGAACGGGGACCACAGGCCATGGCATGTCCCATCTCTGGCCCTCGGGCTCAGGCCTGCCGGGTGCCCGTTAGCGTGGGAGAGATGTGAGAGCACTACCTCCCCCTGCAAGGGGGTCGAGAGGTTCCTACACAGCCCGACTCAGGACTGGGCTGTTCCTGCATTTGCTGATAACAGCGGAGGTAAAGCCTGACCCAGGAAAGCAGGCAAGATCCGCAGAGATAAACTCCCTGCAACAAGACAAAGGCACTGACCTCCACGCAGCCCGAGCCACTGCATTCCCACAAGCACAGCAACAATTGCCCAGGAGCAGCAGGGAGACCTGCACCAAACCCCACCAGCCAGCCGCCGGGAAGAGCCTGCATGGCAGCTGGTAACACCTCCTGCCAGGATCGCTGCAGAGGAACCACAGCTTGGGGTTTTCTTGCTTTCACAGCTTGGGGTATCGCTGCAGATACCAACTGCCCAGGCAGTGACAGCAAAGAGAGGTTGCTGTTATTGCTCGCTGCCTATTCAGCAGTGCAAAGGGCTTGGCATGGCCAGAGTGATGCTGCACACGTACCCCCTTGTATTCCCCACTTTACACTTTTATGTGCTAGTTTGCAGCACAAAAAAGGCTTTAGGTTTCATCCCTAAATGCAACAACCAAGGATCTTATGCACTCATGCAATTTGGGCTTCAGAGCCTGCTTTGAGCAGAGGCTGCTGCGGCACTGCACACCCCCAGTGCGCCCAGGGAAACTGAACAGCGGACGCGGGGGCAGCTCTGTCTCCCCCTGCCCTGCCTGTGCCCAGCTCATGGGGTCGGGAGGCTGGAGCCTGCCTGGCACCTCCATGGGTCCCTGTGCCAGCTCTGCCCGAGACAGCACCAGCTGAAAAAGGCAGAGGCACTTAATGGGATTTGCAGAAACACCCAGCTCAGTTACATACCATACGCCTGCTGTCTCAGGCATGTTTTTAAAATCTTTATCTCTGCATCATTAAACACTGATCTACATTTGAAAAGAATCCCTTCAGTTCCCTACCTCTGAAATGAGGATAACTATCCTTCACCTCATAGCGGGGTTACGAGGATAAACAGATTAAAGGCTGCGAGATATTGTGGCAAAGAAGGTTAAACAAGCCCCTGTGACAGACAGCCCAGGGGCAGGGACCAGCATCAGAGCGATGCACAGCATAAGCTGTCGACCCACGTCTGCACCATGCTAATGACCCAAAATCCCAGCGCTGGGTTTGCCTCTGTCTGCCTTCCCAGGACATGGTCCCCAGCCAGCTGAAAACCTGCTGAGGGGCTAATCCCCCAGCCAGAAATGTGCACCCGTACCCTGAACCTGGGAGCCGTGAGCGCGGGGGCGAGGGGGTACAGGAGGTGCCCATCAGGAGCACGAGGCTTCGGGAAGACATCAGTGACTCAGGTGCAGCAACGAGGGGCTGGGGGGTGCACACGCGGTGTGGGTGGTGGGGTGCAGCTGCTCCCTCTGCACATCCATTGCCGCATCCTCAGAGCAGGAATAGGCTTTGCTACTGCCTACGGTCCTGCCCACCCCTGTCCTGCCAGGCACCCAGGCAGGCAGGGACAGCAGGAGGATGTGCACTTCTGCAGCAAGAGCTGGTGGGGGAGAGGATGAGCCAGACAATTACTGTCTGGAAAGTCTCACTCGGGTCCCTAGTAAAATAATGGCACAAATATTAAGAAAAGGAGCTCTGTAAACATCTAGAGGATAATGAAACCATGAGCTATAAGCAGGATGAGATTTGTAAATAAAGGACTATGCCAAAAACAACAAGCCCTCCATAATTGTTTTGGATAGAAGGACAAGATTAGTGCGGGAAGAGAACTTGGCGGATCTCATGAGAGACCTGGAAGCACCAGGTCTGTCCACCCGCCTGGCTGTTAGGGAGCCCCCGGCACGTTTGGGCAGGTTTGGGGGGGCTGGCCTACACAAAAAGATGCCCCTGATGGCATGCCTGGCACCTGGGGATGTACCTGCCCTCCGGAGCTGGGCACCTGCACTCCCCCAGCCTTGCACATGTCCCACTGGCACTGGTGCTGCTGCTTACACCTTGGCCACCTCCAAGCTGCTGGCAGACAGCAAGGCTAAACCTGGGCCCCAGCACAGCTGGGGCTACGTCCCACCACAATCCCTCACAGAGCTGGGACCCATACAGTGCAGGAACAAGCCAGATGGACAGTCATGGAAGGGCAGAGTGAGAAATAAAACTGAATGAAGCCAGGAGCAGGAAAGTAATGCTGGCACCTTCCACGCTGTTCTCCAGGTTTTGGCAGTGCTTTGTCTTTTGTGAACATCAAAATGGCATGTTCTACAAAAGTGTAGGGTTCACTGACGCTCTTAAGTATTGGATTTTTGGCCAGACGTACAGGAAAAGTGCATGCACCTCCTTGCAAGCAGCCCTTTGAAATGCTACACTATAAAAGCACACGTAAGCGCTAGCAGTCATCTGCACTGCACAGGCCAAACCCGTCCAGCATTGATATTTCATGGAAGGAAAAGCAGGGGCCTGGCCAAAATGTACCTGGTTTTGTACACGAGCCTTGGGTCTCTGCAGTGCGCGGCTGTGCTCTGCTGGATGACATGCAGTCACTCACAAGCAGCTGGCTGCATGCTGCTGGGTAATGCATGCTCACCAACTGAAGATGAGATGCACCATATATGGTGAAGATATTATTAGTCCATAGTTGTCTTCATAGTATCTTCCAAGGGAATCTTGCTTGAAAATGGGAAACGGAGGTCTGACTGTGAGACTCAAGCAGGGACATGAACTGCCTGTAGGACCAAAAGCAGTGGCTCCAGAGAAACAAGGAGCAGTGAGGCTGTGGGTGTCAGACCCTTGGGTATCTGCAAGGTGCATAACAATATTCCAGTTAAGTATCTGTCCCAATTAATGCTAATTGCCCACCCACTACCTACATCCTAATCAGACTCCAGAAGTTCTTATTAACAGGGTGATTTTGCTGAAATGGTAACAAGAAAAGCCAGCGCTGGATTCCAGGTACCCAGCACAGACACAAGCGAGCTGGAAGTCAGCACCAACTCATTGCTGCCAACCTCGGCTGCAATCCCATGTGTGATAGATGGGATGGAGTCACCTGGTCATGGGTTTTGACCAAGCCAAATGCCAGGTTGGATGTGCTGGCATAGGAAGTGTGCTATCCCTCTGGGTGGTTTGGGGTTCCAGGGGTGAGCAGCTGGATGTGAGCTCAATGCTAGGATCACATGGCAAATGAGTCCTGAGCATCAGAGCGGGGAGCACAGCAAACAGGAGTTATGAGCCAGTGTCTTATGCAGCGGAGCACAGGAAGCCAGCCCTGATATACGGTGACTAGCCTGGTGCCCCATTTTAAAAAGACGCAGGTGAAGTTGTTGTAGATGTGATTCCCCCCACCGCACCCCTTTCAGTTTTCACTGTCTCCCATAGCATTCTTGCAGCCAGACTGGGGAGATGTGGGCTGGAAGTGGGGGGACACAAGGTGGGTTGCACAACTGAATGTTGGCACAGGGACCTGCATCTTCAGACATTTCCAAAATCTGGTGGATCGAGGCCCGACCAGCGGGCTGTACCACCAGAGAACCTGAGGCCAAAATTATTCTGTGAAATGAGAGAGGATGCAGAAAACAGCCGCAGAAAACAGCCACAGAAAAGGCACAAGGGCAGAATGCACCCGACAGTGACAGAATCAAGCTCAACCTGTTTTCTTCTTAAAAAAGCTTAAGAAATTTGACTGCTATGCACAAGTACTCTCATAGTAAGAAAATACTGTGCGCTAAAGCTTTTTTATTCCAGCCAAAAAAGGCAGAACAAGAATCAATGGCTGGAAATTAAAAGCCAGACAAACCTGCATAAGAAACATGACATACATTTTCTGAGCAATGCTGATTAGCTGGTGGATTAACCATCAGTGATTAAGTAAGACCAAACCATGAACTCTCTCACTCCTCCAGACCAGATGCCTTCGTGCATTAGCAAAAGCCCAGGTTTTTCAGATCCAGAAAGAGTGACAAGACAAGGCAGTCAGGGAGATCAGCATAGGTGATCCAGTGACTAACTCTGATCTTAAACATCATGAGTCAAAACACATCATGTTACCAATATGCACAGAAAAATTCCCATTGCACGAACTCAGTGTAAACACTGAATAGTCGACATCTGTGAACCCACAGATGGAGGGGGACAACAGTTGTTAGTCCTTTTTTAGAAACAGAAAAACACCCAGCCCACGGACGACCCACAGGGACCTTGTGATGGGAATGAAACCATGAGGGAGATGTGAGCTTGCAACACCAGGAGTCTGTCACCAGGCAAATTCAGGAGTGAGACGGGGTCTGCCCCAGGATGCTCTTGGATCCCAAGTATAGGCATATGGTCCATCAGGTTGGGAAGAGAAGGTCTTTCTGTGCAGGGCTTGGGAGGACCACATAAGACATATAACCATTCCAGGAAAAGCAGGACCACAGGGATGTACAGAAATGGGGAAAAAATTGCATAGGAAAAAAATGCTTAGGAATAAATAACAAAAAAATGCTGATGAAGATGATGGAAACCTGGATGACGTTTACAGCTGAAGCAAAACACACCTGGCAAGGACCAGTCCCGAATAGACTTGCCAGAGGCAAAATGATCTTCTGTCTTTTTAGTATCCGTATTCACAGAATTATAAAAAATAAGCCTGGAAGGCCCTTGAAAGGTCACCTAGCCTGTCTGCCTGCCCCCAGACGAGGCAAACCCTTCCTGGTGGAGCTTTTGCCTAAACTCTTCCTAAAAGAAGCCTCTAGTGGTGAAGACGGCTCCCAGGAAAAACAAGTTTCAATCTCTTTTACCACAATCATTGCAGGGTGAGCCTATGGCTGCTTCTTCTACGCACCCTCTAAACAAGGAATAACCCATTATCTCGCACTTTGTGGCAGGGCTTTCTGCATTTAAAGACTTTTATCTTATTTCCCTGCAGCCTTTTTGTCTTGATACTAAGCTACCCTGGTCCTTCAGCCTTCTCCAGTATGTCATGTTTTCTGCATTTCTGATCTCGTTCTTCCCTGGGCTTTCTCCAAGAACCACAACTTGAAGCACTGAGCCCCAAGTGGGATTCAGTGCTCAGACTGACACTTTCTAAGTGCAGCAGGATCACAATGGGTGTCTTACAAACACCTTGATTATATGTCCTGGTCCTGTTTTGCTCTTCTCACTTGGGCTGCTGCTGCCTTGCACTCCCCGTGGGACCCACTGTCACCTCCAGCTACTTTCCCACAGAGCAAGCCTGCTCATTCCCCAGCTAGGGCTTGTGATGTTGGGAAAAATCAACTCATAAAAATTTGTTCTTATTGGCAGGTTTATTTCAGATTTCTCCAGTTTCTTAAGAAAAGCACTCTTGCAGGCCCTACTAGGCTGGTGCTGCAGGTAAAAATCACTGATGAAAGCACTGACTGGCCTTCAACACAGACCAGACCCCCTGTGAGGTTTGAGCGCTGCCCCTTCAATAGTTTTTCAGCCAGCTGTGCTCTCACGTAGCCACACACTCACCTTGGCCACGTTTCTCCATTGCGCACAAGAATGTCACGTGGAGATGGCACTAAACTCCCGTGAAAGTCATGATTTAGCACATCTTGATTTTCCTGTGTCAGCCAGCATAGGTATCCTCAAGTAAAAGAAAATTCAGTTGGTTCAGCTCTTAGCTGATGGCCAAAATTGTCACTTACTGGTTCGTTATCTCTACTTGCATATTGTGTCCCTTAATGATGTATTCGCTGTCCTCAATCTGTTTATGCCAATGGCCCGTTTTTCCTTCAGTTCTGCATCCCTGATCTTGAGTAAAGCTCAGGAACTTGGAAAGCCACAGAGGTTCATTTGGGAAAAAAACCTTCTCGAAAAAAACTAAATCCTCGGAACTCGCCTGTTTATCCAAATTCATCTGAACCTTCTGGGGACAGTGACTTTTTAGGGTAAAATAAAAACAAGTTCAAGTGAGTTTTCCATCCCTGTGACATTACGGTGATTCCAGCCAATCTGAAATAATTTTCCAAGAAGATTTCCTGCAACCTCACAGTGATTAAAGGAAATAACATTGTGAATAAAGGAACATTCTTCAAAGTCAATGAAGGAGCCACAAACTGCACATTCTCACAGAGAGCCGGAAAGCGCCGGCGCGAGGTGGACTTTGCGGTGTGTGGCCCCCCAGAAGGAAGAGGGTGGGATGCCGGCTCCATCCCTCTTCCCCGAGCAGGGGTTGTGACCGGGCTTCTCCCGGAGCAGGCGGCAAGGGAAGAGGGCCTCCAGGCTCCCCATGGTTGGGGGCGAAAGGCTTGGCCCCATGGACTCTGACCCCCTGGCTCCTGGTGAGCATCTGCCGGGTTTGGGATCAGGGGCAAGGAGCTCAGTGTCTCTCTTGCAAACAGCATGCAAGAGCCCATCAACCCTCTCAAAACCCAGGGTGACCCTGCAAAGGGCAGCATCCCACCACGGTGGCTTCATGCCACAGCTTCTTTCCTAGGAACCTCCCTGCTTCTCACTTTGCTTGAATCAAACCCTCAGTGCGTTCACTTGGCCGGGCTCTGAGATTGACATGGAAATGTGAACAGGCTTGAAAAGCCACTTTGGCAGAGGTGAAAGTGCTGCACTGCACCACTGGGCAAGTAGAGTCCTGCCCACTGCAGCCCCAGCCCACAGCAGCCCCCCGCACTGGGGGTACCCCAGGACTGGGACTGGCGGAGAGGGAGGGATGAGCGTACACCCGAAATGGCTGGGCCAAGGGGACTTTTATCAACCTGCCTTCTCAGCTAAAACAAAGGGAAGGGCGTAATGAGGAGGAGAGGAGAGCTGGGGAGAAAGGCGAGAGGAGGCTGCCTGGAAGCCCAAACACACATGCTTCAGTTGATGCTGTGTAATAAGGGAATTAGCTAATGAGCTTACTGTGGCACATGGACAAGTCCTTTAGAAATATCACGGCCACCTGGGGAGGCTCACAGAGGAGCTGGGCAGCCCTAATCTGCAGAGCTGGAAAGATGAGCCCGAGCCTGCCCCCCAGGACCAGCCTCGCTCCCTGCCCCGGGCAGCGCATGTCTGGGGGTGCCATGGGGGGCTGACACAAATCCAAGAAGGACTGATTGTGGAAATGGTAATAAACAGTGTTTTGGAAAAACAGCAGCCCACTCTCACAGCTGATCTTAGAAGGCTGCAGCTCAGCAGCCCCATGATGCCTGTGCAGCGGGGCTGGGGCTGCCTGGGGACCAGCGCAGTCCAGCTCCCCCAGACAGGCAGTGCTGCCCAGGGCCACCGGCACAGGGGCTTCCAGAAGCACAGATTGCTCCTTCTTCTGCACTGGCAGCTGTGAGACAAAACCGAATCATTCCAAAATCTGGATTGTTTTTTTTTTTTGAAAGTCGTTCAAATACAGCTCTATAAAATGCGAGCCGAACACAAATTCAAATGTAAGTGCGTGTGAACGTGCTAACTTGAAACGAAAGTGGGTGAGAGAACCTAACGTTAAAAGTCACTTAGAACAATGCAAACTTCAAATATACAAATACTTATCAAATACTTATTTAGAAAGTGGCTTTTAGACAGTGATCAGGCTGGGCTGCAAAAAAATTTATTTGCTGATTAATATTGAACTCATTCTGGAATTCGTGCAAGTAGCAGTATTTGCAGGAATGAACAACAATGAAGACAGAACAGTCCTCCAAAGAAAAAAGAGAAACGCAAAATCCCGACCCAAAAATGAGGCTCCACTTAAAAAATTACTCCTGCACTAGTGAGGATGGGACTGAACCCAGACATTTGCTGGAAGCGTGGAAATTGAGGATTTTTATTATTATACCGAGGTAGAATTATTAGTATTAATGATATGAAATATAAACTATAAAGCCTATACTTTTTCTGTATAAAAATTACTGAAAAATTTTGTAGCCAAAAATAATTAGATTGAAAACTATTCTACGGAAACAATTTTCATTTAACTATTTAATAGCATATTTTGAAACAATTTTTTTCTTTCAGTTTCCTAAACCAGAAAGCTGTTTGAAACTTAGAAGTGCTGTGTTTTCATGTTTTCTTTGTCTTGTTTTTCTCCCCTGCCCCAAAGCTGCTTGAAGACTGCCTGACATTCATGCTGGATTTCCTCCTCTCTTTTTTCATCTTTTATTCCCTACGCTGACACTTTTCAAAGCTTTGACACTCTTGTAAAAGGAAAAAAAAGAAAACCCTTAAATGCAATATCACTTCCTCAGCTATTGAAGGATTGTAAGAACAAAAGTAATAGAAGAAAGAAGAAAAGATTCTCAAGGTTTTAATAATTTGTCAGGTGCAGTAGAAGCAATTTGTGCCTACCTAGAAAATGGTGGGACTTGCAGCTGAATAAGCCTGGATTCTTTTCCCTTTTTTTTTTTTTTGTGAAAATCTTTTCTGAAATGCTTTAATTCGATTTTTTTTTTTTTTTCTTGGTAGGGAAAAATCAGGAGCTATTTTCTGGAGAACTGGTCTCTGATGAGCTGGGTTAATTCATGCCTGGAGGATGCAGGGGCAGGGCAGAGCACCGGGAGCAGTAGCAGGGCAAGGGCGCGGTGGTGCCCCAGCCCACCCGGGGGGCTCAGCTCCCGTGCTGCTGGGTGTGAACGAAACCCCCGGCTGCAGCACCAGGAGCTGCCGCTTTTCCCACAGCTGGACCCTCCGGCGGATGGGGTGATGCTGGGGGGAGCGTGCCTGTAGGGCTCGGAGGTGACATGAGGTGCAGGGATGACCCTGTAGCTACTGCAGCAGCAAGAGCTGGGGGCTGCAGGGCCGGGGGAGATGCCAGTCCTGGGCACAAGGACCTTGCACACCTGCGATATGGCTAAAAGGAGGCAAACAGACACAGCTGGTGTTTGGGAAGGAGGGCGAGATGTCCCCTTGGCTTTCCAGCCGGTCGCCTCTGTCCCAGCTCAGCCAAGGCACCAGAAGTGCTGCCCCAGGCCCCCACCCCATTCAGGGACCACGACTACCAGCATCGCCGCTTCCTGGTGGGCTCAGCCCCTCGCCCCCTCCACACTGGGGTCCCTCCCCGGCTCCCTGCACCTCCGAGTGTCCCCTGTGGGACAGGGCACAGACCTATGCCAAGGCGGGGGGACTGTCGCTCCGCAGCAACGAAACAATAGTCAGCAACGATTATTTATTTTGCAAATAAATCAGCGGGTCCTGCAAAGCGAAGGGCTGGAAAACAGCGAGTTTAGATTAGACCCTCCCCAAACCCCGGCTGGGCCTTAAGCCGCTGTCAGGGCTGCAGAGAAACAGCAGCGAACTCTCACGCAAATGGCCTATAAAAAAGGCCCCTGTCAAAGGCACCTTGACCTGGAGGCTCGCTTTGGTGCTGGGCTCCCCAGCGGCCCTCCCCTCCCAGGGCTGCGCTCTCCTCGCATGATGTATTTCCCCTGCCTTTTTTAGAGCTGCATTATGTTAGCTCCAGGAAACAGCCTCTTCCTTCTTATAAACACAGCCCTGGGTTACTGACCAGCGGCCCTGCCACTCCACAGCCACTCTCTGTCCATCCATCACACCTCGCTGTCACCCTGGCAACATATCTCTTGGACCGGTCCGGCTCCAGAGATGGGAGAGGCAGGCGGTGGAGCGAGGAGAGGGGGGGGAACAACCGGGCGGGGGGGTTGTCACATACGCAGAGCACAATTCCAGCCTGCTGACTAATTCCCTGGAAACCCTGGGGCTGCACAATGAGAAAGCCGTTCCGAGGGTTTCTCGAGCCTTACTGGAAGGTCAGGCGAAGGTCAGTGCAAGGACACAGCTCCTACTTTCCCTGCCGTCAGCAAGGGCGGACGGACATGGGCGAGCCGCGGGGGTACCGCGGGCGCACAGCGGGAGGGATGTTTGGAGAAGGGCGCCTGGGCCCAAGTGGCCCCGTGATGCAGCATGGTGCCTGTTCACCACTGCTGGGCACAGGGGACATGCCTGGGACGGGGCCAGAGGGGTGTCCTGGCAGCCAGGCTGGCGTCAGCGCTTCCAGCAGGATGGGGCACAGCCGGCAGGGTGGCCTTTTGCTTCCCTGGCAAAGCGGGGAGCAAGGAAGGGAAGAGCTGCCTTGGCCCCACGCTAACTCCTGACCACCTTTGTAATGGCCTCAGCGCCCTGGGACTGTTGGCCTGACACGGCATCACTGCACAGGTCATTCCCAGTGCAGGACAGGTCCCAGGCAAGAGCACTAGGACAGGTCCTGGGGAGACTGTCCCAGCCATTGTGGGATGCCCACGGCCTCCAGTGCGCTGGGACATCAGTGGCACAGGGACCAGCAGGAGCTGTATCAAGAGAGCCAAGTTGCCCTGTCACTGCTGTCACAGGGATGTATTTTGGATGAGCCTAGGGTCCATCCCGGCCTCTTGCATGCATGACTGAAGCACAGCAACTGCAGGAGGGGTCCAGCAGTGCCCTGCTCCTGAAACACCACCCTTGTCCATTTCCACCTGCTCATCCTTCACGTTAAGCCTTTGTCTCCAAGAGGAAATGCCATTTAAAGGCAGGTATTTCAAAAGAAACGGGTGATCTCTGCTCCCTGAACAACACAGCACTTCACTTCTGCCCATTCCTGGTGTAAAGCTGGGAGTCAGGTTTACATGGGTATAAAAAAAAAAAAAAAAAAAAAGGTAAAGCTTTTAAGGACGGATCTTCACAAACCCAAACCAAAGCCCCATGAGGGCAAATCCTTTCTAATCCATGCTCTTCCTTAGAGGTGTAAGTGGAGTGGAAGGGTAGGGGCGGGGGGGGGGGGGTGTTTAAATGTGGAAAACTGAGTTCCACATCCCTTTGGTCTGGCAGAGAGCCCACCGATAGACTAAAAACAAGTCTGCAGAGAAGCCTGTGTGGGATAATCCAGCTCTGGCCCCCAAGGGGACGAAAACAATTAGGAATCCTCTCTCAAGTCTCCACTCCAAGATAGAAAAACAGTTTATAATTTGGCCCAAAGTTGTTGTTAGAAAGTTCTGAATCATCAGGATACACTAACAATTTCTGTGCAGTAATTACAAGGAGAATTCATTTGGTGGACTCAGAGATAAACTATTAACAGAAGCTTTCAAATCTCCCACCTGCCCTTCTGCATGCAGGACCCAGGGGCTGTTCTATTTGTACAGTGGCCATCAATGAGGAGCTGTCACAGGAGGGAGCAACATGAGCAGCCGTGGCAAATATGAAAAGTATTTTAAAGGAAAATGAAAGAATGGGTGTTTATTAGACATGTGCAGACCAAGTGCACCACTCCACCATTAACCCTTCCAGGCACGGTAGCCAGCCAGGGAGATGTTTGCCTTCGCTGCCCCTGAACATTCCACAGTCCCCACCCATGGCGAGCGTTCTGCTTCCAGAGAAAAACACACTATGGTGTCAGAAGCTCTCACAGTGGCCTCTGGAAGCAGCATGCAAAATGCAACTGAGCCTGCTAGGCTCTTGGCCCATATTTACCCAGAGGAGACAGAAAGGATGAAGTCCCCCAGCCCCCGTCTTCCTCCCTAGCCCCCAGCTGCAGGTTGCTGTAAGGCAGGCGGGTATTTGTGCACAACCCTGCTGAGCTGCCAGGTGGCAAGTTACAGCTGAGAAGATGAAGTTGTGCAACAGCCCCTGACTGTGGGTGCCCCTTGGGGCCTGTGGGAGCCCCTGTAGATGAATGCTGGCAGAGCTGAGCAAGTGCCACCACAGCGAGGCAACTGCCTGTGCACGGCCCCACACACGCTCAGCCGAGGTTGCAGCACAGTTTAGGCCGAAGCTCCTTTCTCAGCCCAATTACCCCAAAACCACCCTGGCAAACTTGCAGCTGTGTGCCATTTTTGGCGCAGATTTGCCAGCTCTGGGGGCAGCCATGCCCAGGATGGCCTCATCAGCATGGGAACAAGCCCCGCTTGCAGCCAGAGGAATCTCGATTAAGCAGGGAGAGAAGTGGGGACTGGCTGCCAGGCAGATGCCCTAAACAAGAGGAACTTATCAGCCCTGTTTCCAAGATGAGACGTGTCACCACCTCACGCAGATCCAGCCTGGCCACTGGGTCCTCAACCAGCATGCCTGTACAGAAGCACGAGGGCTTCCCTCTCCCTGAAGGATGACATAGAAATAGCCACTAAATAATTTGCGCGGTTTCTTCTAGAAAAGGCTTTGCTCAGGCTAAGAAAAGCGTGGCGCCCACAATGCTTCGGGGGAAGGCGGTGGACAGGAGCGGGAGCCAGCGTGCAGCTGTGCTCACAGCCCCGTGTGTTTGCGGTGGGCCGGCCACAGCGGCAGCGCAGGGAGGTCCCCAGCCCAGAGGAACACCAAGTGCCGCGGACAGCAAGGAACTGCTCCGCCAGCACACACAGAGCAAAACCTGACATGGCTAATTCCTCCTGTTTATTATGTAATAAAACGCTTTCAAGACCTGTTAAAATTTAATTGGTTTAATCTCAATTGTTCCCATTTTCTACGGCGCATGCAAGCACAGAGCCTGACCCTGCCACTCTCGTGTGAACTGTCCCGCGGGCTGCGGTGGGAGCAGGATGAAACCTGCTGACCTCAGCAGGATTACATGCATGAATCAAAGCTGCAGGCCTGGGCTCGAAGCTGAAATCCAGCACTGGGCAGGCTGCCAGCGCAAGGCCCAGGGTCCACTTAGGCTCCACTTAAGCCCTATGGGATGCAAGTGGTACGCAGGCCTGTTGATGTGAGCGGTAAGCAAGCCTCACGCTGGGCCTCTGCTGAAGGATGAATTTCAGCCCAGCTTCTTAACCACATGGACGCAAACATGCAGCAATGGCTTCCAAGGCATGGAGCAAAGATGCTCCCAGGAAAGCTGTGGGTTTTGCTCTAGCAAGGGTTGGTGTACATGTGTCTGCAGCAGTGTTGTCCTTCTGCTGGACAGGGGACCTTCTCATCGCATGAGCAGTAAACAGTGATTTATGACAGCTTCTCCTCCAGAGGAAGAGGTGTTTTCTACCCTCTGCACGTTCACAGTCATGGGGTTGTGTTGTGCAGCAGGGTGGCTTTGTGAAGCCTGGATATCCTTTGTGCACGAGAGATGCCAAATAAAAGCAGGCAGGTGGGGGTCCTTGGCACTGACATTTCCTATCCTTCGTTGCCTCAGATGTAGGATGACCTTTACCTGCTCCTGCAAGTTGGTTCTCGCCAAGCTCAACATGTCAGCCTCAGTTTCAGAGGTCCATTGGGCACTGAAATCAAGGGCAGCCTTCCCTTTTGTTCCCAAATCTACCAAGCTCCCCTTGCTGCATTGACCAGCACCCTTGCATGCACCACTCCTATCCCCCAAAGTGCTGAGCGTTGTACACAGCTATTGGTACCCCCCAGATGAAGCTCCCACCTTGGAAACATGCATTTCTCAGGATGCTAAGGAGTCTGGCTCTGACTCTCAGAAAACACATTTCTCATCGAGGCTTTGCATTTGGGACATATTTCCAAGCCATACATCCCTGCAAGAACTGCAAAGCAGAAGTGAATCAGCCAATGCCAGTGGAGCAAGAAAATACTCAAGAAAAGCAAATATTTGCAGTGATGTATTTCTCAAGAAAATGGGCATTAGATGGCTGGTTCTTGGCAACGCCAAGGTGGGTGTTCTCAGGACTCTGCGAGGTGCAGGCAAGTGTCAACTGGCAGACCCGAGTGGGCAGGACAGTCTGGGCACTGCCTGGCCAAGGCTGACAGAGCAGTGGGAGACAAGATAGCACGTTGTGGGGCAAGTGTGCAGCATCCCTTGCCCGGACCTGGCTCTGCCGCCGGCAGAAGCCCTCTCCTCTCCTGGGGAATGAAGATAACGTTTCGTTTCAAAGAGATGTGAGAGTCATTCCTGGGCAAGTGGCGGGGCTGGGATAAAAGCTGTCCCTTACCCCGGGAGACGTGTCCAGGCGGGCACACCGGGGCAGCACGCCCGGGCTGGGAGCTGCTGGCGGGGCTGCTCCGTGCCTCCCGGAGCCCCCCAGTGCGCGTCCGCTGCGCACCGAGGCTCGGTGCGGGGAGAGCACGGCCCGGGAGCGGACG
>JAVJGJ010000062.1:25203703-25215278 GCA_035590215.1 Microhierax caerulescens
GGCGGGCGGGCGGCGGCAGGCGCGCATGGCCAGGTGAGCGGGGACGGCCCGGGGGGTCGGGGCCGGGGCCGGCCCGGGTCTGGTGCTGAGTTGTGGCCTCTGCCCGCAGGATCGGCGTTTCCTGCCCGTCGTGGCGGTCGGCGGGACCTTGCCCGTGCCCGGGGCCGCGGCAGCGCCTGGCTGCGCTGGGAGTGGCCCTCACCGTGGGGCTGCTGCTGCTGCTGGCGGCCGCCACCCCCCGCCGCTGGGCCGCGCCGCCCCGCGCTGCCCGGCGCGACGAGAGGTGAGCGGGGACCGGGGAGCTGCCAGGGGACCGGGACTCAGCGTTGCTCGCCGGGTCTGAGGTGCCCCGTCCCGTGTCCCACCCCGCTCCTCCGGGCCGCAGGTACTTGGCGCGGGTAGAGGAGCTGACGGCCACGGACACTGAGGACCCGGCCCTTAACTACGGGGTGGTCGTCGACTGCGGGAGCAGCGGGTCCCGGGTCTTCGTCTACTTCTGGCCCCCGCACAACGGGAACCCCCACGACCTGCTGGACATCAAGCAGATGAGGGACCGGAGCAGCCGCCCCATCGTCAAGAAAATTAAGCCAGGTCGGTGCCGCCGGTCTCTGCTGCAGCCCGCGGTGGGGCTGCCCAGCTCACCGCCCCCCTTCCCCGGGCAGGCATCTCGGCGGCGGCCCCCGCGCAAGCTACGTCCTACCTGCGCCCGCTGCTTCAGTTCGCCGCAGCCCACGTCCCGGCGCAGAAGCACAAGGAAACGCCGCTCTACATCCTGTGCACGGCGGGCATGCGACTGCTGCCCGAGGGGTGAGCTCCTCTGGCCTTGTCCCGGGTGGCCAGGGACCCGCTGGGATCCCTCAGCCGTGAGAAGCTGGGGGACACCTTCCTCGTCTCGAGCCTTACGGGAGAATTAGGAATCTGGGGGGTATGTGTGTGTTGGAGAAAGGAACGGGTGCTGGGGCAAGTGGCAAGGGCTGCAGGAGGAGAGTTTGAGCACGCTGGGAGGGAGCTGAGAGGAGCCGCTTTTTACTGAAGTCTCAAATGAACAGATCTAGTTCCTCGTGTCCAAAGTGCGCTGGGTGCAGCAGCAGGACTTGTGGGGCTGGACATGGGGTGTATTGCAGAGGGATTCCTGCTGTCTCTTGTGCTCCCCCAAAGGAGTGTCGCTGGTGAAAGTCCTTCAGTGTCTGCCCCTCTCCTGTGCTCTTGCAGGCAGCAAGCTGCAATCCTGGAGAACCTGGTGAGAAACGTGCCCCTGGAGTTTGATTTCCTCTTCTCCAAATCACACGCAGAAGTGATCTCGGGGAAACAGGAAGGTAGGAGCTGCCGCAAAGCACTGCTTGGTTCCCTTTAGTCTATTGCTGTAACGAGCCTTTCTGTCTCATGCAGGTGTCTATGCTTGGATTGGCATCAACTTTGTCCTGGGCCGGTTTGATCATGAGGACGGTGAGTCTGGCTGCTCATAGAGCAGCTGGGAAGGTCTGAGTGCCCCAGCACTGGAGCTAAGAGCAAGCTCTGGAGCAGGCAGTGTCTGCCCCTCTGGCCAGGCAATGCCTGATCCAGCCACATGTGTGAAGTTCTCCTGGACCTGGAGGGGCACCTGCTCCTGTCACAGGAACAGGTCCCTGTGTCAGGGGAGCACCTGCAGCATTTTGGGAGAAGAACCCAGGAGAGAGGGTTTGTAGTGGTGTTCCTGTGGTGGCTTCCAGCAGTGGATGCTTTGGGGGAACCTACAAAGCTGGGGGGCAGCCAGCTCCAAGTGCCAGAACCTGCTGCCCTGCAAGTGATCCTTGGGGGCTGCTTGCAGGGGTGGAGGAGCTCCATGAGGCTGCTTGGGGGGAGGGGTAATGGTAGAAGGGAGGAGATGCTGCCCCAAGCCCTACCCATCACTGACACGCTGCTGTGGGTTGCAGAGGAGGATGTGGTGGTCACTGTAGCGCTGGGGGACCAGGGAGAGTCCCTGGTTCGGAAACGAACGGTTGGGATCCTGGACATGGGGGGCGCCTCCCTGCAGATTGCCTATGAAGTGCCCGACTCTGGAGCCTTCTCCTCCCCGCAGCAGGTGCGTGTCTGGCTGGCCGGCCTTGAGAGCAGCCCCTGCCTTCCCTGGGTCACTGCTGATCAGGGACCTCTCTGTGTTCCCAGGAGGAGGCTGCGAAGAGCTTGCTGGCAGAATTCAACCTGGGCTGTGATGTGCAGCATACTGGCCACGTGTACCGTGTCTATGTCAACACCTTTCTCGGCTTTGGGGGCAATTTTGCTCGGCAGCGCTATGAAGAGCTTGTGCTGAACCAGACCTATGTGCACAACCGGTATTGCTGCCTCACCTAGCAGTGCCCCTGCTGCATCATTGTGAAATGGGGTGCTGGTTCCTTCAGGCCACCCTCTCCCCATTGGATTTGCCTCAAGAGCCGCCCGTGGCGATAACAGCTTCTTAGTCACACTGGCAGCAGCCAGGTGGCAGCGGCAGATGCCTGGGCTGGCACAGGGTGTGAGGGTGCTGCCCTTCCCCAAGCCCAGCGCGCGCTATCAGCACTGCAGCTCCCTGCATTCCTCTTCCTTCCCTCGCAGCAAGCTGCAGAGAGGCCTCTCTGGTGGCTTTTGGCTTTTCCTGCTCTGACTTTTCCTGCTGACTTTCCCTCCTTCTCCAGCGCTGATTCACTCAGCACATCTTTCCATTGCATCCCCACCTCGAGCTCTCCGTCTCCCGTCTCTCCTTCCCTTCCCAGAGTACTACGTGAAGCTGTCACCAGAGGCAGAGAGGTTTGGTGCCCAGGTACTCCTGTGCCAGGAGCAAACCCTGCCTCCAGATCCGCAGGGGCTGCGCAGGGGCACCGGTCCCCGTGAGCTGGGGGGGTGGGCTGTGCCTTGTTACACCTCGCAGGTGCTTGGGGCATGTGGCCACAGGTCAGCGTGATGGCTCTGGCAAGTTTGGCCTTGGCAGGAGGTGGCAGGGTGGGTGCCAGCACTAATGGGGTACAAAGGGGCGCAGCCTGGTCTGGTGCAGGGGGTATATGGACACAGGCAGTGCTAGACTGGGCTTCTGGGGGGTGGTACAGGACCTCTTGTGCAATCGTCTTTCCTTCCTGGCCTTTGTTCCAGCCTGCATGGCCAGCAGACAGGGCTGAGCCCTGAGACACCCTTCCTGGACCCCTGCCTGCCCATAGGGTTGGAGGACACGGTGGTGAGGGGCGGCCGAACCCTGTATATCCGGGGGCGAGGGGACTGGCCAGCCTGTGCAGAGCTGCTGCAGCCCCTCCTGGCCAGGCCCAACAGCAGCCAGGCCTCCCTGGTGGGGGCCTACAAAGCGCCCATCGACTTCAGCAACAGTGAGTTTTATGGCTTCTCCGAGTTCTTCTACTGCACCGAGGACGTGCTGCGCCTGGGTGGCCACTACAGTGCTCCCACCTTCACCTCTGCTGCCCAGGTGGGTGCTGCCCCAGCGTGGGGCTGGGGAGCTGCTGTACCTGCAGCTGGGAGGGAGCAGGGGCCGTTTCTCTGCTAAGCCCCAACTCTTTCCCCCAGGAGTACTGCAGCCAGCGATGGCAGGTGTTGACCCAACGCTTCCATGGTGGCCTCTACTCTGCGCACGCTGATGAGCACCGCCTGAAGTGAGCAGCTTTGCTGGGCGAGTGCCACAGCCCAGCCTCCTATGGGGGGCTTTCACTGGGGTAAGGGACCGCAGTGTAGGTGGCAACATCTGGCTGATGCTCCTGCACACCGTGCCTGCAGGTATCAGTGCTTCAAATCGGCCTGGATGTACCAAGTCCTTCACCAGGGCTTCCACTTCCCCCTGGACTACCCCAGCCTACGCACGGCCCAGCTGGTGTACGACCGGGAGGTGCAGTGGACGCTGGGAGCCATCCTCTACAAGACGCGGTTTCTGCCACTCAGGTACCGTGGGCTCACCACGGCATTGCTCAGGGAAGGGTGCTTGGGGAGAAGCTGGAGTTACCGTGCTGGGTGAGGGCTCTGCCACCCCCAGTAAGGGGAGTGGCGGTGCAGACCCTGGTAGGACCCCATGGCATCTCACAGCCAGTCCTGACTTTCCACAGGGATCTCCGGCAGGAGAGCATCCGGCAAGCACATGCCTCCTGGCTGCGACTCTCTTTTGTCTACAACCATTATCTCTTCTTTGCCTGCATCCTGGTTGTAGTGCTGGCCATAGTCCTCTACCTCCTGCGGCTGCGCCGCATCCACCGCCGGCAGCTGCGCTCTGCCCAGCTCTCCCTGCTCTGGCTGGACAAGGTGGTGGTGCCGCTGGGCCAGGGCAACGGGCCGTGATGCCGGTGGAACCCACCACACAGTTGCACCAGCAGGACTGGCTGACAGCCGGGGCTCTGAGGGCTTGGACTCTTTCCATCTCGACTCTGCGCTCCATCTCCACATCAGAACCAAAGCCTGTGGGCTGGGGCAGCTACGGACACCAGGGCTTTCCTCTCTGCCTCACCCCAGTGCTAATCTGCACGTTCCCTGGCCTCTGGCCTTTGCCTCGCTATGAGGTGTAGAGCAAAGTCCTCTGCTGCCAGCGGGCTCAAGGCTGCAGCCCTGGCAGGTCCCTCAGATAAGCAGGACACTATCGCCGAGGCGGCCAACCCACAGCTGTGGCCTGAAGCGCTGGGCCACCCCATGACTCAGCCACCAGTTGGCAGAGCCAAGCTGGTGGGCTGTGCTGTAGCTCATCACCTGGGATGGCCTTTCTGCAGTCCCTCACAAGCCCACAGACCGGGAACGGCAGTCAGCTGCAAAGTTACTGCAGGAACCAGGTGAGCTGTGAGTCCCACCGAGCTGCTCTACCCAGCTGGGGCCCTCTCAGAGCATTCCCTAGGACATGTCCTGCTCTTTGCCATGTCTTCCTGTCCTAGCCCATGTCCCAGGCACAGTCCTGAGGGCTCAGAGGTTGGTTCCTAAGGTACCACCTAACTGAGCTGCCTTCCCTTTCATACATCTCCTCCTGGGCATGTCTGCCCTGTGGCACCCCATGTTGATCAGGCACTACCACCAAGACATGCTCTCTCCCCTGTGAGTGCAGGCTGGGCCTGCCCGTGGGGGAAGCACCTCACTCCAGCCCAGCTCACTGCCCCAGGGCAGGTCTAGGCTGTGGCTGTGCACACAGGCACAAGCCGTCCTCCCCTGGGGCTAAAGCCCACCAATGACCCAATTAAGTTTGTCACTTTTTACTTGAACTCAGCTGTTCTCACTCCTGTTGCAATAAAACAAACCCCTTGAGCCATCCAGCACTAGTCTTGTTTTCTAGCAAGTACCTCCCCAGCAGCGACAGCTCCCAGCCAGTGGCATGACTGGGGTCCAGTCTGTGTATTCACAGCGTTGCTTTGTGCTGTCACAGTGGGATGATGGAGCTGCTTTCTTGCCAGCAAACTGACAGCTGAGCTCAACTGCCAAGCTGATAGCGGCAAGGGAAGCTCTGATCCAAAACTGAACTGTTTGATCCCTGGAGATGGCATCCTTTGCTGTCCTCCTCCCTCTTAAGTGGAAAAGCCAGGAGCCCCTGGAAGATGTTGCTCCCTGCCATTTTACCTTATTCCTTATCCCAGTCTTGTGAAGCTGCCTGGGAAAGTGACCACTAAGCTTCCCCAGCTGCTGCACAGCCATGGGGATGGCCTCGAGCACAGCTGCCTACCACAAGAGAGGCTGGGCAGGTACCCAATTCTCCCTCTAGCACATGCAGTGGCCTGCCTGTGATCCTGGTCCCACAAGACAAGTGCACAGGTGGTATCAAGGATAAAACTTTCCATGTACCAGTGTGCTGCCCCAACCACCTGCTCAACAGCTGAGGATGCCAGCCTTGTTCTCACAGTGCAAGAGCATGGTTAGGGGGAAGGAAATAAGTCTGAATAAAGCCAAGACTGTTCCCCAGCCTCAAAGTAGCAGTTAACTGTCTCCAACATCACTTACTAGAAAAGGGATTTATTTCCACAACACAAATTTAGCAAACACAGACAAATAATAAATATACAGGTGAATTGTCTAATAAATAAGGGGAAACATAAAACACAACGCTCTACTCTGTTCTCAGAACCTGGACACAGATTGGGAGGTGGTGATGATACCTAGACACTACTGCAGCTCCCTCATTGCTGGGAGGGATGGGAGGAGACATAGCACCCCTCTAATCCCCTCCAGCAGGTTACCAAGCAGAACCCCCTGCCCTGCACCCCAGCACCTCCCTCATCACACTCAGAGGGATCTGCGTGCTCCTGATGTCAGCCCTCCTTTCTCCCACTCACAGACAGAACCTGTCTTAGCAAGGACCACCCCTACTACAAGGAATTGATCATACTACAGAGGATGCAATGGACTCCTGCCTTCTCAGAGAGAGGCAGCCGGTGCCTGAAATGACCAGGGATATGGTAACCAGTTGGGCAGCTTGGGCTATGAGCAGGGAGTTCACTTGAGGGGATAGGGCTGAGTGTACTGGAGGGAGCAGGGCAAGCACTGCAGGGACAGGATCTGGTGGTGCTACACACAGATCTCAGGATGGTGCTCAGCGTCAGTGACTGCAGCACTCTGACAGCTGAGGGGATCTTTCACTGGTAGCGTGGCTGCTCCCAGGCCAGGGCTTACTAGGACCTTGTCCCAGGGGCACTGCCTGCCATGCTCAGGGCCCCAGCCATCATTGGTCCAGGTTGCAGTGTTCAGGGTACACTGGGGCAGCGGGTCCAGCCTCTGTCCCAGCACCTCTGGGGGCTGCCAGGTACAGGAGGGTAGAGGCTGGAACAGCAGCAAGAGCTGGGGAAGGGAGAAAGGAGAAGTCAGCACCAAACTACACCCATGAGGGAGCCCCCACAAATCTAGAGAACCCCAGGGGGAAGTGCTCAGTTTGCTCAGGCCCAGCGCAGAGCCAGCTGCACCACATGGAGACCAGCTCCCCACAGCCACAATGCACAAAGGCCAAAGCATCTCCCACCCAGTAAGGGCCAGGCTGCAGCCCCCATCCCAGCCAGATACAAGCAGGCAAGCAAGGCCATCTCTGCCACCCCAGCCCTCTGCCCACTCACGGTGACAATTTTGGTGGGGGGGTCTCTGTTCAGGTGCCGGCCGCCGCTGCCGGGGGCTGCTCACTCCCAGAGGAATCGCACGTACCAGATGGTTTCGTTCTTCAGTTGCGGCCCGAACAGGGGGTTGGCCTGGGCCAGGATGGCGATGAGCCAACTGCAAAGGGACCCAACTTGCCATCAGCCCGGTAGCACGGGGGCAGGGCCTAGGATGCCGGGACGCTGCCGCCTCAAGGGGGGGCTGGCAGAGGGCCTGCTGCCCCGGGGGGTGAATGCCCGGGAGGGAGGCAGGCCACAGCCCGGGGGCAGCCCCGTTAATCTACGGGCAGGAAGCTAGGCGGCAGCCACCGGTCCCGGCAGGGGGGTGCACCGAGGCCCGGTCCGCAGTACTCACAAGAGGTAGCAGCACACGGCGGTGGTGACCAGCATCGTGATGATCACCCTGCAGAGACACCGGTGTCAGGGCGGGGAGGCCCGGTCCCGGCCCTCCCCCGCATCCCCCCGAGTCCCTCACTTACCCACGGTTCGGCCCCTTGGGCACGAACCAGGGGGCGGCGATGCCCACCAGGCCCCAGAAGGCGGAGAAGAGGACGAGCGGTAGCGCGAAGCTGTGCGCCGTCATGGCCGCCGCGCACCGCCAGGCCCCCGCCGCCGCCGCCGCACCGGAAGCCGCTGTGCCCACTGCCGCGCGCGCCGCCCAATCCGCGGCGCCCTGACGCCACCGCCGGCCACACCCCCGCTGCGTCAGTGACGGCACCGGCCTCGCGGCACCGACGACGTCAGAAGCGCGGGAGACCCAGCGGCGTCCGGCACCGTGTCCAGGGTGTCTCAGCTGCCGGCAGAGCCGCGAGGTGGCACCAGCCCCGCGTCCCCACCTGCCGGGTGAGAAAATCCATCCTCCCCCCGGCCAGGCATCGCCCCCGGGGCCCCCGTGTCACCGGCAGCCTCTATCCCTGGTCTCCAGCACCCCAAATCCCTGGGGATCGGCTGGAGGCTGGGCATCTGGCATCCTCCCAGCCCCAGAAACCCACGCGGAGATAGCAGATTTAGGGATTTTATTGGGATTTGGGCAATGCCAGGCTCGCTGCCGGAACGCCTCGGGCCAGCCACGCGTGGAGGCAGCATTTGGTCAGCAGCAGGGCGCCGGGGCAGGCGCACAATCGGGGTTCAGCCCCTCTTTACGGCCCGTTTTGGGGGCCAGAGAGGTGAGGGAAGCGGCGCCGGGGTCACGGCTCAGCACGGGCGGGCAGCAGCAGCAAACACAGCTGGCTCGGGGCCAGCGGCGCTGCCAGTTAATCATTCCTGGTCGTGGAACAAGTTCACGCCAGGGCAGCCAGTCCCGGTCGCTGCATTAAAAACAACCCAGGGAGAGGCGGGGGATGGTAGACACACACACCCCATCACCCCCATGGGGGCACCCTCTGGGGATCCAGCCCACCCATGGGACCACTTGAGCCCCCTCCGTCCCAACAGCTTCAGGGACAGTCCCATCCCCACTGACAGCCCCACGCATCCTTGCCCATACATGTCCCGAGTTCGCCAGTGCTCTGCCAGGAACACGGTGCTGCGCAGAGCCCATGGGCAATGTGTTGGGGAAAAGCAATTAAGCCGGCTGTGCCAATTAGTGTAAGCGAGTAGCTCAGGACTTTCTAATTAGTTTAAGTTTCACAGGACTGGTTTCCAAATGAGTCTCTGGGAGCTGCTCTGAGCCCAGCGACCTGGGGACAGCCACCAGCCCTGCTTTTGCAGCCAGGACATGACCTTCACCGCTCCTCCATCTGGATCCGACTCTGTGCAGGACCCAGACGTGCCACAGGGCATTGGTGACACCCAGCGAGAGCCGCTGCCACTCGCAGCCTGAGAATGGGCAAATTGTGACACCCAATGGGGGATGCTGTCTGGGAAGGTGCTGGGGCAAGCAGCAAAAAGCCATCGCAACAGGGAAATAAAACTCTGCCCAACATGAGGAGGCTGGTGGGAGCGCGGCCGAGTCAGCATTGAGCCCAAAGGCACGCTGAGCCTGGGGGTGCCCCCCAGCTTTGGGGTCTCCCTGGGCAAGCAGAGTGGAGCTGGCCCAGCTGTCCGCACACACATACCCCGACACCTTTACAAGCAGCTAATTTAAGACCTGTTGCCTTTTATTTTTAGAGAAGGACATCTGATTACGTCCTGTGGCACCTTTTTATATTGCCTGATACACTGACTATTTCAGTATGGCTGTTTATACCAGCAGTGCCAGTGCCACCTGGATGCCAGGGGTGAAGGTGCTGTTTGCTGGGGTGAGCGTGGAGCATCCCTGCCCTAAGGGGGAAAAGCCTCTCCCTATTCCCACAGGGCCCTGGTGATGTATCCCCAAAAGCACAGGGGATTTGCAGGGGTGCATTGACCCCATGACACCTCTGCTTGCTCATGCTAAGCAGAAAAATCAGCACCGCATCCTGAGAAAGCATGCAGTGCAGCCAGCTGGGGTAGCAGGTGGATGCTCAGAGCCTGAGAATTTGCTCTGGGCTCCCTGATTTTGGGGGATGTGAGCTCAGCTGGTCCCAAAGGAAAGCCATAAAAGAGCTGGAGGGGTTTGCTACAGCCCCACATACACCAGCTCTCAGGGGGTGCAAGCCCCTGAGGAAGGCGAGGTCCATCCCTGTGGGCCCATCCCAGATGCAGAAGTTTAACTTGTTTCCCAACCTCCTCAAGGAAACAGCCCTGTGGAGCAACAGCCTGGATTTAGCCTGAGCAGCAGAGAAGGCTGCAACCCTGCAACCCCTTCCCTTACCTGCCCCTCTTGCAGCCCCTTCACTCATCCAGCCGTCACCTCCGCAGCCCCTTCCCAGCACCCAGCACCCTGTCCCCCTCACCCAGCCCCAGCCCTGAGCAGAGCTGATGCCGACAAGGTGTTTGAGCCCAGCCCAACCACCAGCTGTGCCAGGGAGGAGGATTATTTGCTGGGCAAAATGCCACCCCTGCCACTACCTACACAATGCCACTCGCTCCTGGGGAGATTAGGTGACCATTCAGGAGCTGCTTTGAGTTAATCTCTAAGCAAACAAACTGATCCCTAGGATTATTTTTTTATTATAATTGTTATTCTGTAGGCAGAATTCAATGGCTATATCTCACACAGGGGCAGGCACGCACCCTCTCAGCATGGCAAAAGCCTGGTGGCCGGGATGCCCAGCAGATCCAGGGGGGTAGAAGAACCTCTACATCTGGGGGATTTTTGCTTTTCCTCTCTAAAGAAAGTTTTTGCGGTTCTTCCCCCAAAAAACCCCTGCAAGCATTGCTGGCACCATCACCTCAGCCTTGCCTGTGTGGCAGGGAAGGGGCTGCAGGGATTGCAGCCAGACACCAGCCGCAGCTGGGCTCAGCTTGTTTTGAAAGTCACGGGTATTTCAGCGCCGGCGTTTTGCAACCGTACAGCGTCACAACAACAACAACAACTGCAGTTTTACTTTGCAAACAGGGCCCGCAGCTGCCCAGCACCCCCGGCTCTTTCCTGCTCACGTCAGGCTGAGCTCGCCTGCTGCAACAGCTTCACCCATGCAAGTGTTATTTCCAAACCAGAAAATGGAAAATTACTTGAAGCACCATCAAAATTGAATATTTAATTTTCTTCCCTGCACTGAGAGAGGCTCAATGCTGCCCCATCCCCTGTGGGGCTGGGCTGGATGCTCAGCTCACTGCAAAATTCCACCAGGATGCTGCGTGCCCCAGCACGTGAGCCAGGAGAAACCATCTTCTCCTTCTGCCATGCGAGAAGCACAGGAAATATTTTGTTTCTGCAGTTTTAATGTTTTCAGATGGCTGCTCTCAGGGCCAGCAGCCCCGGGGGCAGCTCAGCCTCTGGCACCTCCGAAGCTTTCTAGGCTTTGGCAGCAGCCTGGTGCAACAAAGCCACAGCTATTGATTTTTTTTTCAACCAAAACTTTATAATAATACAAGAAATGATAAAACAAGGATGCTGGGAAGTAGGCAGCTGCCTCCATGCACTTCTCCAGCTATTGGGTGATCTGGAAGGAAAGGACGTGGCGCCCTTATCAGCACACACGTTCCCCTGCCTGCTTGGCAGCGGAGCCTTCCAGAGGTTTACGGCGTAAACATATTTTGCTCAAGCAGGCGGCCAGAGTTGAGCTAAGGATAGCTGGCTTGGTTGCAACCAGAGAGCCCCCCCAAAACCCATTTTTGCAGCAAACATCCATCTGTGAGAGCAGGGAAAGGGCTAAGCCCAGAGCCAGCAACCAGCCAAGCTTTGCAGCAGTAAATACAGGACCAAGAGCAATTTTCCCCCTCCTCTCGCCCTAGATCTGCCCGCCCGCCCCCCCCCCAGTGCTTACCAGCTCTTTACAAGCAGATTGACTCTCCCTCATTTTTTTCACACACAAACCCCGCTGGGAAAGAACCAGCTCAGGACCCCCCAGGACCATCCTGCAGTGCCACAGCCACCTGCCCCACCAGCACTACCTACCTCCAACCCCCCACCCCCAGCTATCACTACCTCCAACCCCCCACCCCCAGCTATCACTGCCTCCATCGACACGCTGGGATCAGTGGCATTTACACAG
>JAVJGJ010000062.1:25220539-25235546 GCA_035590215.1 Microhierax caerulescens
GCGGCTGGGTGCTGGGGTGCCGCGGCTGGGTGCTGGGGTGCCGCGGCTGGGTGCTGGGGTGCCGCGGCTGGGTGCTGAGGTGCCTCTGCCTTGCCCCGCAGGACTCCTGCAGGTGGTGAAGCAGTGCGTGCGAGTCCCCGTGTTCGTGATGATCCGACCCCGCGGCGGCGATTTCCTCTACTCGGACAGGGAGGTGGAAGTGATGAAGGCTGATATCCGCCTGGCCAAGCTGCATGGGGCTGACGGGCTGGTGTTCGGAGCCCTCACCGAGGACGGGCGCATCGACACGGAGCTCTGCACGGCGTTGCTGGGTAGGGGTGTCTCTGGTCAGAGGTGCTCGGCTGAGCTTGGTGTGAAATCTGCGCTGTGACTGCGGGTGTGAGTTCAGTGCTGCTCTGGCTGATGAGGTGGAAAGAACCGTGCAGGGTGTTTTGGTCTGCATGTCTTGTCTGTGGTCTTGCTGTCTCTCTCCGCCATCTTCAGTTTCATTCATTGTGATACCTGTGAGACATAAATTGTAAAAAGCTTTGCAGACCAAGGGCTGCTGCCACCTGCGAGATAATAGCAAGGTCTAAGAATGATAGAGGCTTAGGTGAGCTGCTCTGGGGGCATTGGTATATTAAGCTTTTGGATTTTCTCTCTTTTTCATTTTCTTTGCCCTTTGTTCTTTTCCTTATGTCCTTGCCATAGGTGTCTAGGATATTTCTTTCACGGGCTTTAGCCTTGTGGGTAGCTGGCAACTCATCTTTGTTTTTTCCTCTAACACACTCAGAAAAGATAATGGGAGAGAGGTGGAAATGTATAAAAGGCTACTGAAACTACAGTGGAAAATTGTTAGCCCAGACCCCTAATACATAGAGAGAAAGAGAATTTGTTTCTACATCTTTTCTATGAGCTACAGCTAAAGCAGGCCGAGCCTTTCCCTGGTTGTATGGTGCTGAGGTTCTCTCATGAAGGTGAATGTGCAGCAAAAGAGAGGGGTCTTCTCAGGGTTTGCCTCCAGAGGCAGATGGATTTGTTTTCATAGAAAAAACTGAGCTTTGCACAGTCAATAGAGCAGCTCTGCTAAAGTTTGCTGTGGTCTGAGAGCAGAAATCCTAGGTAGTGAAATAAATCACAAAAATAATCTCTCCTGTTTTAAGAGAGCACTGGTCCTGTCCCTTCTCTAGATAGATGATACAATATCCCTGTTTCCTTCCTGCAGAGAAAGACATTTCTGGTGGGAATGAGGGTTCTGCATGATCCAGATGAGGTGGGGGATTTTGGTGTTTCTCATAAAAACAAAGGTTTGTTGTTTTGTCAAAGGGCAGAAGAATTCTCTCCCACCAACGAGCAGCAGCTGTGTTGTTCCAGCAAGTACTGCAACTGTTCTGAGCTCCCCAGGAATGGCCTGAGAAGCCTTTGTCCTCTTTCATCTCTTGTACTTTTCTGGTTCTAGCACAAGGAGCTCTCTGTGCCAGCCCTGACTGACCATATGTTTTCTTGTTGCAGCGGTGTGCCGTCCCCTGCCAGTTACATTTCACCGAGGTGAGTCACCCGGGACACAGGCCCTGGCAGAGACCAGCCTCTGCCCCGCTGCCAGGGGAAGGTGGGATGGGAAGGGAGCTGATCATCATGTACTCTGGTGTTTCTTTGGAGGGGCAAAGCTCTGTGTTATGTGCAAGAGCAGGCTGTGGCTGTGCTGTTCCCCCAGGAGGGGAAGGGTCCAGGCTTGGTCACTGCCCTGGGTGAAGAGGACGTGTCTGAGGGCTGAGCATGGTGGCCCTGCCACTGCTGCAAGGGGGACGTTATAGTCAGGAGCTGTGGCTCCCTGTGGGGTTGGCCAGCTGTGAGAAGTAGCCTTCCTATTGTTATTTCCTGGGCTCCTGAGCCGGTTGGGGGACAGAGCTTGAGCACTATTAGCTGAGTGATTTCTGAGCTGTTGTGTTGGTCTCCCAGCCTTCGACATGGTGCACGACCCTCTGGTGGCACTGGAGACCCTGATTTCTCTGGGGTTTGAGCGGGTATTGACGAGTGGCTGTGACAGCTCAGCACTGGAAGGACTGTCCTTAATTAAGAGGCTTGCGGAACAGGTAAGTGTTCCCAGTGCTCCTCTGGGTTGCTATGGCTGCTTCTGGGCATTGCCTGGAGGCGGTTCCTCCATGGTAGCCCTGTGTCTGTAAGGGAACTTCTGTCAAGGAGCGATTGCCCTCCCTCTCTGGCTTGGCCTTAATGTGTATTCTCAAGGCCATGTGGGCTAGACCCCCGAGTCTCCCACAGCAAAGACTGATTGGCTTGTTCTTGCCCTTACTGGGAGGAGGGCGTAGGAATTGGTTTCATCAGCTGGTGTGATTTACCCACACAAACAGCAAAGTGAAGTCCCTGCCGCGGGGGGGTGTCTCACAGTTCCTGTTAAGAAAATGCAACGGATATACCTAAGAGGTAGCCAGACGGGATAGAAAGATAGGAGGAAATGGTGTCAAGTTTTCTTAGCTGTAACTGCAAATTCTTTTCTACTTTTTCTTGTAAAACTTGAGTAGTACAAAAAAGATGGGTGAGAATGCACAAACTGTAAGCCATGGTGACATCCATGAGCTTATGGAAGGCAATGCACGTAAGGTTTCTTTGCTGCTCCACAAATGCACGTGCAGCTGTAGTGCTGAGCAGTATCACTAACATGTTATTCTTCTTTCAGGCGAAAGGCAGAATTGTGGTGGTGCCAGGTAATGCTTTTTTGGCATTTGTAACAGCTCCTGTAGTCCCTAGCCCCTGCTTCCTGGGCTTTTGCCCTGGGATACACTCTCAGTTTTGATGCACCCGGATCTCCATTGTCCCAAGGGCTGTCTTTTTCCCCTCGGTGTAGATACTGTGTTTATCCCTTAGGGTATAGGGCCTGGGTGATGTCAGGTCTGGGACAGTGCCATCTGGGCTGTGTGTGACATCGGGATTCTTCCCGCCAGGGGGTGGCATCACAGAGCGGAACCTGCAGAGGATTCTGGAAGGCTCTACTGCTTCTGAGTTTCACTGCTCTGCTCGCTCTGCCCGTGACTCAGGGATGAAGTTCAGGTAACTGATTATTTTTATGTTTTAGCAAAACTGTAAAAGAAAAGCTGGATTAATGTGGACATGAGTTTGTAGAACAGGCATAAATTTCAAACAGCTTCGTGGGTGCTAATTGCACTGTTGTGGTTGGGATCATGATGCCTGGCTCTGTATTCTGCAGTGTATGAGTCCAGTGGCGCTCGTCATCTGGACATGAGCTCTGTGCAGAACTGGGTCCTTGGGGTGTTTCTACTTCTACTGCTGCCCTAGGACTTGTGAGTGTACTTGTGTGGCACTTGGGAAGGCAGGTTGAGGTGTAGTTTCTTATATGTTTAACATAAGCAAGTAGGATTTGGGAGGCCGGCAGGATGTGCCAGAGGAGTGAGTGAGGAATGGCTTACATTTGTCTGCAGGTCTGCACTTTGGTTCTGTTGATGCTGTTGTTTCTTTGGATTATTCTTGTATTACTGTATCACCTTTGGTTTGGGTGGCACCAGGAGGTTCTCTGGCTGCTGCTGAGACTAGGGGAGACAGTGGGTTTTTCTTTGTGTGTCTTACTTATCTGTATCACCTGCAGATAGTAACCAGTGGTTTTCCTGACAGAAATCCGAACGTTGCCATGGGAGCGTCCTTCTCTGCCCCTGAATACTCCATAAAGGTGGCAGATGTGGCCAAAGTGAGGACCCTGAACGCAATCGCAAAGAACATTCTGTAGTGGAAGGCACCGTGCTGGGACAAGAGCACTGAGACTCCAGGGTCTTTCCTGCCACATGGACAGATGGGTACTGCTTCCGTCCTCAGGCTGCAGAGGATGTGAACTAGGTGATGAAGCCTGACACCTCTTCCCTTGGCTTCCCCTGAATGACCAGTCCCTGGCCTGGAAACTTACGTTGGCCATTTTAAATAAAAGGACTTATTCCCAGGTGTTGCGGCAACAAGCTGTTCAGCAGTATTTGGGAGGAAGGGAGCTGAGCAAGTAGGGGGACTGAATTGTGTAGCACTGCATGTGATTGTCAAATAAACACTGCAGCTGCCTCCCTCTGCTGTGCTTTTTAAAAAATTATTTATATTTTACAGGTAGGACCATGATCTGTGTTGCATAGCCTGAATTAATCAGGTCCCTACTGCACCAGAGGAAAATGCCATCACATCCAGAACGCCAAGGAGGAAAACATCATAGCCACAGCTGGAAAACAAGGCCTGCTGTGGTCAGCCAGTAGGATAGCTGGGGGTCAGCAACGCAGCAGCTGCTGGGTGGAGAGAAGCACATTGATACATGGAGGTCTTGAGACCTCTCTACTATTAAGACAACCATGAACACATTAAGTTCTAATGGGAAGGAGCTTATAACTGCCTGAATGATGAGGTTGAGGGAGTTGAGGCATCCTGGGCTGTGGGTGGTGAGTGCTTGAGGTGGGGTGGTTGTATGATGAGACTCCTTGGGGGAGGCTAAGGCACTTTTTCTAAGGAAGTTTCCAGGTCCTCTTCCCAACATGAAGCACAAATGGCTTGTTCTCCAGACAGTTCTCAGGGGAATGTGCCTGTTGCGTTATGCTGCCTAATAGAATTGAAGCTTTAGACTCATCTCAGTTACCCTGCAAAATATCCAACAAGAGATCTGAACAGCATCTGGGTGGTCCATGAAAAGAGTAGATACCCAGAGATAAAGCACCTTTGTTCTTGCTGCCTGCTCTTCTCTAAAAGATCCACAAAGCTGAAGAGAAATCCCCTTGACAGCAGAGATAGCAGACCTTAGGAAGCAAAGTATAGGGTTCAGATTTGTCTGCCTGTCTGCAGTAGCGTCCAGCCTGTGAGGATGTACAGGAACATGTACTATTTGACAAGGTAGCAGCATCTTTTGTTGCCTTAAGCAGAATCACGTCACTGAAAACCTATAACCAAGACTAACAACATATTAGCTCAGAGGGTACATCTGCCTCTTCATATGGATCCGTCAGAGGTATTGGCATCTCCCAAAACACACCTTGGGAACATATGTATTAGTTCTCAACATCAGAGCTGGGAAGGAGATGGCTGATTAGTGCTGGAGTCAGACCCTGCTTCAGTGCTGACATGTGCAGGCAGTAGTAAGGATCCAAACTTGGAAGAAGAAATGATTAAACTTGTGGTTATAGTCAGTATAGTTCAGAATACCTGATTTAAGAATTCATGGCTTATGTTGTGAGTTTTCATGAGTCATGGTGATGATTAAGATATTGGTAGCTCAACATGAATATTCTGCTGACCCAGCTCCCCCACCCCTTGTTAACAGAATTTGGTTCTCTCTTTTTGTGTAAAGCTTAAAAAACCAAAACAACAACAAAAATCAAAGGCTTTTGAACTCATGGGGTTACAGTGTAACAAAGCAGAAAAACAAATCCTTCAGAAACAGAGATGAGCAGTGAGGGTGGGACTGATTTGTAGATTGCCTTGCAGAAGCCTCTGTCCTGGACCAGACTGTAAGGTGGACAGTTGAAAACTTGCATTTCTAACAAGATGATGGACAATAGATGGGCGAAGGCAGGGGAGCAGGGAGAAATGGTGTGATATTGTTGGCCAAAGGTGCCGAACTGCTTTGATTAGCTTGGTCCCAGTCAACATTGTGTGGGTATTGTAGTGAAGGGAGCTTTGTGGAAGGAGCTGAAGGACAATGTGGTAGTTCGGTGGGCTTTTAGGAGTAGCATATCGCAGGCATGAGGGTAGAGAAAGTGGGGGTGTGCCTGCTTTGAACATCAAAGATAGCTGGGGTCTGGTGCTGAGCAAAGCACTTCTGCTCTGCATGAGAGACCAAAGATGGGATGAGGATGGGGCTGTGACATCTACTGAAAACAGACCAGCATGGGACAGAGCAATAAATAGGAAGGTGTCATGAGCAAGTGGTCCTCTTGGCAGAAGCATTCCAGGTGGGTACAAGCAAGGCCAGAGGACACCTGTGCCAGTGAAAAGAAAGAAGACTTATGTCACCACTCTGGATGGAGAAGGACTGAGGAAGTGACTGCGCCATTCATTTTCTTATCCATTACATCAAATTGCTGCTCGCACCTCAGTGTATTGGTTCCAGCCTGGAGGACCTAGCACTAGAGTAGCTTTATTTACAAAAACAAGTGGATTTAATCAGACAAGCCAATAATAATTAACCAGTGAGCTGGACGTTGAACCTGTCTCTGCTATTGATGGTGAGGGTGAGCAATTACTCATTGTATCACCCTTGACTTCTGAGCTATCTACTAACTCCATGAACAATGAGACAGCAGAATCACCCAATTGTCCCCTTTTACCTAGTGCTCCTCAAGAGCATGCGTGATAAAGCAAATTCAGTTCCAGCCTTAGAGCAGCACCATTCTCACCTGCCCCCACATCATCTTTCTAAGCAGCAGGGTGATGATTTAGTGGCAGTCACCCTTCCCGGGGATGGTCCTCTGGCTGTCTCAGATGTTGGGGGTTGCTTTAGAATGAAAATGCAGTCTCTTTTAGGTTTTGTGGTCAGCTAGTTGCCAGAACATGCAGATAACTCTGAGATGTGGGAAAGGGAGAGCTGGGAAAGTCTCCAGGCTCTGCAGCCCAGAAGAAATTGGTAAAAGGAACACAGATGCTGGGGACCCAGACCACTGCAGCATGTGGTCTGCTGGGCTTCCAGATGTTGCAAGTTGCCAGGCCTGTAGCACTGCTTCCTTGCTGGGTGGCACATGAGGAAAAGGGTGCTGTCATCTGTGATTCCTGAGAGACCAGCCTTTGCTGGACCTTTTGGCAAGTTAAGCAGGTTTGTTCTGGCAGGAGAGGTCTGCTGCACCGAAGTACATCTGTAGTGGGCCCATATGAGCTTGTCTCTGTTGGTGTGCACTGTTGAAGGCTGCGATTTCTGAGCAACGGCTGTGATGTCCTGCAGTGACTCCACAACAGCAGCTTCCCTGCATCTCCCCTTTGGCCTCTTCCTTGGATCTTCTCCTCCCTTCCCCAGAGCCCGTGCAGTTTCCAAAGCCCTCGTGGTCACTGCTGTGGTCTGTGGTTTTGTGCAATAGCACCAAGTTAACAATTAACTGTGTGTCATCAGGGATTTTGTCCCAACACCACCTGAGGGTGTGTGGGGACTTTTGTCCTAAACATCCACCCAGGACATTCACAGCCAGGCAGAGTGAGGGGAAGGAGCTGCCATCTCTTCTGCCCTGAGCCATGTCGGCAGCCCTGGAGGAGTTCTGCGGCTCCGTCTTTTGGGTGAGTGGCTGCATCACCCTGCTGCCTGTTCTTGGGGTAGGAGGCTTAGTGGAAGGGGAGAGCAGTAGATCCCAAGGCTCACAGCTTGTTCAGCCAGGGGGACCCAACTGCCAGTGGTCAGCAGAGGTTCTGCTATTTATCCAGGACTGCCGTGGCACTGAGCGCTGTGCACAGCCTGCGTAGTATCCACAAGCCAAAGATGAGTGACAGCTTCTGGAGTGAGCCCTGTCCTGTTTTAGACCTGCAGCCCAGCTAGGAACATGGGACATCCTGCATGGACCTCTCAGGGAATGATCTGGGTCCAGCTTGGGGTGGTTGTGGGGGAGGCCCTCCCAAGTTCAGGCAGGTAGATGGGTAGGGGCACATCACCTGGGACCTTGACTGAGTGCTGCAATGCTCAGCCAGGGAGGTGGGTGTCAAGGAAGGGGGTGTGATCAGGTGGAGCAGGGTGGGCAGGAGCTGTAGGACTGCTGGCTTTTGTGCTGTGAGCCAGATGAGGGTCAAGTCATACCAAGTGACTTGGTTGTCTGTCCTTGCTGCCCCCAGAATGCCTCCTACCTTGCTCGTCCAGATGCCGACCTGCCTGTGTGCTTCCAGCAGACTGTGCTGGTCTGGGTCCCCCTTGGCTTCTTCTGGATTTTGGCTCCTTGGCAGCTCTTGCCCATGTGCAAATCCAGAACTAAGAAATCTTCGGTGACCAAACTCTACATCATCAAACAGGTAGAGTGGGGTCGAGGGGGTGTGGAGGGCAGACTGGAGCAGCCTGGGCTGGAGGGGTGGTGAGTGGAAAGCCCCTGGGCTGGAGTCAGGTGTGGGCTGGGGAGATGAGAAGTGTAGGAGAGAAGGAGCAATGGGGTGGGGCATTGTCTGGGACAGAAATGTAAAGGGGGACCCAGAACTAAGGTGTATCTGGGACAGAGGGATTAGCAGGGCTGGGATGCACTGGGAGGGAGGACAGAGGTGTGTACTGGGGCCTCTGACCTTGTGGGCTGTTTTCCTCCAAGCTTAAAACGATGGCAGTGCTGCTGTGGAAGTGCTGCAGCTTCACAGGGCCCTAGAAAGCTCTCCCAGGCCAGGTTTGTGTTGCAAAGGGTATAACGGTGTATGGGAGATGGTGCTTTTATGCCCAGCTGTGCTGTCTCCCAGTGGTTCCCAGTGCCCACAATGGGCTGGATCTCCCCTCACGGCTGCTCCCCTCTCCCATAGGTGCTGGCTACCTTGCTGATGCTGACAGCAGTGGTGGAGTTGGCCCTGGCGTTCGTAGAGGACACAGAGCAGGACCCCCTGCCAGCCGTCCAGTACACAAACCCCAGCCTATACATCGCCACCTGGGTAAGGGATCAGCGGGTAAATGTGCTGTGTGTCACCAGAGAGACAGGTGTGAGACTGTGGGGCCAAGCAGCAGAGAGCTTCCCTAGCACAGAGGTTAGCAGGAAGCCGTGTCCGTGCGGGAAGCATAGCCTGGGAAATGGGCAGCGACTAGCCCTGAACACGTGCAGGTGGTGCACAAGGGCGATAGGTTGCAGGCAGGTGGCTGGTTGTACAGTGCTCCCTCCCTTTGTCCTTAAAACTGCGGTAGGTATTATGCATATGTATATACACACACGTGTATAAGCGTATGGGTGTAGTGGAGCTTTCTGGCAGGAGCCTCAGCAGCAGCAGCGTGGGTTTCGCAGGACGGATTGCACAGCGTGAACATCAGACCGCGGCTCGCTGCTCTGATGTCTCGCAGCTTCCCATGGGTTGCTGCTCAGATTTGTGCAGTTGGGAAGTGCCGCAGGATACCCAGGCAGAGGAGAAAGCTGAGGATGTAGAGGCTGTTAGCTTGATGGAATACATGCGTGGAAGTTGCAGATTTCTTGTGTGAGACATGGGGTACTCTAGCAGTCTTAATAAAGCCAAAATGCTCAGCAGCTACAAGCAAAAGCAGCACCCCCGTTTGCTATCCTCAGTATTTTGTCGTGTTGTTTAGTTACATGTGCAGAGTTCACGTGAGGTTCTAAGGCAAGGGGGCTGCCCAGAGAGGCTGCGCTGCTGGCGCTCTGACCTGCCTTTAGTTCCAGGTCTGGAGGCAATACACAGAGGCAGGGTGTGACCCCTCACAGCTGGGCACATCTGAGAATTTAAGGTGAGAACAGCTAAAAAGAGAAACAGCGCCCTGCTGTAATGTCCGGGTGCCTTCAGCCCTTCCTTTTCTGATGAGGATCCTGACGTTATATCTTCCTGAAATAAACCTTTGCCCGACGCAATTAACTCTGAAGTTTCTTTAGGGTTGGCAGTGAGCTTGGTGTCTTCAAGGCAGTGAATCCCCGCAGAACACGTGTGCTGGCATCCCAGGAGACATGTCCCAAAGGCATGTTTAGAGCCCTGACCTAGTCCTGCAGCCCTACCTGAACCTCTGACTGATCTTTCTTCCCCCAGCTCCTGGTCCTGTTGATCCATGATGTACGGCGCTTCTGCTTGTGCAGAGACTCGGGGATACTTTTCTGCTTCTGGACACTCTCCCTCCTCTGTGGGGTATTGCCGTTCCAGTCGCTCCTCCGGAGAGCCCTGCAGGTTGGGTTTGTTCAGCAGGAAGCTCTGTGCTTCCCCATGGTCTTGTTCTGCCCTCAAAGAAAGTCCCTTCAGACTTCACCTCTTGACAAGCTCTCAGTGGTATCACTGAGGTCCCAGCTGCCCTAGGAACCAGAAGAGACCTGAGAAGTAATTGCAGTTTGAATTCATTCTGTTTCTTTGGGGGAGGCATAAGCTTTCCAGGACAAATTTCTCCCCTTACAGACCTATGAGAGGTCAGGGAGAAGCAGGGAGGGGTGGCAAAGGGAAGCTGAGTCAGGACCCAGAGTAAGTTTTGCATGGCCCTGTTGGGCTCAGCCACGTTCACTGTCCTGGGGATGGATCTCTAAGTGCCAGATGGCCTTGAGACAAACCCCCAGCAGTCTCTCTGGGCTCTCCATTCCTGCAGGCACCAATCTCCGATGTGCCACGGTTTGTCCTTTTCTTCATCTCCTATGGGCTCCAGCTGCTGCTCTTCCTTGTCTCAGGCTTCTCAGATGTTGCCCCAGAAACAAAGGAAATCAGGAAGAAGGTGTGACATCCATGTGGGAGTGTGCTTGGGTCTTGGGTACCACATCCTGGCTCGTGTGGCATGGGGTTAGGGTGAGCTCCATGCAGACGCTCCTGGCCCCTGTGGGAGGGAAGACCTGAGAGCTTCAGCGAGGGCCATGGCAAGAGCTGGAGCTTGCAGCCTGGGGCATCTGCTTGTGTGTCCAAGGGGTGATGCTTCTGGGTGTGAGATGGGGTTCCTGGGGCTGGAACTGGCACAGTTTGAAATTTCTGGGGTCCTTAATGGCAGGGGGTGCTGAGTCAACTCTTGTCAATGCTACCCCTCAGCATCAATTTCTTGGTACCCATTTTGTTTTGTACCCTAGAACCCGGAGGTGACAGCCTCCTTCCTGAGCTCCATCACCTTTGAATGGTACACCAGGTGAGCTGGGCTCTGTGGGAGGCTGGGTGAAATGTAGGGGTGCTTTTGGGCTGGCCCAGCCCTTTTTGGGGAAGCCTGCAGCACAGGCTGCTTGGAGTTAGTCATGAGAGGCACTGCATTCGGTGCACTGAGCTCAGGGCCAGGCTGGGTGTGAAGGCTCTGCATTTGCAGCAAGGACTTGCCAACAGGTGTAGTGTGGGAAGCTTGCTGAGGGGAGATTTCTCTGCTCCACAGCATCGTTATCAAAGGCTATCGCAAACCCTTGGAGATAGAGGATATCTGGGAACTGAAAGGTAAAGACAAGACGCAGGCTATTTATGCTGGTTTGGAGAAGAACATGAAGACTGCTGTGAGGAAGGCCCAAGCAGAACTGGAGAAACGGAAACGCAAGAAAAGATCCCGGGAAGGTGACCCAGACCATGGGAACAACATAAGCAAGGCGCAGAGCCAAGACATCCTGGTGCTGGTAAATCCCTTCCTGCTTTTGGCCTTGCACGGGACTGAGAGATCCAGGTCCAGCCCTGGGAAGTAGGGTCACCTTGCCTCCCTGAAGCCCCCTTTGCTGGGTTTTCCCCTCTGATTCTGCAGGGCCATGGGCAAGGATGGAGGAACTCATGACAGGGTCTTCCCTGTACTTGGCAGATCCCCATGTTTTGAGAGACCAACAGAGTTTTCATCTTTCTGCCCTACAGAAGGACAGCAACCGCCTTCAAGTCTGCAGTACAAGCAGCTCCCTTATTTCTGTCTTTCTCTATCCCAGATATCTCCAAGCAATGAGGTCAGAGTGAACATCACTCTGTGATCACCCCTGGTCTCAGATTCTTCCTGGGATGTCTGATTTTTTGAGAGATTCAGATGGATCTGGGGTTTGCAACGGTTGTCTTTGACAGACGAGAGGTGTTGCTGCTGGGGGTGTATGCCTTGAGCAGAGATCAGCGAGGGGGAACACAACAGGGGATAAAGCTAAGGCTGCATTTGGGCTGCCTGTGGTGCTGCCCTGGAAGCATCCTTCCAGGTGCAGGAAACCTGCACAACCAGCTCCTTTACTTCTGTGTGTGCTTCCCTCTAGGAGGAGAAGCAGCCCAAGAGGAAGAAGAAGGGAGACAAAGGGGACTCTGCCCCTCGCAAGGATTTCCCCAGGGGCTGGTTGATAAAAACTCTGTGCAAGACCTTCTGGCAGAACCTCCTGCTAGCAGTGGCTTTCAAGCTGGTGCATGATGGACTTGTGTTTGTCAGCCCCCAGCTCCTAAAGTGAGTCCTTTCTCTCTGTCCCTGTCCCTTCCCTGCCTTGGCTTTGCACCCAGCTCCACCACCTCGCTGTGAGCACTGCATCCAACCCCACCATCTCCATACGGGTACTTCTCCCAGCCCCACACCCTGGGGACTTTTTGTGTCCTCACCAAAGGCGTGAGAATGTGTTGGGTGAGTATAGCGAAGAACTGATCTGAGCTGGCTGTCAGCTCTTGCAGGGGATATCTTGCTCCCTGCTCCCAGCATTGTTCATTAAGCAGTCCTACTCCCTCCCCGGAGACAGTCCTGGCTCTTCTTTGGGGCCCTTCATGAGTCAGTCCAGCTCAGCCCTGGATTTGTTCTGCAGAGCTGCAGTTTCTGTGGATGATCTGACGTTAGTGACCCATTGCTGTGTGTGAAATGCAGGTCCCTGGCAGAACAGGGACACCCAGCAGAACAGGGGTCCCCAGCTGGCTGAGCACTGAGCCAGCTGTCTGGCATAGGGTGTCTGTGCTCTTGTGAGGATGCTCTCCCTGTGTTGGTTTGGGGCATCTTGCTTAGGTCTGTCTCAGTAGGGTGGGGGTCTCATGGGCTCCTTTATCCTCCAGGCTGCTGATCGCTTTTGTGTCGGATGAGGAGTCCTTTCCGTGGCAAGGCTATCTGTACGCCATCCTACTCTTCCTGACAGCGCTGATCCAGTCCCTCTGCCTGCAGCAGTACTTCAGCTTGTGCTTCCATCTTGGCATAAATGTGCGTGCCAGTCTCATTGCTGCCATCTACAAGAAGGTTGGTATGGCCCTGTCATCGCCCCTGCTGGCTTTCCCCCAGCTGGGCTGGGGATACTGGCGTCCGTTGCCTGCCCCATCAACCTGGGGCCACTGGGGTGTGCGCCCTTTACTTCCCAGGAAGGCGCAGGGAGAACTCTGCTTGTGGGACACCCACCAGCACTGGGGACACTGTGGGTGCTAGTTCTGCCTGGGACCTGCCTGCTGCAGCCACGTGTTTGATAGCGACCAGGGGCTGAGGGAGGTTTCTCTTCAAAGCAGTGCAACACCTGGGGCAGCAGCCACTAGCATCCCTGCCCGGGAATGTGTTTCTTTCCTCCAGCATCCAGTGGTTCCTGGTGTGCAGGCAGTAATGACAACACCTGTGGCCAGCAGGGAGGCACCAGGACCAAACGCCGGGATCCAGCCTGGCCTGCTAATTCCCTGCTCTATGCCATGCTGCTGGCAGCCAGGCTGCTCCCAGACCGGCTTGCAGTGACTACGCTTTCTCTCTCCAGGCACTCACCATGTCCAGCGCCACCCGCAAGGAGTCCACAGTGGGAGAGACTGTGAATCTGATGTCAGCTGATGCCCAGAGGTTCATGGACATGGCCAACTTTGTTCACCAGCTGTGGTCATCCCCCCTGCAAATTATCCTGTCCATTGTCTTCCTCTGGGGAGAGCTGGGCCCCTCTGTCCTAGCTGGCATCGCAGTCATGGTGCTGCTCATCCCCATAAATGGGTTCTTGGTTGCCAAGGCCAAAGCCATCCAGGTCAGTGGTGGGTGCAAGATCCTCCCTGGCCTCCCACTCCTGAGGCCCACTGTTAATCACCTCACTTGTTTTCCACACTCCCCAACCCTTTCCTGCTATGCTGTGGATCTTTCCCAGCCTAGGAAGCTCATCTGACTTGGGCTGGGGGTGCCTCTGGCTCAGGCCAGAGGCACTGAGACGAGCAGGAGGCAGGTGAGACCTGTTCTACCATCACAGCTGGACTGGAACAGGGCTGGGTGCAGCCTTGAGGACTGAAAATGAGATCTTGCCAGCCATCAAATAAAGCTTTAGCTTCTACCTGACAGCAGGTTGCTGTTTTTTCCCAGGTTGTCCAGAGCCCCAGGGGCCAAGGTCCAGCTTTGTGGGATGGCTTCTCTGGGCTCCAGAGCCCACCCTTCCCATTCCTGTGGCAGCCCAGATGTCTTTCCAAGAGTGAGTTGCTACCCGGTTTAGGTGATCTCTGGCTCTTCTGTTTGTAGGTGAGAAATATGAAGAACAAGGATGAACGCATGAAAATAATGAATGAAATTCTCAATGGAATCAAGGTGAGCTGTGGAGTGGAGACCCCCCCAGGAAGTTGCTGCACCCCTCTTCTTGATGTTCTGTACCTGGAGGCAGCAGATCCGTATAACCCTGAAGCACCAGTGTTACAGTCTAGTTTGGGGCCCCTGTGTCTGGGATAGCCAAGCCTCAGTCCCTGCAGCTCCCTTGGCTTCCTCACCTTCCTCACCTTTTGAAAGGTTGGCTGGGGAGGAGCTCTGGGTACCTGGACCAAGACTTGAGAGCTAAAAGAAGATTTTCTGGGGGTTTCCTGGATTTCTGTGGTGGTGAGCAGGCTGCCGTGGTGGCAGAGGGGCTGGCAGTGACAAGTAAGCCAAGGATGAGGGAGTGGGAATGCTGTGGAGAAGTTCTGTAAGCCATGGGGCAGGACAGGAGGGGGGAAATGCAGTGACCAAGCAGGGTTCCGAGCAAGCCAGGAGCTGGTGATATGGATGTAGTGAGCTGAGTGTGGAGATGGGCATTCCTGTGAGGCCAGCACCTGCTCACCCTGCTCATCCCACAGATTCTGAAGCTTTTTGCCTGGGAGCCCTCCTTTGAGAAGCAAGTCAGTGAGATCCGGGCACAAGAGCTCAAGAACTTGGTGAAATTCAGTTACTTGCAGTCAATCTCTATCTTCGTGTTTACGTGTGCCCCCTTCCTGGTGAGTGCCAGCAGGCCTGGGGAGGGCTGCACCTTCCTCAGAGCTGGGGATGGGAAAGATTGGGGTCCTCAGCTGGAGCGCTCCTGCAGCGAGGAAGGGGCTGGCTGACAGATGCCTGGGATGCAGAGTATGGTCCTAGTTGCTGGCAGGAGAGCTGTGGTGGAAAGGGGTCCCATCAGGGTGGTGAGACGGAACACAAAGGAGAAGCGAAGCAGGAGGGGAAAAGGTCCCCAGTGGGAAGGCACTGCTGAGGGCTTAGGGGAGCATGAGGGGCTGGGCTGTGCACGACCACACCGATGGTGGCTTTCCCTGCTGTCTGTCC
>JAVJGJ010000062.1:25256727-25282013 GCA_035590215.1 Microhierax caerulescens
ATAGTGCTGCCGGCGGCAAAGCCCGGAGCCGGACCCCGCGCTGGGCCGGGAAGGCCGGGGTGGGCACCCGGCGGCGCGGCCGGGCTGGATGCACCCCACGGGCGGCCACGCTGCCGGGGCGGGCGGCCCCTGGGCGGGGAGACCCCCAGCACAGCCCCGGGGCCCGCTCCGTGCCTGGGCCGCCGGCCCGTCCGCAGCAGCCCCCCCAGGCCGCCGGGGCGCGGAGCGGGTGCCCCCGGCTCCCAGGGGTGCGGGCAGCCGGCCGCCCTCCTCCCCGGCCTGGGGCCCCGGCAGCGGCTTCTCTCCTGGTTTTCCGTCCCACTTGCGGCTCTCGGGCCGGCCCAGCCCCCTCCCGGTTTCACCGAGACATTTTATCCCCCAGCAGACCGCTGGGCCCCAGCTACTTTCTGCCCCACCTGCCCGCTTTGGAAAGCATGTGCCCCCAGGCCAAAGGCGCAGGCCGGCGCACGCCCCTCACCCCCCAGTGCAGGCAGCCCCTCCGCAGCAGCACTCCCGGACCCCGCGGCAGGCCCCGGCCCAGCGCACCCGGGCCTCACCTCCTGGGCCCCGGCAGCGCCCCGGGTACCCACCCGAGGCCGATGCTGACCGGACAAACGCCCGCCTGTTCCAGCCGGATTGTATTAAGAGTTGCTGGCATGCTCCAGCTCAGACATTTGTAAAACTATTTTTGCCAGACGGGCACTTCCAGATCCCCACCTCCCTTACCTCTCTGGGTACAGCCTCAGGCAACAGCCGCCCAGCCAGGGGGGGTCCCGGGGACACCCCGCAGGGCTGGGGACATACCCTGGTACCCCGGCACCCACCGAGCGCAGCCCCCAGAGACCCCTGTGCTCCCAAGCGCTGGGCAGGCCCTGCTCGGCAGGCAGCCCCCAGCCATGCCTGTGGGGCGATGGCAGGAACCAGCGGCAGCATGAAACATGGGATGGGGAAGTGCTGCTTCTGCCCGAGCATCCCGCCTGCTGCCCTGCCAGGCTGGGGTTTTTGCACTGAAATGACCTAGGAAAGAAAAGCAGCATGGCTGAGGCGAGACAGCGACAGCCCATACCTAACCGAAACCATGCGCGCCCTCCCTGCTGCAACAGAAGCACTGGCATCGAACAGCAACTTCTCACAGCTACCAGGGCTGCGGATGGACTGCTGCGCCTCTTGCAGAAAGAGCAACTTCAAAATCAGTCCCAGGCACCTACCCAGCCGCAGCAAATGGGAAACCCAGCTCAAGTCCCGCTCAGAAAACATCCAGAGAAAATACCTGTCTCTCTAAGCTGTTGGCGGATGCTCTGCTTTGAAATTGAGCCTGGGGAGAGCCAAAAGGGACAGCTCCATGGAGGAAGATTTAGCAGCACAACCAGCAATACATTTAGCAAGCAATTATTGAGAAAAGCAGGCTTCACCGATTCCTATCGGCATGTAGCCTTGAAACTACCCCTCAACAGAGCCAAACTGCGTAAGGGAAAAGGGGGGGTTCAGCCAAGTCAATGGCTGTCTTGGCTCCCTACCAGGTAAGTCCCCAATGATGAACTTTATCAACTCATATGCAGCAGGAACCCTTGAGGAGGGCCTGGGAGCAGCTGCTGGGTTTAACATTTGCTGCTTGCATTTCCACAGCATCTGCAAAGCCTCATTAGCAGATGTGCCCTGCCGTGCAAGGCCCTCCACAAACATCCAACAGTGATGTCCTTCCCAAGACACTCTGAAGAGAGACAGACACGTGTACAGGAGGGACAAAGAAACACCGAGATAATACAGTCAGCAGGTCTCTGCAGCTGAAAGAGTTCAGAAAGTAACAAGTCATTTTAAAGAAGGATACTTTTTTTTTTAAACGAATGGCATTTGTTCTGCGGGAGAGCAAGCTCAAGTGGGATGACAACCTGGAAGAAGCAGGAAGGTGTTAATTTACAATGCAAACAGGCATGTGAAACGCAGAGGAGGTGGGTGGATGAGCTGATACTGAGGCACAGGGTGGCCTGAGAAAAATCTTGAAAATGAAGACTCGCCAGAACAACAGCCAGAAATGATCCATGCAGCAGCATTTGGGAAGACAAATGGAAAAGACTACATCTGCTTGGCCAAAGAATAGGATTTTGCATTTATCCCCAGGCAAAATGCCACCAGATGAAGCTTTGTACAGGTCATCTTGGGGGTTTACTACCAAACAACCCTGCTGCTGTGCTTCCAGCTTTTGCCATAGCTAAATTGCAGCCACATGATGTGTCTGGCTCCAGCTCACCAAAATGTAGATGGGGATGCCCAGTGCTGCTGGCAAACACAGCATCTCCCCACGCTCCACCAAGCAAACCCCAGGCAAGTAAATCTAGGTCAGGCCCTTTCAGAAAGCGCCCTGCAGCGAGGATTTGACTGACTGACACTCGCGAGACTGCCAGCTCTGTGACACCCTTCCTCTGCAGGTCTCAAATCCCTGCCTGCGGAAGGGAAATTAAAACCTTCCCTGCACAGGTTTTAAGCCCACAGTAGTCATCAGCTCAGCCTGCCTGACCTGGCATGATGTAGCTATCCGTTCTACACTCTTACACCGTATTGGTATTCACATTATTTTGAAAACTCCTATAAATGAATTCTACTCTGGCCTTCTTGCTGTTTCTGAATATTTCAAGATTCGTTTAAAAATAAGGCTACACTGCAGCCAAGTCTCTTAGGACTCTTGCTGTTTATCACTAGTCCAGCACCCTCCTTCAGCAATGAACTCAAAAGTCATCCTGCCTCTTTCCAAACATTCGCAGTTCAAAAAATTCAAGTACAGAACTTGTTTTTAATATTTGGCTCTTCTATCTGACCAATATGTGTAATACTTAGGATTTGTTTCTGGCACCTTTAAAAACTCTCACTTTTTGTATTTCATACCATCTCTGTTGATTGCCATCAATTTTTTTTTCCTGTTTGTCACACATTCTTGCATCTCTAGTAGCAGTTTTCCCTAAATGAGGCTTATTAAGCATTTAACTAAACCCACCCATTTCACAGCTGTGGGTTTTGGTCATCTAGTAAATGCTTTTTAAACAGATCCCCATTTTACTTCACAGATTTTCTATGTAAATGTTACCTTTCAATCTGAGTCATCATGCCCATCAGCTTTGGAGGCACTAAGACACACATCACAGCTGGAATGGGCCCCACTAGCCTGCAGGAATGAGACTGGTATTTCTAATGAAGCCACCAAATTCCAATCCAGTGACAAATTTGTGTTTACCCATGACACAGATGCCAAACAGGCATTCAGAAATACACTTCCAAAAACAATGTTCTCAATCACCATTTTCAGACTCAAATTTTGTTCTCTTGTAGGGTGCGTGAGCTCTGCAATCTGCCTCTCTAAATTAAAACTTCTAACAACATCATTTTCTCTAGTCCCTTTAGTGAATTTGCAACAAGTCTTTGGCTCTCTGGAACGGTCTGATGGTCTGTGACACCCTTCCAGGAGTGCCTGCTTTTAAGCTTTGCTAATTCCCCCACTGACACATGGGAGATTCAACACCAAGTTGTAACCCAGCCCCTGGCAGCGAGGTGTCAAGATGCAGCACACTCCCACTTCTGTCCTTCCTGTGGAGGCCATGATTTACTATCGCAATCACACGGCTCGTTCTGCTTGTCTCAGAAATGCCACTGTCATCAACTTCCTTCCCATTAACAAAACCTGCTAATTCTTATTACTTACCTCCTAGTGGGAGCACACACATGATTAGAGGTTTTCTCCCTGCCCCACTCTAGAAGCAGAGTTGACCCATGAAGACCAGGACGCATGTCCATCACACACGGGCTGGGAGGCTCACCCAAAGGGCTACATCGCCCCCCAACTCCTCGTCATCGGGGCTCACCTGCCAGCATCCCCCGCACCACAACAGGCTGCACCCTCGCAGGGCACCCAGGCTGCTAACGCAATCTGGAGAGGGACGAGGGACATGTGCTGCCCATCAGCACTGAGGACAACCCCTCGCACCAGCCCCCTAAGCATGAATCCCTGACTGGAGCTGCACCCAGCTGCAAGACAAGCCCAGCCCCAGGTTCACAGCTCAGCAGAGTCAAGCAGTGACTCAGGACAAAACAAACCAGCTGCAAATATTTGAAGTATGTGGACACCAGGAGGGGAGGAGCCGCTGCCTACCAAGAGAGGAGAGGGGATGAAACTAGGGCAGGGAATAATTAATCTGAGGGAAAGGCTAAAACTTGCTGCCAGGAGCAGGATCTGGCTGGGCTGAAAACTCTCACTCTGGACATTGGAAGTAAGCCTGTAACAGAATACATCCACTGCTCTGAAAGCAATGGACTGAATATATTCAGTGTCTCATTGCTCCTTAGAAGGAAGCCGGGGGTGCAGCAGACAGGTGCAATGTTAAAAGAGGATTTCAGCCCACAGAAGTGAATTCAGCCTTGGCAGAGTCCTGAGACCACGCAGCAGGAGATAAATCCAGACAAACCATAAAAATGAGCTGAAAAGGAACAGAACAGGGACACTTCTCCAGGGCCACTGGAACTGCTTGATGTCTCAAAGATGTCTGGTGCAGAGCCTGCTTAGTGGAGATGTCCCTATGTCATACAGAATTACAACCATCAACCCAAACAGCCTGTGGTTGTCCAGACATGAAGACAGCCCCACTGCATTCAGTGTGAACAGAGGATGGTCCCAAGCCACAATGCAGAAAAACAGTGAAGCAATATGGTGGTGTACAAATGGCAAAAAGGCAGAATTAAACAATAAATATTCTGTTTCTTTCCTCTAAAAAGCAAAGACAAGACCTTGCTAACTGGTACCCTGAAAAGCTGCTGCCAGTGGAGAATATCCAGAAAAGAGGGCATTCCTAATCAGGTTCTTCAGGGACTGTATTTAGGCTTGATCCTACATAGTATTTCTGAAGTAAATGGAAAATCACTGCCATCATGTAGAGAACTGAACATCAGTTCAACAGGATCACAAATAAAGATGAGGCATGAGTCACTGAGTGACCCAAGGTATCCTGAATGAGATGGAGTTATTCAAACCAAGCAGGTTTAACGCAGACAAATTCATTAATGTATTAATGGGGACAAGAAATGCAGCCACACGCAGGACTGTATCCTGGGGAGTAATGTTTCTACTTGGTTGGCTAAAACTCAGCAGGAGCTCCTCAAGTGCTGCAAAGCCAGACTGGGGTCCTTGGACAAAGGCATAGGAGTGCAGCAAGGTAAACCTCTGTTCCAGCAAGTGCTGACACCCACCCAGAATGCTTCATGCAGCTCTGAATTCCACTGTTTTAGAAGCCTCTGAACTGAAAAAATGAGCGAGCATCAAGAAGAATAAATACTGAACGGTCTTCCTGTGAGACTTTGCCATGACTATTTTAAGACTCCTCGCTACAAAGAACTGAAGACTGAAAAATTACTTAATTACAGTACGTGTCTGAGAAGAATATCTATCAACTAAAAAGCTCTAATTTAGTAGAAAAAGGTTGGGGTTCAGAGCTGAAATGCAACACATTAACATGCAAAAGCTTTAAGAGTCATGGTGACTAAGCAGCAAAGCTATGACAGGCGGGTTCTCCTTCTGTTGATGTGGCAGGCAGACAGACACATCTGAGTCTCATCCTTGAAGAGATGCTCTAACCAAGTAGCTGTCGCCAGGCTGCACCACAGAGAAATCTGTAAGAAGTGTAATAACTCTGCTTACAGAAAACATCAGACCACCTCATCTCTACTGGGGCTTTCAGATCCTGAATTCTGTTACTCTGTGGACAGGAGGAGGAACCTGGGAGAGAAGCAGAGCATTATATAAAAGGTGCCCAGCGCAAACACAGAGGGGAAAACAGAGCCAACTTTTTCCTACCAGCTGAGCAGGAGGGTGGGTGTCTGCCAAGTGTGATGGGAGGGCATTTGGGGAGGCTCCCAGGTGCCAGAGAGGTCTTACATTGAGGCAGCTACAGCAGCAAAGCCTATATGCCGAGGAGGGCTGCTGGTGGTGCCCCAGCAGAGCAGAAGGAGGAACGTAACAGGAACGTAACAGCAACCAGAAATGGGCCACAAGACAGTGTCTCAAAACACCTGGAGCCTTCCTCCCACCTTTCCTGCTGTGGGACGCTGGCCCTGAAGGTGGAGGCATCCTGCCCTGCACCTCCCACAGTCACTCCTGTGCTCCTGAGCCTGCCACAGCAGGGAAAAAAATCCAGCATCCCCTCCCAGCGCCCACATGGGTGTATGCAGCATCTCATTTAACATCAGAGGAGTGAAGGCTCTCACCTGGCATCGCAGTCTGTTCCTTCAACACTCTCGCAAAAGCTGGCCAGGCTGGCATTGCTCCAGCCTCCTAAGGCTTTGTGGGCTGTTTCCCTCCCCACTTTGTTCTTGGATCCTCCTAGCTTCCCCACTGCTCTTTGGACATCCTGGCACTGCAAAACCTCTCCCTTCCCTCACCCTGGGGACAAAGCTGAGCAAAGTCCCACCCTATCAGGGCAGCTGGTGGAGCCTACTTAATCAGATACCTCCAGAGGACAGATTTCATGCTAAGCTGACAGGCAGCCACAGCCTCCAGCTCTGCCATCAATTTGGCTGTTGTACTGTGGTGCTGTTGCCCTCTGCATTTCAACCCCCCTTCATGGAGGATTCACACACAGGTGCCCGCTGGCAGAAAGGGTACAGGTGCAAACTGGTTTTCAGACAGTTGGCTGCCCAGCAGGGAGGCCTGTCTACCAAGAAGGGCTCTTTCTGTCCCAGACCCTACCATCTAGCTGCCCCTTCCCCAACACATATTAATATTCTTGCAACAGTGAGCCAAGCCCCACAAAGCTGTCTGCAGCTGACTCTGTCCCAGCCACAGCATCAATGGAATGATTTTGCGCATGCCAAGACAGCCTGAGCCCTCCAGCTCTTGTATCTCTCCAGCTTCAGGGGTGCTGGCTGGTGGGACTGGAGACCCACGAATAGCTCAGGGACACCGGGCACACAACTGCTGTAGCACAGGCAAGGGACCACTTGGTATACCAAGGGTATGCAGGAGGTACCACTGCCTCCTCTGTGACAGCCCTCTGACACACAACTGCCTCAATGTCCTGCCCACATGTAGTTATGCAACCACAAGTACTTGCCCTCCATGTATGTTTCAGTGCTAAAACAACTTCCTCTATTTCCTGCTTTGCGCTGCCTGTGAAAAGCTGCCATACCTGCCCTCTGGAGGGTCAGGAATTGATTCCTACACACAGAATGTGTTCACGATGGCTTATAAAGCAGGCAGTGGAAATAACCGCAGCACCTCACCCTTTCCTCCATGAGGAACCTCCTCAGGGCCCAGAGAGAGCAGACGAATCAGGTCCACAGGTTTTAGAATGTACCCAAAAGACTTGGGCACAGATGACAGAGTGACCGAAAGGACAGCAGTGAGCTGTGGGTCTGTGCTGCCAGTGCTTCCCTCCCACCTGGGCCTCTGTGAATGACAGGCAAGAGCCCTTGCAGGGCAGATTGATGACTGCACAGAGGGGTAACGATGATGATGCCCATCTCAGCAAGCCCGTGTTTCCCATGAGAGCCCGGCTGTGCCGGCCACTCACCTGTGCCAGACTCTGGGTGCCACCCAGGTGCCAAAGCAAGGCAAAGGCACACCCAAGACAACTGCTCAGCATTTCCCCACTTCCCCACGTACCTTGCTGCTTCTTCCTGGTCTGCACAAACTCTGAGTGCCGTAGGGCACTGGGAGCCGTCCGTCTGTAGAAGCTGTTTCGCTGCAGCACAGTGCCCACCCTATTTGTTTCCTCGGCCTCCTGTTCCCAGACCTGGCTCCAGTCTGGCCGGCCCGTGCGTACCCTCGAGCACTCTGCTCTGCTGCTGCTCCTGGCTGACATCCTGGGTCCTGGGGCTGCTTCTTCCAGCTCCCCACAGCCATAATTGCTGATATCCTGTGTCTTGGACTGTGTGTAGCAGGTGCCTGACTGCAGGCTCACACTACTGTCTCCTGAGGACCAGACCGCAAATGCAGGAGCTTCAAAACCTCTGTCCAGACTGCTGTGGTCCATGACATGGCCTTTGGACTGCCTGTGTCGCTCAGTGTCTTCTTGGTCTGCTTGGTCCCTGACACCTATAAACCACCTTTCCTGCTCTTCATATGCCTCAGAGCCTCCACCCTCTCTATACCAGTTTTCCCCTTCCCTATATACTTGATTGCCTCCATCCTCTCTATACTGCCTTCTCCCTTCCCTATATTTCCCAGGTACTCTGTCCATTCTGTGCCGCCCTTCTCTTATCTCAGAACTGCAGTCTCCGTATTGAACATCCTCCCTCTCATACACCCTATAGTTTCTACCATCTATATCCTGGCTTTTGCCTTCCCAAGCACCATCTGCTCTCCTGCAGTCCTTATACTGGATATCCCCCTTCCATAAACCTCTGCAGTCTCCATTCATGCTCCATTGGTCCACAGAGATGCCCTCCCCTCTCCTGTAACCGTCCCAGCCACTGCCTGCTTGCTGGCAGCCTGCGCACTGCCTCTTCACCCTGGGTCTGTCACTGCTGCAAACCTCTCTCCACACGGCACAACAGTCCTCATAGTCACAGCCAAGGAGCTGTGGCTCCTGCCTCAGATCCTCCACACTGTGTTTCGTCCCCGGGTAAGTGTACATAGTCCTGCCGGGTGCGGCGCAGGGCCTGAGTTCCTCTGCTACCTGCTCCAGAAGCCCAAGCCTGGGCTGACGCCACTTCTCCACTCTGCTCCAGCGCTCCTGTCCCAAATTTCTCTGCTCTGCTGCAGCGCTCCCGTCCCAAACGTCTCCACTCTGCTGCAGCGCTCCCGTCCCAAACGTCTCCGCTCTGCTGCAGCGCTCCCGTCCCAAACGTCTCCGCTCTGCTCCAGTGCTCCCGTCCCAAACGTCTCCGCTCTGCTCCAGTGCTCCCGTCCCAAGTCCCAAGCGAAAGGCAGGTCCTGCTTCCTGAAACCAGCCACCAAGGGTACGCAGAGGCACAGGGGCCAATCGCCGCCAGCCCTGGCCTCCTCCACCTGCTGCCCCAAGTAATCAGTAACCAGCCCCGAGGAGGGAGGCCCGGGCTGGGCAGCCTCTCACCGCCCAAACCGGCTCCGCAGCTTTGCCAAAGCTTCTCCGGAGGCAGCTCAGAGGCAGGGAAAAGGAGGGCACTGGAGCATGTGGAGGCCCTGCCCCAAAACCAACGTCCTCAGGGAAGGGAAACAGTGAGACCTCGGGAAGCCACAAACCAGAGATGGAATACCGCATCTCCTTCCACTGTCTTCATGCTCCCATTGGCATGGAGGCTGAACGATGTGGTCTAGCAGAGGCTGGGTTCTGCTCCATACCTGACTGGGGGAAACTGAGGCCTTCAAGCTGCCTCTGGCTCAAACCTGATGCTGAGCCCATGCTTTTCCCAGTGCTCACCCACAGGTCCTGGAAAAAGCAGGGGAGGAGCAGCTCTCTGCATGACAGAGCATCCCCAAGCAGCACCTACACAGTGCCATGCAGCACAGCTGCCAGGTTCCGTGCTCCAGGGCGAAAGGCTGGTCCAATAGGACCAGGAACACTGACAAGAACAGGCTTGAAGGGACTATCTGTGTTACGGAGTCCAGTGCCAACACACAATAAAAGTTTCAGGAGGCACGGAAACATGCATTCCAGTAACACCTCTCACTGCAGGGCACAACATATTCCCAGTTTTCCATGCCAGATGCAGGAGCTCCTCTAAGAAACCACTACATGCCCTAGACAGAAAGCAGGAGAGTCCATGAATATCACCCACATCTTAGGTTCTTGCAACATTTGTTAGGAATGCCCAGCCAATACTTCCAGTTGGTAGAAGACAAAACCAATGGACCCACCTATTCCAACTGCAGGAGGGCAAGCACTAACTCTGTCCAATGCCCAAGCCTGGTAATCAGTGAAACCCTCAGCACGCACACAAGATGTGCCAAAAAAGCAATCTGCAGATTTCAAACATGTATTTTAGAAAACCATGTACCTTCTGCTCTTCCTTTGGCTCTCCAAAGGATACATCAAGGGGCTGGGTTCCCCAGGACCATGCCAACCCTACTTTGGTTGCTGGTCAATGCTTAGTGAAAGCTTTTCTCTCTCCAGCATGCCTCCATGCTCCCCTAATGGCGACAAGGTAGAGGCTTTGCTTTAGGCATGCTGCAAACTTATTTTGCTGAGCTGATCCAACACCGCATTACTGATCTGGCCTGCTGCACTAAAGCTGGGCTGGCAGGTCTGAGGCATGCTTTCTGGCGACGCTCAGATGTGCTAGGAGGGATGTGACAGAGCTGGAGTAGGGCACATCTTTATCACAGGACCAGAGAGGTTACACATAAATCCTCAGGTCTCTTGAAGCAGTGAAAAAATCCCCAGCACTGCCAAGGGGTAAGTTGATGGGTAGGATGTCTCAGCATAGTGTCTCAGATAGTTTAGTGCCTGACTAAGACTTCCAGTTCCAGTAACTAACAGAGCACAGGTTCCACAGGATCCATCCTCTGTCAGGAGGCACTGGGACAGTAGGAGACGTGTCCCAGAAAGATCTATCCCATCAGAAAATTCCCCTGGAGACCCAGCCTAGATTCTCCTCTTCCTACCTTCAAGCTATTTCACCTAGCCTCAAATCCCCTAAGCCTCCTTCCAAGCATCCCTCTCGCATGCTACTGACGTGGAGGCTGTTTGTCACCCTGTTTCCCTGGTGCACCCATATCAGCCTTCATTCCCATGTGCTCTGCGTCAGACACGATCCTGCAGCAACGCGCCTCTGCTCATCAGCACTGATTAAGCAGTAGGAGGATGGAGGCAATGAAGTCAAGAGTGAGTAATCCCCAGGCAGGAGCTGGCATTTCACTCCACCTCCCGCATGCAGTGCCCACATTTCCTGCACATCGTGGGTTTTGGTAACAGAACTGCTATGTCAGAGCTCCTGGGAGAAGCTGGGAAAGGGACTGTGGGAGATGTATGTGGTCCCGTCTTTCCACTTTGTCTACTGTAATATCAAGTATAACGTAATTAACAGCACTGACCTTTATATGGCATCTTTGGGTTTCAGAGCCCAAATGTGCTGATATAATGATGGCAAATTCCTCCTCCCTGATTAATTTTTCTGGGCTGTATGGACAAAATTCACCTTTTCAGCTACAGACATGCCACAATTAAAAAGCTTTTTCTGGATATTACGAACAGCACAGCATCATTTTCCTGTCCTGGACTCTGCAGGTGGCAGGAACACAGGGGCAGGCTTTACTTTTTGCCTACTAACCCATCCCACTCCCAGGTCAGGTTCAGTGCCCTTCTGTGCATTCCCTCCGATTTGTGTGATAAGTTCCCAAAGGTCTGTATCACCACCAGAGCAGAAACCACAGGAAACCCAGTACCCTGACAGGCTGAGGGCAGTCACACCACAGACATCAACTCAAATCTCAACTGCAGGACCATCAGCAAAGCCACTCTGACGCTCCTGCTCACTCCCCTACAGCTAAGAGGGGATGAGGCAGGGGGGCTGAAGAAGCACCAGCTGCGTTTTTGCTTGACAGCAAGGACACACTTGGGAATGGATCAGATGAGGGCTCTGGCTGTATGGTGGGGCTAGAAGAGGAGATACGAAAGCTGGAAGCAAAAGGGGTGGGGAAAGCCAGGGCTGAGAGAGGTCCACAGAATGGCACTGTGGTTCTCTAGAGACAAAATCATAATGATTTGGATTGCAACAATACTTACAAAATTACAAAAATCAGGAATTAAAGAAAGATAGAAAAGGCTGGTTCCAACAGTGCCTGTATGCAGCATGGGCCAGCTGTCCCTCTGAAGCACCCCCATCCTATACCACTGCAGACTTACCTCTCAGCTCCTGCAGCTCCACGCTGAGGCTCTCGATGTTGGAGTCACAGAACTCAAGGTTCTCCAGGGTCTCCGCCCTCACCAGCTCATCCTGTTGCTCCTCCAGCATCAGGCTTAGCTCAGTGCGGGTCTTGCCATAAGCCTCCAGGTCTCGCTCCACCTCTCCGATCCTCGTCAGCAGAATGGAGTGGGGGGAAGCCGATCCTGCCTGTGTCAAGTCCTTGCATCCCTCCTCCACTCGCTGCTCCTGGGTGCTGGGCTGAAGCTGCGCTGGGGCCATGTTTTTCTGCTGGTTGCTTGACGGAGGCCGGGGTGCAGGCCGGGAGGGCTTGACGGAGAAGGACAGAGACCTGCCTTTGGGTACCTGGCCGTCCAGCACGTGCACAGGAGTTGTTGCGAGGCTGCTGGGCCGAGGAGGGGGTGGCCTCAGGGCCTTCCTCCTCTCCGGCTGCCTGGCGTGGGGTGCAGATTCAGGAGACCCACGGACAATGTCCTTCTCAGAGCTGTAGTCCAGGATAGAGAAGTGGCGGGAGACTTTGTCCTGCTCAGCACCAGTACTCGACAGACTCTTCTCAAACTGCACCAGCTGCTCTGTCAGTTTGGAGTCGAGGTCCGTGCAGCTGTCCCCCTGCGCTGTGAGCGGGCAGCATTCCCCCCAGCTCCCAGCCCGTGTGTCCAGGCCCACCTGAGCACCTCCCCAGCTGGAGGAACCAGGTTTGGACTTCTCCTGTTGACTGTCCACCCAATTGTCCAGGTCCTGGGCACTGCTCTGACTCTCCTGGGGCTCCGACACCGCCCAGCTGTTAGAAGAAATCACCTGGCTCCCACAAGGATCTTGGGGGGAGTGAGGAGCCTGCGGGGGCACAGTGGGACTGCCTCCATCATGCTCAGGCAGGGCGTGAGTTTCCGAGTTCCCTGAGGAGGCTGAAACGATCCCCTCATGCTCCAACCCACCTGCCTGGCCAGGCCTGTTGCCCTGTTGGGGAGGCAGCTGAGCAGAGGGGAGAAGGCCATTGACTGTCTTCATGCAGTCAAAGGGGAGGGAGTCCCCTGTGCCTTTGGGACATGGCCCTTGGTGTCCTGTGCTGGGCAAGGCCTGATGCTGTCTCAAGTCAATGCCAAGAGGATCCTCCGACCTCCCTGCCTTGTGAGACAATATGTTGTCAAGCCCAGGGTATGCAGCTGAGCCATCCTCCTTTTCCCTGCCATCCTTCCCTGGCAAAGAAAGAGCTTTGGAGCAGGTGCTTTCTGGGCCCTGATGGATGGTCACTCCACAGCTGCCTCCACCCTGGGGACCCCCAGCACCTGCCTTTTCCATGCAAGCGTCAGAGGCTTCCAGCCTCACAAATCTGTGTGGAAAGATGCCATGTTTCCCTCTCAGCTCCCCCTCCAGCCACCCATCCTCCAGAATGCCTACGATCCGAATTCTATCACCCACATCAAAATCCAGTTCCTTGGATTCCAGGGCTTGAAACTGATAGAGGGCAACACCGTAAGTGCTCCCTGGCTCCTCCTCCTCTTTGGGGGGCGTCTCCACTGTCCCATTGGTGTCACAAGCCTCTGTGGGCTCTGGATCTGCTGAGGTTCCTGATGCTCGCAGAGGAGTAAGCAGTTCCACAAAACCTTCTGGGAAGATGCCCCTGCGCCCTCTGAGCTCGCCTTCAAACCAACCAGGCTCTGGCACACCGACAATGTTGATCACATCCCCTTCCCTGAAGTCCAGTTCCTCCTCCAGCTGAGCAGACAGGTCCATCAGAGCCCGGGCTTGACCCAGTGAGTAGGCAGGCACCTCCAGAAGAGTGCTCTGGGACAGCTGACGGCTTTGAACTGAAAGGCACAGCTCCCGCACACATGATGAGGGGAAAAAGCCCTTGGAACCCCAGCTGCTTCGGCCCTGGAGCCAGCTGGAGGCCAAAGACCCCCCCAGGATCACCAGGTCTCCTGCAAAGAATGAGACACACTAGTTCACAACTACCCTCATGATCGCTTCCCGCCTCTTATTACTGCCTACATGTGTCCCTCTTGGCTACGGGTGAGGTCTGGCACTCTGCAGAGCATAGTGCATGTTAGGGATGCAGAAGAGAACAGAATGGGGGTAGGGCATGAAGCATCAGCATCTAAGTTACATGCTTCTGGCTGCAGAGCCATGAAGGTGCACCACAGCTTTGATTACTACCCCAAATGCAAGTCTAAGATTTGGGGATTGGAGGGCAGTTAAAATGCAGCTGTAAGTTTACATGATCAGACAATCCAAATTTTTGGAGTTTCAAGAGTAGTGACAGATCATGAAAACCCAGTATCAGAGTGGCAGAAGCCTGAAGGTCCACTGCACATTTGATGTGACCCATGTCATGAGGTATTAGGAAATTCCCCTCTCTCTCCCATCACTCTAGGCAAGATGCTGTGACGAGGTTCATGCTTCTGGAAAGACAGATGAGGGCTGTGAGATGCAAAGCAAAGGAAAGGAATGGAAATTACCTCTCTGCAATGACAAGCTCCCTGGCTCTTGAGATGTGAAGTCACTGGTACAAACAAACAGTTTTTCCCCCTCCTTCAAAGGGGGAATATCCACAGGTTCCACAAAGCTGCTAGGAAACTGCCCTAAAATGAGAAGCAGTTGTCAGCAATGGTCCTTCCTGTAGCCCACCACCACTCCCTCCACACTTCTTACAGATTTTGGGATCTATTCATCTCTTGCTAAATGAAAATACCCAGCTACCCAGGGCACCTCAATAGCATGGTGGAAGAGGAACAAGTTTGAGAGTCAGGAATTCCTGAGGTTTTTAAATATTTAAGAGCTAACAGAGAACAAAAATCTTTGTGCCCTTGGCTCATTCCAGGCAACCAACAGGCTGTGTTCATCACTGGGACTGTGCCATCAGCATGGAGTTAGTGGGAACAGACATACTAGGTTTTCTCTGTTTTCATTGCTTGCTTCCCAACTCAGAGCCATGATGAGGACTGAGAGACCCAATAATGCTGGATCATGAGTCTTCTGACTGGGAACATCCATCTGGTGCTCCACTCTCTGTAAAGCTTAGGCCCTGTGTGGCCTCAGCACAGAAATCAGGTCACAACACTCGGGATGACCATGTCTGTGAGTGACAGGCTCTGTCACAGCTTCAGTGCTGCTGAGCCTCGACAGGCCTTCCCCACTTTATCACCTCTGTGCACCTACTTCACCATGGCACCCATTGCTGGATGCCCAGCATTGTGAGAAGGCCACAGCAAGATGGGGCAGTGCACACTTGTCGGCCATCATAAGATACCACTCAGCTACTAATTTCAGTCTGCACATGACATGGCAGAGCCCACTGCAAAGGTCACTAAAAATGTCATTCCCATCTTTTGTAATTTGTGGCAATGGGGTACGATAGAGTATGGGCTAGTAACACTTCTGGCATTCACTCCTGATGACCCCATACGGCATCCACGTTGTTCAGTAAAACCTGGAGACAGCATATCGTAGCCACCCAAAACTGCACTGGGTTTAGGCAGTTTGGCATCTGCTGTCATTAACCTGAGATGCAATGAGCATCCCACAGGCTGCTAGCCTCAGTGGCTTCCTTCACAGTTTTAACCAACTCCACTTCTTTTTCCATGGCTTTAATTTCCTGCTGTGTACATGGAAACAACCTAATGCTGTTACAAAGGAAGTCACAGAGCTACATTAGTTATTCCCCACAGAGTTCTGAGTATTATTATTGGTAGGCTGCAGCACCTCCACAGTTTCTATTCAAAAGTGCTTTTTCAATTCCCTACAACTTCAGCTTAGAAAACTGGGCAGAAAACTACAACAGCTGTTCCACAGGAAAGCAGGAATGCAAGTGGGTTTTGAGTTATAGGTCATTAAAAACCATTTGGTTTGACTTTAGCATGTTTCTTGATCTTTGAGCTATGACACACATCTGTTTATTATTCCTTAATAGCTTCATCTTCTTGACAATAAGCACATCAGTTATGCTGGGAGACAAAACTGCGGTGCAGAAGATACTGGTGATTTCTACAGAAGTAATTTGTGCCCAGTGACTTCAGCAGCAGCAGGATTAGGTGCCCATTCATTCAGTGCCATTTATCAGTTACATGGAGCGCAGGAGAGAAGTCCCTCTCTTCACTTTTGCTCCTGTCCATCTCTGTTTTAGCCAGAAGACGACAGCTCATGGCTGTTAGCAGCGCCCAAACTGCTGCTGCAAAAGCAGCCCCATCTCCATTGCCAGGGATGAAACTCCAGTCCCACCCTCATGCTGAACACAGTCAGGCTTACGCTTTGAAGTAGCCTGGTTTTCATCTCCCCGAGAGCTCACACATCCTCTCAACATGAGTATTAAGATGAGAAAGAGCTGCTTAAACAGAGACCACAAGACTTGAAGTGTTTCACTAAGAGCAGTTTGCTGCTTCAGAAGTTTCTCTCACCCCTCCAAAAATTTAAGAGACTTGCACACTATTTCAGGCACCCAGATATTGATGGCAGCTTGTGCAAGAAAATGCTTTAAAGTTGAAAGGAGGAAGTGGAGCTGAGTCAGAGTGCTTGGAGGGACACACGGACTCTGTTGCTGCATCTCCCACTGACTTGACCTGACAAGGTCACTTGGATGTGGATGCATTTCCACTCTCAGTGCATCTGTTTCCTCTCTCCCCTTCCACTGCCACAGCAGATCAGCACATAAACTAGTCAGGAAATGGCCTGTCTCCCCATAGAGGACAGAGCAGCTAGTATTGTGAAGCTCTCACCTCCTTGAGAACTGACCCTCCACTAATCTCTCTCAAAAAACAACAAATGAATGGTATGAATAGCTGACACAAAGCTGGCAGGAGACCAGTAGCAGGCAACCCGTGTCCTCAGTCCCAAGCAAAGTCCTTTGAAAGATTTAGTAAATCGGATCTGGTCCTGCACAGTGCTGGCCAAGGGAAGGTGTGCTCATGAAGCGGATGGTTAGCTGGCACATTATGGATCCAGGTACAGGCATTTTAAGCTCTTACCTGTGACACCTTCCTTCTTGCCGAGGAGCCAGAACTCATCCACCACAGCCAGCACCTCAATGACATCTCCCACAAAGAGGGGCAGCTCTTCAGAGACGCTGGGACAGAAATCAAAGACTGCTCGTACCACAGAGCCAGCCTCCATTGCGTGGGGTCTGAAGGCGGATCAGTACCTCAAGCTGAGACACAGAGGGAAGTTTGTTAGTGGTCAGAAACACCTGAAATTATCACATATATGCTCAGAAAATAAAACCCTTCCTGGGCACAAGAGGCAGGAACAGCATGAGGGGGTTCTGTCCTGAGCTCCCTGAAACCCCTTGCCATGTGAAGCACATTGCAGGAACCAAGGGTCTCCAGCAATGCAGCCCCTATGGTCTAACATGCCTTGTGTAGCCCCACCAGCTATCTCTGTGGGGACACATGTTTTTGCTGCAGTGGGGGGAGAAGCAGCAAGAAAATTGGAAGTGAATTCCCGTCAGGAAGGAAGCAAGAGTAGGGGAGGAAGCTCAGCATTTCCCTGACAAGCAGGGCAGGGCCCTGAGCCTGCCAGGGCCAGGTGGGCAGATAGCACCACTCACTTACATGGTCCCACCATGTATGCTCCAGCAGGATGGGCACAGGCATCCCCCTCCCCATGCCACCACTCAGGGTCACAGGAACCATGTGCTGGAACAGCGTCACACTTCTGCCCAGCAAGAGGAGAGGCACAAAGTCCATTCAGGCAAGCTCACTCCACCATCCTCTTCCTGCCTCTGCCTGGGTCCACCCAGCCTGGGCATCCTCAGACCTGGCTGAAAACGCCCCTTCTGTGCCTTCTAGGTACCAGACTCAGCCATGCCCTGGGAGGCCTCACCACGGCTTTTGGTAGAAGCCAGGTTGAGATGAGGGTGCAGACCCTGTCCAAGCCACTGGAAGCCAAGGCTGAAATTCCTTCCAGCAGGGGACCTGAAGGCAGGCAAAGACATCCTCATCAAGGGCTATGGCCTGAACTCCCCCTTCCTCTGGAAGCAGCTGCCCAGCCAGGACACTTTACTGTATCATCTTTGCTTTGTACCAAGCAGCCTTACACACCAAGGCAGCAACAGTCCTGCAGCTTCAGCTGCTCCTTCCCCTCTTCCCAGACCCCTCGGGAGGGGAACTGAAAGGTGCATCCGTCCAAGGCAACCAGAAACACTAAGATTATTCCTCAACATCTGCGCCTCAGCTCAGTGAGTGCTTCCCTTCATCTTCCTGTCCCACTGCAATTACGGGCAAAGCACGACACTGCTGACACTTCTCTGAGGTGCTTTCAGAGCCCAGCCCTCTGAAACACTGGGACATTAGCATGCCCCCACCAGCCCCCCCTACACAGCCTGCTTTCCTCCAGCATTACAAGCAGAGTTCCTGCTCCATCCGGTCAGGCACAACTTCCCTGCAATGGGATCCAATGTCCTTCCCTCCCAAAGTGCCTCCATGCACGGTGGACGGTCACTCTCCTATGCCACCCAGCCACCGACACCCTTCCCATACTCAGCATGGCTCGTCAAACCTTCCTGCCTAGCTAACAGCAGAGAAAGCACAGTCACAACACACAGCACCACCCACAGCAAACACACAGGGCCCCTGGGGACCCCATTTGTCCATGTAGCCGCGCATGGCCCACCTGAGCCCGGGAGAGTCAGGAAGGAGGGAAGCTAACACAGGGAGGAGAAAAACATTCCCGATGGTGAGGTGCAGCCAACTTCCAGCGAGAGTGCCAGTGGGGGAGCCAGCCAGGCAAAGGCTTTCTGCTGACAGGACCACTCTGTTTATCCAGTCCAACTCACCTCCTGGGAACAAAGCGGGTTTGTGCTCGGCAGGAACAGCTTCCTCAGCACGTCCCTCCCCACCCCCAGTGTGTCCCTGCTGCAGCCAGCATGCTGCGCCGCGGCCCCTGGCCACCCTCACCTCTGCCGTCCTGCCCGCCACTCCGATTGCTTTCCACTGCCTTCCCCGTAGCGTGTGGGCTCCTTGGGGCACAGGCTGACCCTTTGTAGCCAGCGTTGTGCTGGCTGTACAAACAAAGAGCCCAATATCCAGCAGCCGACAGCACTTCGCCACCAAAAAGAGATGAATGGACTGGAGTGAATCAGGAGCACAAAGAGCTGCAGTTCAGGGTAGCAGGAACCTACTGAGGCAGAAGGAGTAACAGTATTAAAAACATGACTATGTGGAGCAGGGAAAAAGATGGAAGAGCCATCAATTAGCTTGGAAACACTAAAGACAAACACTAAAGAAAGGATCATTGCCCTGTTTAAGGTGGGGTGGCTGGGACAGGCTGCTACATGCTGTGACAGCAGCAGCAACAGGCGTAGCAGTAGCAGCCCCTTGCAGGCACCTGGGGCTGCCCTGCACCCTGCAGATCGGCTGCCAACTGAGCCCAGGGTCCTAGGAATCCTTGCCATACTCTGAATATGAAAACTGGGCAAAGGGGGGAAAAAATACTGCAGAGGTAATTGCTGCCATGGAGTAGCTTCTCCAGGCGCACATGATGGTACAGTGAGATTTCTTGCATTTCTTCTGACCAAAGATGTAAAAGTGGACTAAGAATTGCAAGGATTACAGCCCATGTGCTGCGGACCCAAACCCTGGCTTTGCTGCAGATACCGGGGCTGAGGATACAGCCTTCCCACTGTTCAGGGGAGTTCCCACTGATCAGGGCGAGTTCCTGCCCCTGAAAACAGCAGCATCACTTCCTTAACTCACCTGCAGCTCTTGGGACCATTAAAATGTGCACGGTTTTCCAATAAAACAGAGGATCCAAGATGGGGCAGGCAGGATTGCAACTGTTCTGCCATTAAAATACGGGCACTAACATATTCATGTGAAAAGCATTCCCTGACAGGCAGTCCATGAGGTAAGAAAGCGTGATCTAACTTCTGAAACTGCCAAAAAAGAATCCCAACAAGACTGTGTTCCCTCAGCAGTATGAAGAAGAGCAGGATCACTCCCTGACTCCATCTGAGTCTAGACACTGTGCCCCTGTATTTGAAAGCAGCGAATCAGTCTTGCTTCGTAACATGAACTGAACACAAAATAATACGTTTTCCAGGACCTTGGGCTTGTCTTACTCCTTGAAGAGCTGCCTGCCAATGTTTTCTCAAAGCCTTCACCTCGAGAAGGAAGCCTCCCGGCATCTCCCAGACCAGAAACTTACTGAGACCAACTCTTCTGGCTTAATGGTAGACGCAAGCTTCTCCCAGATCCACCCTAGATCGGGTGAAAACAAGCATTCAGCAACAGCTCACGAAGAGGCTCCAGCAGGAAGGGAAGACTGCAGGGAGAGCTGGGCTCCGCCTGTGATCCCCAGTGAGTCACGGCTTCTGACAGCTGGCCAAGCACCATCCCTCTCACCTCAAGGATGGGTGATCCCTGCCTGCTTGGGGGAGGGAGGGAGGACTCCACAACTGAGCAAACACTGGGACTTCAGGCTGCTGGCAGAGGTCAGGACTGCGAGTTACAGGATTCCTGCCCCCGCCTAGCAGCAGACCCACATCCAAAGAGAGCCTCACTGTGCAAATATGAAGCTGCAGCGCAGCAGCGAGCGAGCCCCGCTGAGAACACACTGTCTCGCTGCCTGGTCCTGCACAAACTAGGTAACACATGTTCCTGGCACCCCACTGCAGCCTGCCCGGTGCCAAACTCCAGCCCTGACACAACAGCATTGTGCAGCAAGGCAGAGAGTGGATTCCCAGGGCATTAATCACTCCCCCCAGCCTGCCTGCCTGCACGCTCAGCACACATTAACATTACCTCCATGGAAGACTGCCTATCCCATTTTGCTGTTAGCTCTGGAGACTGTCTGGCCTGATGAAAGGAGGGTCCAGAACCAAATGCCGGCTATTAATTGTTACAATATTGTTTTGAGACCTTCAGCACAGACTGGGTCAAGCCACAGCAGCCAACAGAAGGCATTTACATACCGACTCTTTGACATCTTTTTGTATCCCCCTCTTTTTGCAGCAGAAACTGGGCAGGATAAGAAGTCTCAAATAATGGACTCACCAGCACCAAGTAATTATCAGGCACTTGCTCAAAGCACCATCACTTAGATGGAAGCAGACCTACTGAAAATAGTGACATAAATGCCCTTTTTGCATCTTTTCGATGGTAAGGGTGAGCAAACGAGCCTTGTGAGTTTCTGTACCTTAGAAATGGGAGTTCTGTCTTCCCTGTTTTTGCTGAAAGATGCCGAACCAAAGATTTCAAGCATTCAAAGAGATAAGGCAGCAACACGAAGGCTGATTACAGAAAGTATTAACAGACCCTGTAAAAGGAGAGACACAAAGTGTTTGCAGACAGCTAATCTGGGGACATACCCAAAGTGCTGATCAGATCATGAGATAAACAGTAGTAATGGATAGATACCACAAATTGAGCAGCAAGAAAACCAGACCTCACAGGCACTACCACCACTTGTTTCCCTCTAAATAATACTTTTCAGCTTCTCACTCAAGAAGCAGCGCTGTTTGCTATGTATGGTCAGTATAATAGCACTGTAACTGAAAAACTAACATTTCACCAGACTGACCAAAACATGCAGTGTGGGCTTCCACAGGCACACTTGGTTTGCACAAGAGGGACAGGTGGATTCTTGTGCAGCATGTGCCTCAATCTCTACAAAAACCTTAGAGCCTGCCTGAGCAGCAGACCAGGAAGGAGTCAGATTTCCAGAAATGTTCATAAGTTGTTTGTTGCAGAATTGCAGAAATAAAAAAATTAATATTAAAAATATTAAACAAATACTGCCAGTGAACTTTTTTTAAAAAAAAATTATTAAAAACTCCACCAATTTCACCAAGGTCTTTTCATGACTCCTTCCACTCATTATAGCTCGATGCCTGTTTGCTGAAAATGCAATCCACCCCCAGAGCCGGAGACGATGCCCCTTGGCCCCGTTCAGTGCACCCTCCAGCTGCTGGGTCCAGCCTCAACAACAGATCTGCTGCAGCTCTTGCTGTGCTCTAGGCTGCAAGATCAGTACCTAACATGCAGTGGGAGGAAACCAGGAGTGACGCTTGTCTTCTCACAACATTGTGACAAGCACAGAAGCTTACCAACTCCATGCCAAGGCATTCCTACCCTTTCCCTCTGTTGCTTCCTGTGGTCTCCAAATCTGGACAGCCCTCTTTCCCTCCTCCTTACCCCACTGCATCTGCCCAGCCCGCACAGTCCTCATCCACACTTCAAGAGTAGGATATTGTCTGCACATCAGCATGCCCCAACTGTTCACACCAGCCTTCAGAGCTGCCATCACCCACAGTCACTCCCCCTGCTCTGAGCAGAACATGTCACTGTAACTCCCGGAGGTCCTTGCTCGCCTGCACATTCCTGGGTGGAATAAACAATACCCTGTTGAGCCAGGCTGCCTGGGCCCTGGCTGGAGACAGTGCCAATGCAGGGACTGTGGCTCCAGCAAACTGTAGAGCTGACCCTATGAATCCTGACAGAATGGACAACACAGCAAGCAGGGCAAAACCCCAAATAATGGTGTAGAGGAAAGGAGCCTTCTCTCACCAGGGAAATGCTGACCGCTGCAGCCTCTCGTTAGGAACTCTTTGTCTCAGCAGATCCCAGAGTCCCTCTGCTGAGCTTCACACAGTGGGAAACATGAGATCTCTTCTGCACTCCACCTCCTAACGCCATATGGCTCACAGGAGAAAGAAGAATCTCCTCACTTGAAAAAGAAATAGCTTCTTTTGCTTCATCTGTGACCCGCTATACAAAAATCATTGAAATTAATAGCTCTAGGTTGGATCATCAAGCCCTCCCGATCCAGGACAACCAAGGAACAAGGGCTGCTTAAGCAAGCTGTGGCTTCCCACCACACATGTGCAATGGTTTGGGGTATTTGCCACAGGAGCTCTGCCACATACCACACAAATCATTCAAACCACTTCTCCTTCTCTCCAGTTGGGTCCTGGCTGTCACAGTGTTTTCACCTGCTCCATTGCAGGACGTGGCTGAGGACATGCTGGTGGCATTTGCATGGGGTAAGTGTAGCTCAGGGAGGAAGGAAGAGGAGCTTGTGCTGGGCCAGACAACAAGCAAATGAAAGTCATCTGGAAAGTAGAGCACAGCATCAATTTTTAATGCAAAGCAGAACACCTTGCCAAAACATGTGAGCAAGGAGACTGTGATGGATATTTAATCTCTGGCACTGGGGACCCAAGCACGCAAAGGCCAGAAGACCAGCCCAGGAGACAGGAGTTTCCCAAATTCTGTATGGAGTGGCTGCAGGCACCTTACAGACCCAAGTCCTGTTTTCTCCCACCCCGAGGCACGTGGCGGCCTCTCCTGCCATTTTTTCAGACAGGCTACAATGATACAATAAGGAACAGACAAAACCCCAAGAGCAGCACCACTTCTGCTGTGCAGTACCATGGCTGGGCTACTTGGGGTAAGTAGTATACAAATGCAAAATTAGTCATTATACCTTGAGTACATATCCAAAACAGGTTGAACTGGGGCTACAAGGCCATTCCCTAACACTGGAGCACTTGACTTTACACCCTGAGCCGCATTTATCAAGATAGCTTTTGGACAGAAGCCCATTGGTTGCTGGGCAGGGAGTCCAGAAATCTGGAAATTACTCGAGTTTGACTTTGAAGTTCTGCTCTTTGCCCACCACCACTCCTGTTCTGTGCTGCTCATTATCTCCAAACAACCTAAATCCCCGGCAGGGATTTTGCTGATACCTGGTAACATGTGTACCTCTTCCTTTCAGAGCCCCTAGGTGCTCCTGAGAAGAAAGTAATAGATTTTATTTCCCAACTGAGCGGTTCTAAAAATAAAAGCTGTGTCACTCAGAAGTGGGGTTAAGCAATCCTTAGAACACGATTAGAAAAATACTTTTGCTGTAGGTCAAGGGGAAATTATCAGTTAAGGTAGTGAAGTGCAAAGGTAAGCACAATTCAGGCTGTCCCACCCAAGCTCACATCACCACCATCACAAAGTCTGTCTGAACAGTCATCCACTGCAGGGACACCTCAACTGCGTGCAGAACTCTGAGACGTCACTCAGCCACGCTCCCACAATGGCTAGCAGAGCCAGTGCTTTGCAGACTGCAAGTGTCACTCCTTTCCTCTCCTCTACTGCTCAGTTCCTCCTGTCCCATTACCAAGTTAACATTTCTCTAAAATCATTGTATGTTTGTACAGGTTTTTAACATTACTGCTAATCCTAAGCAGAACATCTGGAGAGAGAACTGAAACCTTTGGCCTTGGCAGAGCAGAGATTTCAAGAACAGGACAGCAGAAGCCAGCTCGGAGCTGTGGGCATTATCAGTGCTGTGCAGGGCCTCACAAACAAGCAGGACACATGCAGACACAATGCCCAGCATGACTTCCAGCCAGAGGAGTGAGTCAAGATGAGGGGGATGATGGTGACATCCTATAGCACAGTACAGAGGCTGTATTTGGCAAAGCATCTGCACAACTGCAAATTCCGTCTACAAACTCTTTCAGGCCTTTTGCAGAAGAAAAGACAGAACCACAATGGAAGCGGAGGAGAGCATGGCAGAGGCAAAGGGAGATAAAGCCTTTTCAGAAGAAACTAAAGGCTATGGAAACGTGGCAAACCTCAAAACAGATTTAAAGCTCATGACACAACTACAGCCTTCTGAGATACTGTGGCATGGAGAACAAGATGTGAAAGGACAGGTGGGCGAAGTACTTCGAACGGGGAACTGCAGCAGAGACATCTGAACCCAGAGGACAAATTGTGTCAAGGATGGGATCAGCTGAGTCACTGCTCAGGGTCAGCAAAAGGGTCAGCACAGGAGCAGCAGCAGCCTCCGAGGTGCTGAGGGTTAGCCAAGCATCTATCTCCTGATAAGGCCACTGGATTCCAATTCATCTCTGTTACAAAGTACAAGGCGAGGGTGTCAGGCTGGTGGCAATGCAGAGGGATTTGCATTTCCCGGTGAGAACGGGGAACTCGTGGGAGTTTCTCTTCTCAGGCTGACCAAGCAGAGCAGATGCTCTTTGAGGAGCACCCGGGGAAGGTGCAGCGCTGCAGCTTCTGCTCTGTGTGCAACCACCTGTGCCACCCTTCACCATCGCTACCGCCCCTGGCTCACGGTGCCAGACCACTCTGGGTCCCACACACCCGCACCACGTCCACAGGGCCAGGTGCTCCCTGAGCAACAAGCAGCCCAGGCAGCGCCAGCGACCGCCCGCTGCACGCCTGCCCGGTGGTGGGTCACCCCCCGGAACCGGTGCCCGCACGGACACAGCCAGAGCCCAAAATCCCTGCGGATGCCATGCAGGGCACAGGGGGGTAGCCCCCGCTGTAGCCCACCGCTGCTCCACGCTGCCGAGGTGCCCCGCGGACCCCCAGGGCACCGGCAAGCACGGGGAGCACCCAGCTGGGCGCCCAGGGCTGCGGGGCCTCAGCCCGGCTGCCGGCACCGGGGGCGAGCACCCACCCGCGGCAGCGGCGCCCACCCGGGCCAGTAGCGCCCCGGGCAGGGGCACCCGCCACCTC
>JAVJGJ010000062.1:25282371-25298658 GCA_035590215.1 Microhierax caerulescens
ACCGCGCGGCTGGTGATCGAGCGGCTGGCCGCCGCCGGTATGACCGCGCGGGTGCTGGAGCGCGAGTCCGCCGACCTGCACTGCGCCGGCGCACATCCGGTACCGCCCGGCCCCGCCGCCTGGCTCCCTCCGCAGGGCCCGGCCCGCGGCTGGGAGGCTGAGGGCAGGGCTGGCGGGACGGGCTTGGAGCTGCTCCGCGAGGCCTGCCCCCCGGGACCCCTGGTGACATGGGGACATAGGATCACATAGAACGGTTGGGTTTGGAGGGGGCCTCTGGAGATCATCCAGCCCAACCCTCTGCTAAAGCACGTTCACCCATAGCAGGCTGCACCTCCAGGTGGGTTGTCAATGTCCCCACAGGAGACTCCGCAGCCTCTCTGGGCAGCCTGTCCCGGGGCTCGGTCACCCTCAGGGTAAAGAAGTGTTCCCTGATATTCACATGGAAATTCCTTCTTGTGTTGTACTTTGTGCCCATTGCCCCTCATCCTGTCACCGGGGACAAGAGGCATTCCCCTTTCCAGCACCACTCGGCCCCCCTGACGGCCCATGGGGACACCCCGACATGGGACACTGCCCAGGATGGGGTGCCAGGTGCGGGGACATGGGGTACAGCCACCCCCGTGGCCACCAGGCTGGGAATAGCACCTGTGCACCATGCACCCGTGCTAGGGGGCTGGCAGAGCAGCCGGGGCCCGGTGCGGAGCGAGGCAGGCAGCTGCCTGCGCAAACCCTCTCTGACATGTCTTGCAGACATGAGCAGTGCCAGGGCTTCCCTCCCCTGCTGTTGCTTTCTCCTGGGAGTCTCTTGCTGCCTTGTGGGCTTCAGCTTCGGCAGCAGCCGACGAGTAGGTCTACACTGTCCATCTGGTGCAGTCTCAAGTTTTACTGCTAGAGGCTGGCTTGGCTGCTTAGATACACCGTAAGATCATGCCAGAGCACCAAGATGAAGAAAACCAAATAGCTCCCCAGCAGAAAAGTGTGTCAGGGAAGGCCAGTTTGTGCATCACATGGGTTGGGCACACCGAGTACAGTAGGTCCCGCACTGGTTTTCCTGGTAGGCCAAAAAAAGCCTCCATGCCCCAAGGGATACCATCCCTCAGCAACACTCCGTAAAGCCCCAAGTCTCTCAGCCCCCAGAACAGTTATCGCTGTTTGGCACTTGTTTGTGCATTTAGCTACACTTCTCCATAGCAACCACCCAGATCCCAGCTTGGCTTGCTCCCAGCCAGGCGCGGGGTGTGCAGAGCACGTTGCACGCACTGCTGTCAGTCGTGTCGGTATGTGCACAGGCTGGGAGCTGACTCCCCGTCTGCTCTCCTGAGGCGGCGACCCACACTGCTGTCACGGTGCGATGCTGTTGATGGAGTCACATCCACCCTCCCCACTGGGGTTTCTGCTCATCCCAAGATCCTCACAGCTTTGATTGTAAGAGTTTTGGTTCATTCTTCTGGGGCTGGCTCCACATTGTTTACAAGGTTCTCCAGCGTCTGCATACAGTTCTGGTCTCCTCATCTCATAAAGGTTAAAAGAGAATGGAATAAGGTTTGGAGGCAGGCAGTAAGGATGCTCGGGGGCATGGGAACAGACTGTACAGTGAACAGCCGTGTAGGCTGGGACTTTTCAGCTTGGAAGAAGGACATGGGGTGGAGGAAGAGGTCTACAAAATCATGAGTGGCCCAGAGAGGATGGGGAGGATTGACGACTGTTCCCTGTGTCTTCTGACACAAACCTGTCAACTGCTTTTGCCTTGATGGAGCCTCAAAAGAATGTGAAACCACTGCACTGCAGATGTTGTGTCCAAGGGTTTAGCTCCCTATTTAACCTACACTTATTGCAACATTGGGGGCCAAGTTCATGGCAAGTCTTTGAGAGCCCTGCTTAAGGGAGTGCTGCCTCAGAAACGTTTTGTAACCATGTTTTCATGTGGAGAGCTCGGCCATGGCCAAGTGGAGCATTACCAAACTGTTCAACACAAAAATATTCAGAGCTGGGAGGAGAATGAGCTGAACAAATCCCAGCCCAGAGAGAGACAGTCCTCCAGAAGGTTGCATCTCATAGGAACCCTCTTCTAGAGGAAAAAGCATGCAAGTGAGAGTAATTTTACTGCTGCACTGCCAACCCCGCAGCAGCCTCTGAGGGCGAGTGTTGTGGCCTCCTGGGCTGGCTGTCCTGTTCTAGAGAAGAAATCCCTCTCCTCTGACTGTGCTGGAAATAAGGGGAATTGCGATGGTCCGACATTTTCTAGGACCACAAGAGGGCAACATGAGAGCACCCTGCAGCCAAGAGGCTTAACTAGGCAACCCACGACACCGCAGGGATGCGGGGGACATGGGCAGCTCTGTGCAGGCTGAGCATCACTCTGTCCAGGGACAGCCTAGCTGAGTTAGCCAGCTGCTAATTAGGCTGCTCCCTGGGAGCCCTTTCCTTGCTCTCAGCTTCATACACATCCTCAGAGGTGAGCAGTTAGCTCAGCCAGCTGAGCTAGTGCCATGGTTGAGGGCAGCAGTATCTTCCCACATGTGGGTCAGACATGTGGTGACAGCAGACCCTTCTGCATACTGCGTGGGGCCAGGCTGTGGGATGCAAGGTGGTCTCCCTCGTTGTGCCTGCACATCCATCAGGAAACCTTTTGGGTGAATGTGCACTGACACATGGCTTCAAACAGGAGGGTCCAGCATCTGGAGTGATGCTGTTGGGCTTGGCCAGGGGAAGAGGTGTTAAAACCACATAGAAGTTTGAACATCTCAGCCTCACCATCCATTTTCACTTCCTTCTGCCACCAAAAGATACAAAATTACAGAATCTGAATTCAGCTTTGGTTGCAAATGTGGAACTGGCCAGTGCCTCCAGCCCATACTGGCCTCTGTAGACTGAAATCACTCACAGCCAGGGTTAAGCGCTTTACCATTCCTGGCACTTTTTTGCAATAGCCTGTATAAATACCCTGCAAGGGACAGTTTGCTCTGCCTTTCCAAGAACAGGCACGACAGAGAAACAGCTTCTGTTAGCAGGCAGAGCTACAAGAGTGTGTATATGCTGCTAGAGCTGAAAATGACTCTAGCATCTTGTAGCAGAGACAGAAGAGGAGGTGACAGTGAGGGATGAAGCGCAGAACATTGCCTATGCGGTAGGGTGGTAGAGGTTGCTCACAAGAGATGAAAAGATGTTTGCAGAAGAGGAGGAGCAAGGGGATGTCTGGGGGACACTTTTTGGACAGGCTTGAGACATGGAGAGAACCAGTGCAATGAAGGGCTGTATGGGGGAGACTGGGAAAACCAGCCAAGGAAAAAGAAATTGCTGGGGTACATGGGTGGGAGTACTTGTCCCTCTGGAGTTACTTATTTTCTATGGAGAATGCTAGAAGGGTTTTGCCTGCTCAAGATATTTTTACCATGGAAATAACCAGTTTTGTTTCTGCTCTTGCTTCCACTCCAAACCCGCCCACACAGACTAAGCAGCATTTTAAGATCCAGCCTGTAGTACCCCACCTCACTGAACTATGGATCATGTCTTCCCTAATCCAATTACAACGTACTTGGCTTGTGCTGTCCCTGCACAGAACACCGCTGGCATCCAGTGTACACACTTTCCTGTTGCACAGACAGGACCAAGGTTCAGGGTATTTACCTCAAAGGAACATCAAATCACCTGTCTTGCACTCCTACTCATCACTAGTTGCCAGACTTCACCTGGTTGCTCCTGTGCTCAGACCAATAGTTTGTGTTGGCTGGAGCAGACCCTTCAGCAAGCCACGTGGTTTGGGTCTGAAGACATAAGGATACAGGATAATCCTTGGCTTTTGCCAGTGTGTATTGTTTTAACCTGTCTGACTACAAATAATCCAAACCAGCTACCAGAAAGTCCCATCGGCACATCAAGATAAATGTCACATGGGCCAGGAGATGACCTCGGACCAGCACCTCCCAATGCTGCGTTCCTACTTGTGGAACTGCCAATCAGCGATAGCTGTGCTATGTGTGGGACAAACTGTGTTCAGAGCTGGTCACATCACCGACTGCTTTAAGACTGACCTCCCCCTAACTTCACGGTCTACAGGCAGCAAGCATCCTTACCTGAGGGAGAAGCATGGCACTCACACCCAGAGGACCAGTGCCAGGATTCACGTGCCCAGCTTGTGAATGCAGCAGTCAAAGACCAGGGCCTGGATTCATCCTCCCAGGTATGCACTAGTGTCTGAGCATCTCATGTGGGCTGTAGCAACTGCGTCCAGGAGTAAAGGGAGCAGAGCTCTCCGAGATGGAGCGAGTGCAGAAGAAGAGCTCAGCAGCTACAGACACACTGCCCAGGGAATGGTAGCTCAGGCACACTTTGTTGAGAATGACTTCACGATTTGCTCAGGGATTAAATACTTCCTCGTTTAATATCATAATAATTTGGGCTAGTTTCATGCTGGACTGTTGGAAAGTTCACTGGCTGGAGTCATCAGCCAAGCCTTGTATAAATGGCTTCCCCCAGCTCTCAGCCAAGTGAGCTGTCCTCATCTTTGGGTCCCCCGGCGGGTGGCTCTTGGCACTACCTTCTTCTGAAGGGCTTTGTTTGTGCGTGTGCCTGAGGTTTTACGCTCCAGGGGCTTCCTCACCACATCTTGTTTGAGCTGGAAATGCACCTGGAGAAAGAACAAAAATAACTGTATAACACTGTCTGTGTGCTCTGCTGGCTCAGGGGTCTACCGGACCTGCCTCCACTGCTAGCCTTCAAAGCTGACTCTTGGGCCAAGACAAGCAATAAGGGGCCTCAGCCAGTGTTACGATACAATGGGAATTTAGTTTTTAAATAAGCTGGAAATTTTTTTTCTGTGGAAAATGTTGTACCAACAATCAGCTACATTTCTTATGCAGAGTTGCCCCTGTGGCAAAGCGATGTCCTAGGGTGGTTTGGAAGATGTGCTTTAAAAGGCAAGGGACTGAGCTATGCTCTTCCTTCATCTTTTCTCACCAGAGAGTAGAGAAATAGCATTGCTTTGCATCTCTGTGAACATTTAATACACAGGATGGCTTAGGACAGACAGTCCTTTTTCAGCTGTATCTTGTTCGCTGAATCCTCTTTAATCAGTCTTTTGGCAACCAGTGCTTCCAGTAGATGCTGGAAAAAAAAAATCCAGGAAAGAAACCTCCATCCACTATAGCCATGCAAACAGGTACAAGAGGGAGAAGGGGACAAGGAATGTGCAGGACACAGCATCAGATAAATGGACATACAGAAAGGTGAAACTGGAATGGGGCTGTGTGGGCTTCCTGGCGGAGGGATGGGCTGAATGGTGGGTATAGGAGCTGCTGCAGGGGCAGAGGGAAATGGTGACAAAAAAGCTGCTGTGAGGTGAGATCCTCAAAAATCAGACCATCAGGGAACAAATGAGTCTTCTACAGCAACAGGGTAAAAGGAAAATCTATTTTTAAAAGGAAAGCCAAAGAGCTGGGTGCTTAACCTAGCAAAACAAAAGGCTAGGACTGGGCTTCACAACTCTATAAATACATCAGGGAATAAATACCAGAGAAGAAGAGGAGCTATTTAAAGCAAAACACTGGCATAAGAACAAATAGGGATAAACTGACCATAAATAAATTTAGGATGAAAATTAGAAGGTTTCTAATCCTGAGAAAAGGGCAGCTCTGGAAGAACTTCAGAGGCTGGGTAGGGTGGGATGAAGAGACGGAGGGTGGGAGAACCACTGCAGTGTATTTACAGCAGAGCCTGACCAGTGTGCATGCAGTGAACAAATGATGTGCCAGGATGCCGCAGCCAGAGGGTTCTTGCTGGTCCTTAGAGGAGGCTGTATCTGTGGTGCCACCATGTCCACAAAGCAACAGCAGGGGCAGGAATCACCACGTGTTGTTTTTATAACCAATTTCTAGATGTCCAGCCTGCCTTCAGAAAGGCACTGTAGGCGTCAGGAACACTTCATCTCCCAAAAGTGCTTGGCTGTTCCTTGTTGGCACCCAAATCCCATCTGTCTTGGGTGCTCTTAGCAGAATGAAAGGCAAACTTCAGTCTCTTGCTATGATATGATACATATTTGGTCGAGGCAGGATGCAGATGATAGCAGAGAACTGAAACCTACAGAGCCAGGAGGATAACGGGGCCTCAGGGAACGGATGCTGTCTCCACATCATCATGTCCTGGAGAGTGTGGAGGTTGGAGGGAGAGCTAAAGAGGAGCAGCCCCAGCTGGCCGGGGGCTCTCCCCATGGCCAAAAGACAGAGGGACACAGGAGCTGGCATGGCAGCCCCGTGCAGCTGTGAGCCCTCAGTAAGGAAACAAGAGGCACATGGCATTGCCTTCACCCTGTCCCTCTCTGTGAGCTGCAGGGAGCCCCGTGTCAGCCAAAGCAGACGGCCTGCAGCCACTGGCAATGCTCTACATCCCATCTCCTTTCTCTGCTACTCACTAGGCATCCCCCACTGCATTTCTTTCACCCTTGGGTGAAGACATTTTGAGACGCCCTCATGACTATGCAGCCTGACTCACCAGTGAAGGTGCAGCTGGGCCAACTGTTGTGGTCACTGTCTGTGGCTGGTACCCCTCTGCAGAGGCAGTGACACTGTAAGTGCCAGGCAGCAGCAGCCGGAAATAATCCCCTGTATCACCTGGAACACAAGGTGGGAGGAGAAAGCACTCAGTATGCGCAGGGAGCACATCTTAGGAGCACATCTTAGAAGCACTAAGTCTTGCCGAGTATATTTCCTCCAGGATGTGCGGCCTTCAAAACCCAGCCATTTTTTGGCCTTCCTTCCAAATCTGCTGGACACTGCAAGGCTGGATTCAGATTGGTAGACTGCAAGTGATGGCTCATTAAGTGCCGTGGAGTAGTGGTCAGTCTGTAAGTAAATGCCGAGTGAAGGGGGATGGTACAGCAGCACTGGCTGTGCCTGTGCAGGGAGGCAGCAAACCCGAGCACTTGCCAGCCAGGTAACAGCAGACCCAAGGGCAATCACAGCTCCAGCCTTGCTCCTTGTGCACAATGCAATCCCTAACTCCTGTCATATACAACTTTGCCAGGTTTGGGTTATCGGTAGGGTTTTAATTGCTCATCAGCCTAGCTGCTCCCTGATTCTCCCTGCATAAGGAAGCCCCAGGAGCGCTTTGATGGCCTGTGTACTGCTGTGGTTAGGGACAGAGAGGCAGCAGCACATTATCGATTACTTTGACAATTTGACTATATTCCTGTCTATGGAACTGGATGGGTATTGCAAATTTGAGTAATCATTACAGGCAGCCTATGTTATTTTGGCTCAGGTGGGGCTAATTGGACACACACGAGCCAGGGGCTTCCAAGGGAAAATGGGGAGGGTGGCTGGCAGGTCAAAGGGAGTAATTTTCTCCCTCTGTTCAGTCCCAGGGAGGCAATGTTGTGGACAATCCTGCTCCAAGCAGGAAGCTGGACAGGAGACCCCAGAGAGCACTTTGCAGCCAGCGCCTCTGGGATTCTGTGATCTCTTGCACACTCCCCTTTCCTATGCAGGCTGGCATAGTAAGTGCCAAATATTAGAGTGTTACTGAGTCACAGACCTACGGCCAGAAGGAGTGTTGATGATTTCACAGTCTGACCTCTGAAGAGCTGGAATATCATCTGTTTTCTGCAGCCAGTCTGTAACGTCTGGTCCAGTTGGAGAAGGATGTTTATGAAAAGGAGGTTAAAATTGTCCAGCAAATGAGAAACCACCACAACTTGGATAAACTGAAGTGGCACTTCATTCAGTCTAAATTTATCTGGCTTGAACTTTCGGTCTTTCATCTTGTTCTGCCATTGTGTCCTTTGCTATCAGCTATTTCAGCTCTGTGTAGATACTTATGATACTTGAGTAGATTATTCCCTCAGTCTTCTCTTTGGTTATATACAAATGCATTTTCTCTCTCTCAGGTAATAGTAGCTGACTTTCTGAAGTCCTTTAAAATAAGGTTGCAATCCAGTTCTCACCTCTTGCTTTCCTAAGCTTTCCTCAGACCCCCCTGGTCCAGGATGCACAGGGAACATTTCTCACAGTTAGTGTTTTTGGGAAGCAAACCATGCTGGCCACACATATTACAGCCTTGCCTACTAACCTCCTCCCACATATCCAGATAGCCTCCGAGAGGCTGTATGCAAAAGGGACAGCATGCAAGGGGACTGACAACCCACCAGAGGTGATGTCATGGCTGATTCCCTGGACAGAAATCACTGCTCCTGCAATGCCGTTGTTGTTCTCATCTGACACCAGCCCTTTGATGCCCTGGTGAACCTGCAGGGAGGGAGACACACTGCTGGGTCAAGGACCCTCCTTTGCTCAAGAGGATATTGCCGAGCACTGGAAGAGGGCAGAGCCCTGGGGACAACCTCACCTTTCCCCATGCCCTTGGCTCTCCTCGTTCTCCCTGGCACAGCCAGTCTAGGACACAACGGTCTCCCCAAAGGCCACCAACTTGAGCACACAGCAAGCTCCATGACCACCTCCCTTCCACCCCTAGTGCCTCCTGGTCCCCCACCATCAGGGGCTTGCAGAAGGGTGTAGGTCTCAGGACTTCCCCCCTACCTCTTCAATGAAAGCAACAAGGGCCTCTCGGTTGGCCATCCACTGCCGCTCCAGGTCCTCCTCAGGGGGGAATTTATTGCAGCTCAGTTCCAGGGTGATTTCAAAGCAGTTGGTGTAGAGGTAATTGAAGTCCTGCATTCCTGGAAGAGAAAGGCAGCATCCAGGGGAATGCAAGGCTCCCTTCCCTCCCCAGTCCCATGTCCAGGCATCCTGGGCCCTGTCTATCTTCAGCCAGAACCTTCCTGCTTTTCCACTTGGCTCTGCAGGTGCAGCCTCCTCCCTCCATGACAGTATGACTAGAGCCTTCTCTATGCAGCCCCCTCCCCTTCTGGCTGCCCAGCTCTCTCCTTCAGCTGGATCACCCTCCACTCTGCCTTCAAGAAGCTCAGGGAGGTTGGGTACCACAGGGGCTATGTATCTCTTTCCAGTTCCTTTTCAATTTTTTTTCTACCCTAAACTGCTGATCTTCAGTTTCCTCATTGTACCTTTCTTAGTCAGATTTTTCAGGAGCCAGCAGCTACAAGAAATGTCTTCCCTTTGGTCACAGTTTTGGGTCTTCACGGAGTTACACCACAGCATTTTCAAATATGCTAACAGATAAATGCTTCCTTCGTCCAGCAGCAGACAGCAGGTCTCTACAGATCTTGGCTATTTCTGTGGCTCTTTCCCAAGCCACTTCCAGTCTTCCCAAGCCACTTCCTGGTCTGAGATGCAAACCCAAGAATGGTGTCTACTAATGGTAACGGTGCTACCACCGCAGCTCTTCTCCAACCCATCCTGAGGTTTCTCACCTATCCCTTCACCTCTCTTCAGCTCAGCACCTTGCTGTGGGTGGTGCCCAGCCCTTACCTTTGCTGAGTGAGTACCAGGATGCCCCATTCGTGATGCCATCGGCAAAGTAGTCCCCGCAGTTCCAGCCACGGTGCATCCAGCCGTGGGCATACGAGTAGGTCTTGGCCAGCTAGAGAGAGAGCAGCTGGTGGTCACCACTCCAGCCCCATGTAGCTGGGGAGCTTGCCCAGCTCTGGGCAAAACATCCTCCTTCCCACACTGGGAAGTGTGGGAGTGAAGTCAGACAGGAGACAGCTCCTGCATTTTACTGCCACGAAACACAATACGAGGTGGTCAGGACCTCTACAAAACTTATGCAGATGACGGTGGAGAAGGAAGAGCAGAAATCTGGCAAGTTGGAGGCTTGCTGATGGCACAGGTGGCTTCTGCCCTGCTCCTGATGAGATGAGGGGGAGTGGAGGGTACTGGGCCCATGCAGGGGCACCCAGCCCCATTGGAGCTGGACCCAACACAGCAAATGGCACTAACAGGGGAAGAAGATATGTGAGGAAAACAAACCAGTACAAGCCCTGATGCAAACGCCATATATATCATGGGAATTTGGATTAGGAAAGAGTTTGGGCAACTTCTTGTTCTAGCAACTGCTTGTTTATTGCCCTTATTAAAATTACTGCTTATTTTTAGACATGAAGGCAGGGCTAAAATTGGGCCACTGTACTGAAAACCTGTCCTTTGCATAGGACACAGTTTAAGAGAGACCAGAGTTTGCATTTTCTAATGCAAACTCTATACCCTTGTATTATAATTCAGATGCTGGTGTAATCTTGTTCTGTCAGCAGGAAAACAGTTACTTCACTACATTTCTGACTTCTGAGGCTATGTGGGTATCATTAGCCTACGCCCCAGGCTGCAGCCTCTCTACATCTGGGTCCGAGCACGGCCCTAATCCCAGCAGGTCCTGGCAAGCCCCTGCACAGCCTCTGCTTCCAGAGAAGGCTGAACTCCAGCTCAGACTTATTTTTCTCATTAACTGTTCTAATGCAGACTTGCTTCTTCTTGTGCTGGGTATTTCCTAATGGAAGCAGTGACTGAAGGCACTGTTTTCTGGGACATTTTAACAATGGAGAAAAACCACAGGTTTCAGCTAGCACTAGCAGGATCAGCAGCATAGACCTACACATTCCCTGATGTCTGCCTACGCTCCTGGTGAGCTTTTTATTGTATTTCTTATTCTTCAGGTCCCTACTGGGCACCCACCTCCCTTATCCTGCTCTCAATAGACCCCCACCCAGACCCTGCCACATCTCTAGGAAAAAACCCCATGCACACGTTACAATGGTGCAGCAAAGCTGGGGGCAGGCTCCAGCTCTGGAAGAGCAGGATGGTACTGAAGACACTGGTGGTACTGGGGTTATGGGGAACCCAAGCACGGTATGGATGAGGAAGGGGCTCCTGAGGGTTAAGACTGGCTGGTCCATGTGGTGAGACCAGATCATGGTGGGATTGCCCAAACCTGGCTCATGAGCTGGTGGCTGGCAGAAATGCCACAGTCTGCTAATGTTATGTCCAACATGTTTCTCGGCTCAGCTCCTGCATGAGGCAGTGACCTGAGACTCCTGTGCCAGCTCTCACAGGCTGCACCCTGCCGAGGCTGCAGGAATGCCCTCACCTGCTGGGGCTGTGCTCACCTTCTGGAACAACTGGTCATCAGGGGTAGGTGTGTTGACTGTGCGCCGGTGGCTCCTGAACCGCTGGTCCTGAGACTTATCGTAGGGGTAATTTGCCACCACTGCTCCACCATGCAGATTGGCTGAGAGCACAAAGTTGTAGCTGCTGATCCACTGGATCACAGCCAACGTCTCTGGCTCCACCTGCGAGGAGAGGAAGGATGGGGACAGGTAGAAGAGCTCAGCCACCTCTGGGCTAGCTGCTGCTCCACGCTGGATTGCAGCATGATCAGTCCTGTCGGATCCTGCCCTGCAATATGCCTGCTTGAGCCCTTGCTGCCCCCTCCATTCTCCACCGTCTGCACTGACACTCAGAGCAGGCTCCCCCCGTGCGTGCCCTGCTACAGCTCTCTCGGCACAGCCCCAGAAACCGAGGCACAGGTGTTAGCCAGCATGTGCCACCTCCTCTGCCCTGTGCGTTGCAGATTTCTCCCCAAGCTGGCTGTGGTGCCAGCCTCTCCTCCTGGCACAGGTGGAAGCTGTGATATGGGACAGGGTTACATTGCTTCTCTGCATGCAGAAGGCATAGAGGAGGAGACAAGCACTGCAAGCCAAGGGAGAGCATATTAGCTTGCATGCTTAGCCATCTAAGAGGATGCTGTAGCCCTCACAGCATCCCAGACTGGTACCTGGCTTTTCCAGTTGTCGGGCAGTGGGATGTGGTGATTTGGCCCGCTGATTTCCCCACTGTAGTACATGAATGTGTTGAGGTCAGGGAAGTTGCGGTTCAAGTCCACTCCATTGGCGTTGTTCCTCCCCGTCAAGTACCCATTGCTGTCTGGGCCCTGCAGGGCAAAGGTGCATCAGGGGGTGAGTACAGGGTGGGCGCAGGCAGGCTGGGTGTCAGGGCAGCAGGGACCGGCCATCGTAACGGCACTTCAGTGCCTTTGAGTCACAACATGCATGCTCTTGCTGGCAGGAGAATAAAGAATATTGCACTGACAGGGAAGGTCAGCAACAGTATCTTTATTTTCCAGGGTGACAGAGCAAAGCACAAGCCAAATAAACAATTTGCATCAACTGAAAGAGCCATGAATAAAATATTTCTCTGAGTTCTAGCAGTATAAAGGAACTTGTGAAGTTCTGGGGGAGAACTAGAAGCCCTCCCTCCCAGCCCTCATGTCACTGCCTGCTCACGACAGGGGCATTCAGCTGCCACCTCCCCAGCCTGGGGCAGGGGATTTGCAGTGACCCTCCTGTGACAAAGAACTCCTGGGGAAAGTAAGACAGATGTAGGAAGCTTCCTCCGTCACCTGCCAGGGTTGCCTGTGGCAGGACACACGATGCAAGCCCTTGGCATGGAGGTGAGAAGCAGCAACACCAGCTGAGTGGGGTGAATTTGGCAGGGCATGGAAAGGAAGGATGTCCCCTCCCCATAGCCACAATGAAGGGGATCCTGCAGGGATCTGAAGGGCTTTCTGCCTCTACCCAACTGGGGAGTTCAATTGCTGCCTGGTACCTGCTTGGCAGCCACTTCGTACCCATCGGGGTTCATGGAGGGCATGATGTGGATGCGTGTGTCGTGGATGAGGTGGGTGATCCGCTCGTTGCCCCGGCGGTACTCCTCACACAGGAACTCAGAGAGCTGCAGCAGCAGCTCACGGCCCAGCACCTCGTTCCCATGCATGTTCCCAACATACTTGAACTCTGGCTCCACTGGAGAGAACAAGAGAGAGATACCGTCAGCCAGGGCTGGAATGGGGGGAAAAACCAATTCCTACTGCAGGGGGCCTGGGCAAACCCAAGGGACCCCCGATAAATGGTGCGAAATGGCCCTTTCCCTTGAGACATGCACACCTCGGCAATGGAGGGTAGCATGGTTCTCATATCGTGCCCCTTTGTTTTGTCCCAGCATCCCGGGGAGCAGCTCAGGCTCTCCACTGGGATGCTGCTCACCTTCGGAGCGCACAGGAGGATGTATCTGCAGGTGGTTTGGTCTTGGGCTGGGAGAGGCAGCACAGAGGGAGCAGGGAGCGCTGGCAGGATTGCTGCTGCCCCGAGCCCCAGGGTGACGGGACCTCCCAGCTCTGCAGTGGGTGGCAGTGGAGGGGACAGGCCGTTTCTCCCCGCTCTGCCCTTCACAGTTTGCTTTCAGTGCCTCTCACCAGCATGGCACATTCCTGGCTCTGCATGCTTTAAGGAGCTTTTCATTACTCTGCAGGAAAAAAAATCAACCCCTGGCTTGGGGCGAGCTGTGCTCTTTCACTGGCAGGACACGGTTGCTCCACTGGTGCTGTCAGCCCCTGACTCCTGTGCTGGTGGGAGGCAGCAGTGGTTTCCTCTCTCCCTCCCCTTTACCTGCCTCCAAGGAAAAGGTTTAGGGGCTTCCTCACCTTCAAGAGACAGCGACAAGAGCCTGGACAAACCCTCAGCAACTGGGTTGAATATGGATCAAACTGTCCCTCAGGCAGCTCCAGTATGAGCCAAAAGATCTCTTGCCACTGCCTTTTGTGAAATGAGGTCTTGAAAAACAGACTTAGAGACCACAGACAGTGCCCGGAGCAGGACTCGCTACTTTGCTGAAAGAGAGGCAGCACACATGAAAGACAGGTTACACTTTCCCAGAGGGTCTTTTAAAGCAGTTACTTGTGGGAAAATAAAATGTCCCATTGCAAGCTGGAGTCAGCATGGGTCGAGATGAGAGACACCAGGGGAATTCAGTTAAAAAGGGAGCCTGACTTTCACATGAAAGGGTCAGGAAAAAAATAGGTTGTCATTACAAATGTTGGCTTGCCAGAGTTTGAGACTCCCATTGCACTGTGAGTTTTCTGGCCCCCAGCAGCGATCAGACTCGCAGTGGCAGCGTGCAGCCCTCAGCCTCAGGATCCCTGGGGTAAAACGCGCTGCAGCCCCATGTCCAAAATTCCCTGCACCTTCACTGTGCGGGAAGGAGACACTGCAGTCAGACGTGATGAAAATAGATTCTAAAAAAAAAAAAATATCTAAATTTGGAAAAAAAGATTTTGCTTTTCTGTATCTTTTGATCACTATGCCTCAGCACTGGACACCACATGTGGGCAAAGTCTTTTGACATGGTTAGATTTTCAAGGGACATGAGAACTGATTTAATTAGGTAATCCAGTTATAAAAACTATAAAAATGTCCTGGGGATATGTGCAGCATTTATTTTAAAAAAATAATGTCTCAGCAGGGATTCTCCTTCTCTGCTTTGTTTGAGTCTGCAGCAGAACTTGTCAGCCTTTTTTGATATGCAGACCCCTAAACATTATCCACGTGGACACATAAGCCCTAATTACTACATGTAAGCTCACTGACTCTAGGCTTGCTTTTCCGTGGCCTTCAAGAGAACCCAGTTTCCCAAAGTCCTTGAGCTACAAGCTGAAAGAGCCAGCCTGAGGGCGGCCCATGCTACAAGCAGGGCCACAGGTCCACGCTGCCTGCCTGGGGCAGGGGAGATCTCGGTCACCTTCCAGCTGCTCTCCTGTGGTCCTGCAAGTCTAAAATCCAGTGGTGCATTGCCAGTGCCTCTTGCTCACTCCTTGCTTTGAATCAGCCCCTGATGTGCCTGAGGTGTCCTCAGCACTGTGCAGGTTTCCCTCTACTAAACAGGGCTGGTGTGAAGTTGGCCAGGGTGAGAAACCTCCTGCGCTGCCTCCCAGCATCCCTGAATGTGATACTCTGGGCCACGGGAGGGGAGCAGCATGCCCCCAGTGCAGCACGTACTTGGGCAAGCTGCTGCCAGGCATGGGGTGCTGTGGGGTTTGGGGGGGGTTACACCGCTGAGGGGGGCACAGGTACAGGTCCTGCTCACCCCTGCAGTGCTGCCAGCAGCTTTGCACACGACTAGGCTGCTTGGACTTCTCAGACCCTACATTTAACCACACCGGTCAGGATTTGAAAATGCAAAAGACACTGCCAAAAGCAGGCGGAGAGAGCCCTGTCCTCATCTGCAGCCCAGGGGCACAAGGCGGGGAAGCAAGGGAGCCCACAGCCTGGAGAGCCAGCCGGTCCCCGCTCCCCCAGGGGCACTTGGCTGCCAGCAAGGTCTGGCTTGGCGTCATCGTGGTCTCTGTGCTGCACGGGCAGCAGCTCAAGGGGCCATTGCTGCCAAGGCTCCACAGGGCCACGTGGCAGCAGGTAGAGACCTCCGAGACCGCCTGTCACAGGGGCTGCACAGCTGGCAGGGATGGCGGGGCTGCAGCAGCCCAGCACCCGCTCCGCTGGGGTCCCTCACTCACTGTCCCCCCAGCTTTGGGGTCTGTGGGAGGAAGGGCCAAACTCTTCCCTCCTGCCACTATCCAGCAGCAAAGGATGGAGGGTGGGTGCTGCCTCTCCCCACCTGCACAATGCTGTTTCGGGAGGGAGCGGGTGGCAGGGCAGGTGGGGTGCTGGGATGGACGCGCCTGGGTTCTCGCGTTAGCTTGCACTGAAAAATCAGAGCTCTGTCCAAAGTACGCGCCTGGGCCACGCTGCGGCTCAGGCAAGCGTGGTGCATGCATGTGGGTTTTGCCCGAGTGTCCCAGGGCTGGTCACCGGGCCCCTGCCGGAGCTGGCATCGCTGACACCCCAGCATCGCTGGGACTCCTGCTTGGAAGGGGAGATACCCCCGGCCCCGTGCCCCCACAGTGCCGCGTGGCAGGGAGCGTGACCACGAAGCCTGGCCTCTCCGAACCGCCGTCCCCATCCCCCCCTACTCACGGGGCTCGTGGATGCCCGGGTAGTCGCTGAACTCCAGCACGTAGAGGTGTCGGCCCTCGACGCTGCGGCCGATGCTGTAGATGCGGGTGATGTAGGGGCACTGGCTCTGCACGCGGAACAGGGCCTGCACCATCTCCTCGTAGCGATGGTGGAGGAAGCTGAGGGCGGCCGCCCCCTCGAGCAGCAGCAGGGCTCCCGCCAGGGACCGCAGCCACCGCGCCATCCTCCCGCGGCGCCGGGCGCCCAGCCCCGCTCCCAGCCCCCGGCTCCCTCCCAGCCGGGAGCTTAAAGTGCAAACTCCAACCAGCTCTTTCCAGTTCCCGAGCGCCAGCCCCCTGCACCTGCGGGCGGGGGGCAGCGGCAGCGGGGCGCGCCGGGGCCCCGCGGGGCAGGAATGCTCCCCCCGCCCGCCCCGGGCCCGCTCTCCGCCGTCGGGGAAGTTCCCCCCGCCCCGGCTCACTGATTAACCGGACGGCAAACAGGCCCCCGCGGCCGCTGGCTGTCACCGCGGAAGAAGCGCAGGGCTGGAAAACTGGCTGCGGAGGGCGTGGGGGCTGCCAAGCGCACGGCGAGCGGCGGGG
>JAVJGJ010000062.1:25313605-25332996 GCA_035590215.1 Microhierax caerulescens
CTCACACATGTAACATCGTTTTAAATATTGGCTTATTAATACAGGTTTCTCCCCCCCCCCCCCCCCCTTGGTTGCATTATCTCTTCTTCATCCCATGCCCCTTCCACAACTCCCTTTTTCTCTTACCTTCGACTTTACACACCTCCACCTGCTGCACCACCCCAGTGTCGTTTTCTTTCTCTGCTGGCCACTCGTACACATACAGGTTAGTGTGGGACGATCCCGCATCCAGCACAATCCCATACTGTGGGCAAAACAGAGCTGTCACCAAACCAGAACAGCATACGCCAGTCTCCACACACCGGGGGACCAGAAATGAACAGCCCATCTCTGGCAGCTGTGGGAACATGCTCTTCTCAGTAGTGCTTCAGTGCAAAGTTTCCATCAAAGGATGCAAGCGCAGAGAAGCAGCAAAATAGGGACTGATTACTGAGGAGATGATCCCCTGTGAAGCTGTATCTGTTTTTATCACAAAGATGTAAAATGAGATGTTGAGGAGCATGGAGCCAGAGAGAGATTAGTCAGGCCCAGCAAGGGCAGCAACATGTCCTGGAGCATTATGCACACCTAACCCCCTCCCATTTGGTTTGTTTTCCCCTAGGAGTCCCAGTATGCAATACCTTAATGTTCTTCGGAAGTGGCTTGTTTTGGGTCACTGCTACAGCAATTAAAGCAATTACAGCCAAAGCAGAGAGGAGTCCCAGGATGAGTAGAATCTTTCTTGTCCAGGACATCTTTGGTTTGGTACCTGTGACTTGAGAAGAACAAGGATGTTAATAGCCCTGTAGCCCATCTTACCTCACACCCTAAAGGTCTTCAGGCACGTTCCTGCAGTTCCTTTCCACTACGAAGCACCTGTCTTTGCCCATCCCTGCCCCGTGTTCTCACACAGGATTTCTTAGAGGCAGAACTCAGCACTGGTGTCCTGCAGATTTGCTCTCATGAGCCATGACACGTCTCCATGGGCTGCCCTGTGCCAGGTGGTGATGAAGGAAGACCTCAAGGTGCAGCTTATGGTTAGCCTGTGTTGAGATGCCTGCAGGTGACTGAGCCGCTCTATAGCAAGAGCATCTGTCTGAGGCAAACACCAACTTCTATAGCTCTGCATTTGGCTTAATAATCCCCAAGAAGCTGAAAGAACAGACCGCTAATATATAAACTGTGTAACCTTGTGGAACCCAAAGCTTTAACTCCTGGGACATTTTGTCCTAGCATACTTGGCGCTTCAGTTTTGGACAATGCTTATAACAATTTACAACATCCCCATCACTGGTAATGCATTTCGGAAGTCTAATGCTAACACTTTGGTACGCGGCAGTCAGGCCAAACAATGCTGTCCTGCAACTTGGCAATGCTACATAGAAAACATGATCTGCATCCCTCCTCAGGGTAGTAACAAATCTATGGAGATGTTTTTATGCCAGTTCTCACAAGGCCACTAAATTATGAATAGCCTGAATTTGCAGAATTGGTATAATATGATTAAAAATCACACACTTTGCATAACTTGCACCAGTCTGATTCCTTAACTGTTACTGATATAGTTGGTATGACCTATCTAACAAATTAAGACTTTTGCAGTTTAAAATACACGGTTAGCAGCAGAATACTGTAAAAAAAAAAAAAGGCCACTCATGGCTGATGGAAATAGTTCACAACTGATCTGGCATTTGAACTTTCAGAACCAATACACATATACATATACTTGCATTTGTTAGCAGCTAGCATGATGCCGTCTTTGACATTTTGCCGCTGTGGATTCTCCTTCATATATCCCATAGTGGAAATCTCACTTCACAACTTAGGATCAGCCAGTTTTGGTATTGTTTAATAAGATACCGTCTTACAGTGAAGCTCTAGAAAGGGTATCAGCAAAAGTATTTTCCCAGATTTATAATCTAGCTGTAAATTCAACACTTAGAATTAACAAATAGCTTCAGCACTCTAAGGGACACACCTGTTGCCATTATGACATGAAATCCATTTTGACCCACACTGATGCTCCATACTCAAAAGCACTGACTGTCTGGCTGCTCACACGGGTACTAATTTGTCTACTCCTTACACAGATATATTCTAGGAGATGTTTAGAAATATACTACAGGTCATCCAGGGTGATAATACCTCTGTGCAGGCAACCGCATCAACTATCTTCATGCTCCAAAAAGGTAAGGTGACTGAACCTGCTCTGCACCTGCATGCCAGCGCTGGAGTTCCATAGGTCATTCTCCAGCCCTCAGGTGGTACTGGGTCAATGCTCCAAATCCATCCTGGCACCCACATCATGCATGCAAATATGAAATGCATTCATCTCCTGAACAGGGCCATCTTCTAACCACTCTGGTTTCGCATGAAAGTGGTCCCACGTGCCAGTACTATACAAAGTGTTACCCAGTATTACAAACAACCCCAAACCCTGGAGTTATTTTCAGAAGTTAGCCCAAGAGAAAAAAAGCAATGCACCTTTGGAAATCTCTAACTGTAGACAAATAACATCTTCCCACCTACCCAGCGAAAACAGAGCCTAAAAGTGCCGAGAGAACTTGCTTTGAAGGTCTCCCCGCAGGCAGGTCCATGGAAACCTGACACTGACCTGGAGCTCTCTGCTCCCTCTCATCACGCTCACGTGTAAATCTGCTGAGGCTAACTGTGAAATCTGGACGCTTGTTATGCTCACATTTTGTGAGTGCCTGCTAGAGACACAGCATGCTTGCCAATAGCTCCAAGAATGCAGCTTAAAAAAATAGTCTAGTGCGCATACCAGACAGCGGGAGGTAAGAATGCATTTTATACAGCTTTATTCAGAAAGGTCCCAGAACTCATGGCTTGAAGTGATTAGAAACAGCAAAGCCTGACAGCTGGGAGACTTTTCTTCTTATTGGAGAGAGTAGCTGGCTCAGGTTATGGTAGCGCTGAGCATCTCTGTTGAACACAAATTATATTAACGCTAAAAAAATTAATAAACCCACATGCTATAATGTAGAATGAGCTGCACAGTGTAGATATGAAGCTGTCACGCTTGAAAACTGAAACTTCTGCTGACAGTTGCACAGCACATCCATGTAATTGCAGCCACCCTTATTCTAAGATCTTGCCTAGAGGCAGCCACTAATAGCTTTGTTGGGTGTTCACTGTCACAGAAACAAAGGATGGGTGACTCTGCATCACTTCTATGATTTACAGACTTCCTGTTGTGATGGGTGTTGTCTGTTTGCTGTATCTTTTTGGCAGCTGATCTGAAAATAGCAGCATTAGCAGCGAAGCAGGAACAATTTTCTCATTGTAATGGAGCATTCCAACAAACAGCTGTAGAAATCCCTTGTCTGTAGGCAGAGGCATAACGCTAATTGTCTGCATCCCACCTGCAACCTGAGATTAGTCATTTTTTTTCCAAGACACATTATTTTCTTAACTCTGAACATGACTTTTGCCTGAATTTTAGCTTGGTATCATGAGTACTTTTCAGGACTCTGGGGGTTATAGATATGTGATTTCATTGCTGTATCCCACACCAGAGCATCCACCTGTGTGAACTCTAATGCTACCAAGCAGCATTTTGTTGAAATGTTTCATACAAGAAAAGGTAGAAAATGATAAGCGTAATCCAGAAGGCAGCCTAACAAAATAACCCTCCAAACAGCACTGAAAGCATACAGGTTTGAATACTTGATTATTCAAAAAACCCAAACCACAACATTGCAAATCCAGATAATGAATTGAATGTAATTAAAATAAAACTCACCTGCCATTTGCTCACAAAGGTATTTGAACAAGTCCTCTTTTCTGCACACTTGGTTATCTCCATCAGCTCTGCACACAAGTGCAGATTCTGCAGTGGCTAAAGAATTAAATTACTCCCCAGACTCCTCCAGCTCCTTTGAACCCCACATTCATGTTGAACGCTGTGCAAACACCCCTCAGTCTCCGCTAAAGCAGGGCAGTACTTGCCCCTCTAGCACCTCTGATTGCCAGGCCCCAGGACTTTTCTTCCACTAGCAGTTTTCCTCAGCTAAAGATGAAATAGGCATGATCTGTCTCTGTGCCCAGCCAGAGCCCAAACAGAGACAGATCTCCACTCTTTTTCCCATACTGCCCACTGTAAGTGGTGATAAAAACATCACGTAAGGATGTAAGTAGGCATAGAAATGATGCTGCTTTTCTTCTGCCCTGCCCCAAAGCTCGGAGACACCTGGTGCTGGAGCCCTGCCCAGCAGCACAGGCATAAGAACTCTCCAGAGGTTGGAGAACAGTCCAGCTGCTCAGGCATCTCTGTTTCTAATTTTGGTTTCTTTGTTTTTTTTGTAGGGCCTACTACTGGTTCCATACAGTGATTGGTTCAAGTCCCAGAACAGAAACAGTTCTAATATCCTTTCTGTCTCTAAGTTAGCTATCAACTGAGAATGATGTTGCCAGCCACTTCAACTAACAGCAGTTTTGCTGCAGAAACCCTGTTGCTCTCGGTGAATAACCCAGGAAGGACCACACTAGCATGAGATGCAGCTCTGCGTGAAGGGAAGGAAGCAGGATTGTTCTCAGTGTCTTCCAGAGCTGCAAGACAAATAGGAAACTGCTCCTCCAGCTGACATCACGCTAAGCTCTGTATGCCAGGAGATGTCACTCACAGCCAAGGCTGCCCACCTCCCAACTTCTTTCTCACCAAACAAGACTTAGCAACAAATGTTAAAAGGATTCAGGCAACCAGCTGCTTTTAGAGATGCAGTAAGTAGAGGCTAAGGCTGGCTTAAGGACTGAAATTAGGATTGTCAAGCAGAAAAGGAGAAATGCTGTGCATAGTCCAAGCCCATGCTCAGTTCAGATAACCTCAGCGTGACCCATTGTCTCTAACAAATACAAACACTGCTGTAAGCTCTGGCTTAGCGCAACAGCTACAGTTTGCTCTTTCCTTTGGATGCTCATGCTCAGCCTGTTACACGAGGCTGTAATGCAAGGCCATCACTATCCACTGCAAGAGTGCCACACGGACAGAGGCAGCTCCCACTGTCACCTTTATGCTCTCAGCACATCTTTGTATGGTGAGAAACATTCTCATTTTCAGCTTTAATTTATTTATGGCCAGTCTATTCTCTGTCCTTGTTCCACCTCTGTCTCATAACTTCTGCAACTCCCAATCCTCCTGGAATTTATTCTCTTAACCAACTCATAAGCAATGATCCTATCTGGATTTTTGTCTTTCCAGCCTTCTCCATCTATCTGAACAATCCAGCAGCCCTTTTCTGCATGCAGAATAATCTGCTTTTATCTTCCTTAAGCATTCTGACCACAGCTGCAATAAGACTAGCCTTACACTGTAACTTACCTGTTACACCAGGAGGTGATACAAGTCCCAGCCTAAACAAAGTGAGGTGGGGACTTGTACAACCTCAGACACACAGTCACCTACCATCACAGCCCATGCTAAGTCAACCCAGCAACTCTCCTATGCAATCCCAGCAAACCCATATTTGATCGTATTTAATTGAATTAGCCCTGCTACATGCTGTAAGCAAAGGGAGTTCCAAGACACATTGCCTGCTGCCCACGAGGCTTGGAGTGACGACAGAATAAGACAGCGTCTTATGAATCCTGCCCATCAGCTGGCAGCTGCCTCTGCTGCTGATCACCCACATCGCTGCTGCCGTCTGTTGGGAGTCTCTCCAATAACTGCTTTCCTAAGCACATGTCCAGTCTTTGGGGGAGAGCTGCTGGATGCTCCTGTAATCACGTAGCTCAGCAAATGGGCATATAGTCTGCAGAGCTCTCGAACCTAAACATATCAGAGAGACACACCACAGTGCTGAGAAGCCACTGAATTATGACCCATCACAACGGGATGCAGGCATAACTGAAGACTGAGAAAATGAGAACAGTATGAATTGAAACGAGTCAGATGCCAAGGTATCTTCACAGCAAGAAGCCAACTTGCCTGCCTGACTGCCAGCTGAGAGAGCACAGAGCCCATGGCTGAAGGTGCCTGAACCCCTCAGCCATCTGAACGCATCCAGCACCTGTGGCTGGCTCTGTGACACAGGGTGGGCAGCCTGGGCAGAAGTGGCATCTGTTGGGGCAAGTGCTTGCAGACAAACAGCATCCAGGTCAGCAGAGTGCCCAGTAGACAGGGCTCTGGCAATGCAGTCCATGCACATTTATTAACTGGCAGGAATCCGTATCTACAAGGTTCTGCTGGCAGGGAAAGGGGATGGGAGCAGCCAGTGCTGCTGGTTTTCGAGGTGGATTAGGGGGAACGCACGTTATCCTCCTGCTGAGGAAAAATGATATTTTGGTAGTCATGAAGTTTATAAGTTTGAATTGCACACGCACTGAGGCTGCTGAACTTGCATCAGGTTTTGAGGTACACTACCTAAGGCACTCCTGTCTTCAGATGCACCACAACCAAACATCTGAGTCCATAAACACTCAGAAATGCTGCACTGATTCATTTACCAACCCTTTTCTGAAATCTTCTCTGTCCCCATCTGACTTCTTACTCATTCTTCATCTGCCTTTTTCATTCAGACATGCTCTTGTTCAAGTTACCTAGGAAATTCTTGCTGCAAAGCAATGTAAACCACCTGTTTCAGGCCAACATATTAGAAAACATATTCTTAGGCTGGCAAGAAGCTCAGGTTTGTCTTAGAATATCCATACGAGTGCATATAGAGTAAATTAATTGCTTTGGTTTAAGAGGTTTTATTTTGAAATACCAGGGCAAGACACTGAACATGCTGGAGTTAGAATTCAAGCTCCAGATCAGGATTTTACATCACTTTTTACAGCCGTTATATGAAACGGTGTGGGAGGCTCTGCTCCAAGTTTTAGTTATTCATATGGCAAAGATCATGGCCTAAATACTGGTCTGATCTCTGGCTCTCCTTGTGGCACTACATACAATTACAAATACACATTTACTGGATTACACTTTTTCCAGATTAAATACTTCTAAGTGCTGAATACAAACACTGAAATATCAGTGAAACTAATAATCAAAACAACGTAGTATGTTTTTTTTGATGGCATCTTTCAGAGATATCTGATACTTTGGAATCACACAGCCCTACATGTCTTGAACTCCAGCAGACTCCTATGGATCTAGGCTATGCAGGGGGCAGAGTGCTTGAATTAGTCTGTGCCATGTGCACACACACGTGGGTGAGCTGGGAAGATGGTGTAAAAAGTGCACCTCTAGCTGTGATAATACCAAGTTGGGAGCAAAAGCACACTGACACATAGGGCTGGAATGAATTCAAAATAAATTTGATAAATAGGGGAGACCCTGGGGAAAACATCCAACTGGCTTGAGTAAGGACAGGAGCTAATACGACATTTAGAAAATAGCCATCGTGGAGAGCAATTGCATAAGTAGCACTTCCAGAGAAAACATTCTTGCAGCCGTAGTTTGCAGTAATCTTTCCCTCCACCTAGTGCTGGTAAAGCCTCCTATGAAGTTCTATGCCCAATTTTGGACACTGCCTTTCAGGAAAGATGTAGGTCACTTGAAGAAACTCCAGGAGAGAGCAAGAAGAAAGATCAGAAGTCTAAAAACTTGACTTAAGAGGAAAGATTGAAGAAATGGGGTTGTTTAGTGCAGAAAGAGAAGAGCAAGGAAGACCTGTTCTCTGTCTTCAGACAGAACGCCAGCGCTGTTGTAGCTGATCTTGCCTCACAGCAGGGGTGGCTCCTGGACTTTCTCCCAGCTCCATTTCCTCAGTTCAGAAGGCAGTTAGCAAAAAGAAGACACGTTCATAAGCCACGCTGTTAGCAAAGACCAGTGCAACATGTGTGCTCTCCTCATGGGATACAGATGCATTTGAATAAATCTGCTCCCTCCATGCCCCCAACAAAGCTCCAGGTTGCATTCAGACCTAAGTCAGGCATGGCAACCGCCCTGCTATATGCTATACATATGAACAACATCGCTTAGGGTGGGAGCACCTCATTCTTTTGCTGCTTTTAGAGTTGTGCCTGGGATACGACCCCAGGGAATTGCACAAGACATATCAGAGGACCCCTGTTTACCTGGAAAGAAGAAAAGCACATGGAAATCCTAGAGAGCTGGTGGGTGTAAAAGCTGAGCAGCAGCAGCAGGATGGACACAAAGGAGCAGGCAACACACAGCCCCTTCCTTCCCTTCTGCAGCCAGCGGCGGCACAGAGGGGCTTTGTGCTCAGGGCAGTCCCACGGTCCTGCTTACCCTGACCCTGTGGTGTGGGTTTACTGCTGAAGGGGTGATGTCTGGTGGGTTCCAGGCAGGAATCCCTGCGACCCAGGCTGCCCCACCAACAAATTCCCTTTTCGCCTTCTATATAAAGAGAATTCCCCTGCCAGACACCTTCCCACGGCACCCAGTAGTGCTGTGTGCGCTGCTCAGCCTCCCTGGTTGCTCTACAAGGCACTCACACTGCCTCCCATCCCTGCATCGTAGCCCCTCGCCCTGTTATTGTACCCACCCCCCCCAAAGCTTTCCTGATGCCTGTTCATTACACAGTCTCTCCACAGGAACATATTCTTCTGGCTTACATCCCAGCAGTCAGACCGAGATACTCAATATTCTCAAAAGCAACCACCCAGTGGCGGGACACCACTGACACGGTGAATTTAGACAGTTTTCACATTTATATGACATTTACTGGGCTGCCAGGCCTATACCCTACTTGTACTCATTTCTTTAGGATTCACACATCAAAGAGGTTTTCAAATCTGAAGAAACAATTGTTATCAGTTATATCAGTCTCCTACCAAGCAACTTCTGGTACTAATTTGCTACCAGCCCATCAAAGCTATATTTTAACAGGAGAAGGTTTATTGACATTACCCAGAAAGCTTGAAGTTTCATAAGAAAATATCCAGTGAGTTCAAGACGGCTTCCCTGCTCCCACTCAGCTTATCGCCTAAATTATTGCTTGAATATACTTGGATATCACATGTGTAAGGCATTTGTTCTTCTTTGGGGGGAAAAAAGAAGCACTGAGCACTGACACCTTTTCAGTGTTGTTACTATTGATAGTTCTAATATGCTGACTTGCGATGGGCCCACGGAGCCACCAGGTTTCCTTCTGTGCTCAATATCCTTACATTCTTCTTTGCTCTTCTTAAATCTCTAGCCATAATTTTTTCCTTATGCTTCTTTTGACCATCTTCTACACTTTGCAACTTCAAATGTGCCTTAATTGTAGCTTCCTTTTTCCCCCCTAAATATGCATCTTTTAGAGATGTTATTATTTTTCAAATTAGCATAACTTTCAACTGTTGGATTAAGGCTTTTGAGGAATAGAATAAGAAATGAATAGGCTGCTTCCGATTAGCATTCCTATTTGGATATTTTAAATACTCTGCTGATTCAGCTCAAGTATTTTTAAATTTGGGAAATTACTTCTTCTAAGAGCTACTAGATGTTATTTGTTGACACCGAATAAGTGTGCATTACTTGTATAATAATTCATAACTCCCATAGTAATGTTTCTCTATCGAGATCAGCGCTGATACACATTTTCCTTATGCTGGAAGTAATGCACGGCAAGTTATGAGATGTCACCCTTGGTTTTGAGGAATTACCTTGTCATTCCCTAAAATCTGTCATATTTGCTTTCCTCATCTCTGTATTGACGGTTACACTCCTCTCTCTCTCCAGCATCCTGGCTGGTAACAGGCACTAGCCTTCCCCTGTTCTGGTCACTCATTCCCAGTTCAGTCCCATGCAGCTGTTGTGTACAACTATTTAATGGTTGTTGCTGTTAAAGACAGCGGGGCCACGGCTTTAATAGGAAGATTGGTGATGTGTGAGTCCATCCCAGCACAACACACCCTCCCCTGTGCCCCATCAGCCACCCACACCAAGAGGATGTAGAATCTGTCACGGCAAAAGAGAGGAAACAGCCTCCAGAACAACTGTTCCCCGTCATCAATACACATCTTGGGTCAGCAAGTTCAGAAACTTCCTGGAAAACAAAGTCCTGAGCACTGCAGATACTGCTGCCCCCAACAAGAGGTTCTGGCAGGGGGGACAACTCCAGAGAAAATGCATACATCCCCTTACCACCCCCAGCGCGCACCGCACTTGGTGCTTACAGTGATGCCACAACACACCCTCCCAGTAGCCACCAGTTTCCCTCCATTCCCTATCCACTGACAACCTCTCCTGCCTTGAAGGGGCTGAGGCCACCAAGAGCATCGCCGTGTCTCAAGGATGTTTTTCTCTGAGTCACAGATTCCTGGGATCCCCCTGCATGTTGAGCAACACTACCGCTTTCAGGGCTCACTTCCCCAGCTTCCAAAAAACAACACTGCTGCCCGAAGTGCCGCATGTGAGCAAACAGCAGCTGCCTGTGCTGCTGCAGCCGGTGGGAACCCAAGCTTCCCAAGTATTTCTGCACAGCAAAGCAACCAGCTTTTCTCAAGTTTCACTTCCCGCTTTGGACCAAAACTCATTGGAGACCAATTGCAGAAGGACAAACTGTTCCAGGCTGCTGCAGCATCAGCAAAACCACTGGCAAAGCCCCTGGATGCTGAGGGACGGATGGTGACCGTTCCCCAGCATCCCTATGTGCAAGTGCGTACGCTGGGGACTGCTGCAGGGCTTGCCTGTGCCTGGGATTTTGCTACACCTGAATTGTGCCACTCCTTGTAAGCATGACTTCCAGCACAGGTGTTGGCTCTTTTAGAGGAGCATATCTCTGGCTTGCAAGACACCCAGTGAGTTTTTTCTCCCTTAACACGCATAGCACCATGTGCAGCATGGAAAACTGTAGGCACTTGCCCTTTGCAACTAATTCTAGCAGATGAAGCAAAGGGCAACTTTGCTATCCAGGCAGGACAGCAGCCCCGCCGCCTCCTTTCAGCAAGCCAAGGTCAAGACCGCATGCATAAAAAAGATAGCTCTGCAGTTAAACACTTCCAGACTTGCCCCCGTACCTCCAGCTGTCAGCACGACTGTCTCCATTCCTCACTGCACAGCACAGGGAACAGCTGGGATGGTTTCCGTCTCCTGCTGAGGAGTGCATCCACTGCCTAGGCTTTGCGGGAAAATACACTGACTTCTCAGAGGTCAGCTTTAATAACTGGGATTCCCACAAGCCATAGGGAGAATCCAGCTCATGATATTTGGCATGAATATCACGCTCTGTTCCTCATGCTGCTACAATTTCCATTTCAAATAGCAGGAAACATATTACCCTGTGGTATTTTTCAGGACAACCAATGGGAAGGAACATGGGACCAAAGCCTGTGGCAGGGGACAGGCTTTGACAAAGCTCCTGAGTATAAGACAAGAAATACTTTTTGGAGGTTACAAAGGTTAAATATGTTAAATATGAATCTAAATTTTCATGGTCAAAAGAGTACCTTGCGAGGGCTGGAGCCTCATGCAGACATGGAACGAGCAAAGGGGTTTTGCTGGACGAGCGGGCTGGCACAGGATGTGATTAATCTCTCAGGTTCAGATTGCTTATTACCGGGATGCACAGTGAATCCTGGGGAGAGCTAGGCTCGGGAAAAGAAACCCACCTGTAATCAAACCGTAGTTTGGCCTTCAATTTGTATGTCTTCATTACTCCCCCCTCCCCATCTCCCAAAGCCCTTGCCTCAAACTGTTCAAAACACAAACATGAAATATTTTGGATAAGGCAGCATGGGCACAGAGTGGTAACGAGGACAAGGGACGGTCACAGCAGCCCGTCCTTCTGACAGGCGCACGAGCTGCCCTGTCCCTGTGCATCACACGCACGGGGCTGCTGCAGAGGCATTAAACCACCACCACCTCGGGGTGCCTGGGCGGCCCCAGAGCCTGCACCCAGGCACGGGCTCAGCAAATGGACACGGCAGCTCCCACCTCTCACTGCATCTCCCCCGGAGGAGCACGAGCCGCTCTCTGTTCCCAGCAAGGAGGTGTGAGCGGGGAAGTCCCAAACTCTTCTACAGCACTTGCCTCCAGCTTTCTGCTCCATGCTTTAGCCTATGTGTCCAAAGCTGCTTACTGGGACAGAGAAAGAGACACTCCATACCGTCAAAAGCCAACAAAATGGAGGTTACTTCAGCTGAAGAAGTGACAGGCTTGTGACACAGCCGCTCTGGCAAAGGTGACAGGTTTATAGCATGGCAAAGAGCTGCCAGCTGGCTCTGTTAAGATGAGCACAGCCCCTGAGAGCAGGAACAGCCAGCAAACCCGGGCCCATGCAGAAAGCAGCTACAGGTCCGCTGCTTCCCTGCCATGGCTGCATTTCCTAGCCTCTCTGAGCATCATTCTCCCTTTGCTGATGGGAGGTCCCAAGCCCAAGCTAAAGCCCACCTTGCAGTGCAGGATCCCCAGCCCAAGTTCATATGAGCACAGGCTTCCTTCCTCACGTCTCCTGCAGGAGCAGGGGCATTGAAAAGGTTATTTATTAACAGCTCTGGGACAAAGGAGCAAGAAAGAAAACAAATCCATTTAGAAACCAGCTAAAGAGAAAACTTGTGATTAATGGCCTCTGTAATTCTTCAAGTGTGGCCTGGGGCTGCCCTGGCATCACTTACTGTGGTGCTGAATCAGCACAAGAGCCCCACTTGGGCAGTAAATCACCCCATAAGGGCAGAATACCCCTGAAGAAGAAAGCACTAACTTAAGCAGCATCCTGATTTTTCCTGGCTTCTGCTAGGATTCAGGAAGGCTGATAGTGGTCAACTTTCTCAGCACTAAATACCAAGCAGTGACTCACATTAGCATCTACCTCTGCAATCCAGGACGTATGCTTTCCTCTGGGACAATTTAGAAACAGGATAAGGAGAGAAAACTCATGCGAGAGTTGTCTCAAACAATACCAGTCAGTGCTAGCTGAGCTCTCAGATAGGACCATACCAATCCTGAGTACTTTGGCAGACCTTTTCCTTTGATAACGTTTCTCAAGGGAGGGGGGGCGGGGGGAGGAGAACAAAAATAACAAAACACTGTTCTGTTTAGCAGTTACCCATAGCAGAGAAAAGCTGAGCTAAAGTTTCCAGCAATTATCAGTACAAAATCCTAAAATAGACATGCGATGTACCATTTTTTAATTTGAAACTGGCTGGGATAGGAGTTCCATCGTTGGCCTGAAAGCTGTACAAGAGCATAAGGCAACACATCAAGATGACAAGACACGTTAGAACAAGAGCATGCAAATGCTCAGTATAGCACTGATGTGGATGAAGGAGCAAAAGCCTCAAGCAGAAGTGACAAACTGCACTGTAATTCATTGGGAGGAACTGCATATCCAGGGAGGACAGATAAATAATGTCCAAGGTATCTATGGAAACCACCATCCTACACAGGAAACAATAAAACTTGGAAAAAGACAAACATGAGAAAAATAACTCAAACTTCAGATACTTGTAAGGACAATGACACTAATTGAAAGCAGGATTTGATCCCAAAGAGGTAGGGGATCACTTAAAGAGATGTGAAGTATGGAAATGAGGGCTAGCAGGCTGAAGGAGAAATAGGAGCTCTATGGTCACTCTGCAAAGAGGAATCTGCATGGCTGTCTCCTCACAGCAGATGAGAGCCCGAGCTTTAAAATCCACTTGTAAACTGATGCGGATCCCACACACATCTTGTTCAGATGACGTGCAGCAGTGGGTTTCCTCCTGGGCCACGACCTGCTCACCCTTTACGCAGACACACGGGAAGTCAACTTACTTTGGGTGGAAAGGGTGAAGGCAAAAGACTTTGGCTTTGCACTTCCCATCATTGGAAGCATCCAACAGCTTCCCTTGTCCTCCTGTTTTGTTTTGTCTGATATTTTTGCCCAACAATTTTCAGCCCTCAGAGCCTCTCACAGCTCGGTTTGGACCTGATCACTTTTTGCACCACTGATCGTATCAAAAAAAGAACTTCTTAAACTCTGCTGAGCTTACCAGTTATAAACAAAGGCTTCACGCCTTTCTCTCATTTAAGAATGGAGAAGTTTTTAGTGTAGCTATGGTACAGGAAATTAGTGTAGCAACAGTGCAAGACCTTACAGAGCAGGAAAACGTTGTGTGCTGCGAAAAATCATTTCAGTCGCACTCATGCTCACTCCTCCTGTACTCACAGGCACCGAGGTTGCCCAGGCATTCTGGCAGGATCCTGCATGACATGGGACCAAGGCTGCCAGATGCCAAGTCCTCACTGCATCTGTTGGGCTCCTCTTCAGTGGCAAGCTACACATTTTTAAGTAGGTCTTTTGCCATCTTTAGGAGCTAACAGTAACTATGGCATAACCCCTTTGTCTTGAAATGTCTCTTACCTCACCCCCCGAGAGCCCTAGGACAGGTATCTGCTCAGCAGCCTTTTTTGTTCCCCACTCATTTTGGGTCCCACAGTCTGCCCTCCTGCTGGGAGAGGAGGAGGAGGACTCGCACATGGGATGTGCTGCGATCTTGTTGACATACTTCTATTATCGGAGCACAATTTTTTTCCCCAAGGAGTCATCTGCGCAGCGGCTTTATCAGCACCCATGCCTTCTTCTGACAAGCCATCCATGTGAAGCTTATCAGGGTGCATGCTGCTGGGTTTGTTGCAAACACCACATTTGTCAGTGTTTACCCAGTTTCAGTGCAGTCGGTCACATCCTTGGTTATCAATACAGACCATTCTTTTAACCCTTGCTCTGTTGCTTCTTCCAGTCCTCTCTCTCTGTCTCTCACAAACACACACACACTTCCATTCATATTTCCTTCAGGCCAGCTGTAGTATTTCTGCTTCTTCAGCTGCATGCCTGCCTTATGCATGGTGTGCCAGGACCTTTGCCTCACAGGTCATCACTGCAGCTGTGAAAAGGTCTCCTGGCTTGGTTAGGTTACGGGAGACTCTAATAGCAGCAAAGGAAGCAGATTTTAGAGCTGTTCTGGGGTCTGCTCCTGCATGCAGCTCTGCTGCTTGGATGTAGCCAGGTCTCCTGCTTGGAGCTTGTGCCACAGCATGCACCAGTGCAGCACCAGCGGCAGCCCCTCAGAAATTAGAGGATGCTGAAATCCAAGAGAGGAACAACACAGCCTGTCCCTGGGTGTCAATACCAGACTTGCCAGGAGGGATTTTAAACAGTTTACACCAAAAATCTCACTGACAAGGTTACAGCTGGAGCTGTTTTCAGTCTGTCATGTGCTGTGCAGCTCCCAGTGACAGTATGATGTGAGACCACTGTCACTAGCGTAGTGCAGACCTGGTAGTGTTCCTATGCTAGGCTCACAAGGCAAGGCTGGCATTAACCTCGGCTTCCCCCATAAAGCTCCTGGCGAGACAGGATAGCTGCAATTATCCCATAGCAGAGTCACAAGACTCACAAGGAGGCTTTTGTGCACACATATTTTCTCATGCTCATGTCACAACCTTCTGAGTCCAGCCTTCTCTCAGCACATGGACACCAAGGCCGGGACTGTCTCACTACTTTCCCGCTATTCCCAGGCTCCCCTTGACTCTGTGGCTTTCGCAGCTGACTCCAGCTCCCCAGCAGTGCTGTCTCCCCACAACATACAGGTAACTAATACCAAACAGGTAATGCTAGAGCTGACCATCATGCTTTTCCATTTGTTGAAACCCAGCCTTTCCCTAATAATGAATCATAACATTCAAGTTTGTCACAGTGCTTTCCACCCATAAACTGCCAAGCACTTTACAGAGGTCAGCACTGTTAGCCCCATTTCCCCAGATGATGAAAAAGCACAGGAGAACAGCAAATAGCCAGCCTGATGCTCTGTCCCCTGGACCAACTCTGCTTGTCTCGGGAAGCTCCCAGGAGCCAGGGCTCGCAGCATGCTCCCTCCTGCAGAGAGGTGGAGTTCCCAGGGCCAGGGGAAAGAGCAGCACGCTTTGGCTACACCTACCCTTACATTCATCTTCTGTCATTTTGATATATTCTTTTGTGTTCTGCCAGACTAATAGCAACTTGGAGATTATCAGCCTAGTAGAGCTCATGCACAACTCGTGCTACAAGATCTATGTAGTTCTGCTACCACTTCAAAAATATGGGGGAAGAATGGACAACGTCATTTAGGTTAGGAGAAATGTGCTGAAAGAGAAACACAGGCAGCAGAGCCCCGCAGCAGGAAAGAAGGCATCCTCCATGCTTCCTTCCCACTGACTTCAGAGGCAGAGGCAGGAGAAACCAGCAGGGGTTAAAAAGAGTTGCTTACTACTTGAAGCATTAGGGACTACCTAACAGCAGTCCTGATGCGTTATATATAACCTCTGTGAAATGCTAGTAAACCTTAAGACTAACCACTACGCCACACCAAAAGTTCCTGAGATGTGGTTTGCAATATATTACAATGCAAATTTATGGTTACAGTCTTTTGAGAAGTAAACAGGCAGAAGAGGCTCTCCAAGATCCCTATTTACAGAAGGGCATCTATTCCCAGCCAGGCTTATGGGATTCAGTTAGCATTCTCACAGACACCCAGTGGCCACAACACTCAAAGGTCCTTAAATTGGTAAAGAAATTACTAGTTTCTGGAGCTGAGACACGCTTTGTAACCTAAAAAGCAACTGTAAAATTACTGTCTTTAACAAGGAGTTCATAGCATGAGGCCAGGTTCTGTTGTAAAACACTATTTTTAAGATGACGTGCAAAGGCCTAGCTTCACAGTTGGCTTAACTCCCCTGTTTGATATGCCACAAAAAGGGACTATCCTACCTCTTTCTTCTGCCATAGTTCTACCTTGTGCTTGTGCAAGTGCAGGTTGCTTTTCTAAAAAAAAAATTTAAAAAAAAATTTTTTAAACCAGGCTGCTCTTCAGATGGGTTAAGTTCTCTGGCCAGGCTGACAGTCACAAGTGCAGTGTGGGAAAGAAGAGGTGGTCTAACTGTCCTTTTTATCTGGTGGGGTAGACATAGCTCGACACTTCACGTGTTAAAACCACTTGCTAAACTATTTTTTAAACTTGCAACCGATTCATTTCAAAGGAAGGTCTTAATTCTCTCTGGCTAATGATAGAATAAGTCCTAAACACACTGCTGGAACATTCTTTTCTTCTTTTCTTCATGGCTTTCATGCTTTTTGTCACAACAGTATTTCTAAGTTGTGTAAACAAGTATCTGACCACTAGCTTTACCAGAATAAAGTTCTTCCCAGCTTTAACTAACTTAGTGTTTACCACAGTCTCAAACTAAGCTGACAAACAGTAGGCTTCCTATATTATTTCAGAAAAGCAAGCCTAAATATATAGAAGCTGTAGATCAACTCACTGAGCACATTCAATTCAAGGCAAAATTGCAGATTTCCAGTGTGTTTCCCACAGGGCAGCTGGAACCAGAGGCTAAGGGCTGATCCTGGCCAAGAGCAGATGCTCTCCCTGCCAAGAGCTGCCCCCTGCCATTGTGGCAAAGAGCAGGTAAGAAGGAAGGACAGATTTCAGCAGAGGACCAGATCCCACTCCGTTACCTGTCCCTACCACCTTCCATATAGGAGGAGCTCCATCTTCCCTCCTGTTGCATGCCTGCTCCCTGGGCTTTGCCATGCACCACGGATGTTTCCATCCCATCAGCTATGCTGCAGGGTCTCCAAATTCCCTATATCCCTCGCTTTTGGAGGAGTCTCCCCCTTCTTGCTACAGCCCAGGGAGGAAGGTGCAGAGGCTGCTGCCCCCCCTGCCCCCAGCTGCAGCGTCGCTATGAGTGAATATCAGAAACCACAGCCACGGTACCAGCAGGTCTCACCGCTGTCTCCAGAGCCCTCCGAGCCGAGTGCGAAAGCACTGTAAACTGCCTGACTGAGGGCTTGAAGTGGTTTCTGCGTCCTGAACTGCTGATTCACCTCTTCCAGGCAGCACACAGAGCTCAAAGGCCACTGATGGTTTGAGCTTTGGCTGCAAGATAGCAGATAGTTAATGAAAAAACAAGCTAATTCTCAATCCTTTGTAAAAATAGGCCCGTTTTCTTTTCATCCTCCCCCCCAAGAACAATGTGGCATTCACCGCCCTCTATGATCAGGCCAAAGACCCTCAGAAAGATCAGAAACAAAGGGGAAAACAAATCAAACTAAGAGCCTTTAACTTCTACTCATGCAAAATAAAAATGTTTGCTCAAAGGTGCAAGTCCCAGCCTATACACCACTTGGCCACCCCAAAAGGGTTACTTTTTGGTCAGAAGAGATGCAGCGTACAGATGGATGAAGGTCACAAGGGAGCATGGGACGGTGCGGGTCAGACTGATGGGCACGTGTCTCCTCATACCAGAAACTTAAATCACTGGCTGTGGAGTATGTTGACATTACAAGGGGAATTTGAAAGGCAGTAGGAAGGCTGACAGTGAAGCAGCTCTGCAGATAGATCCTCATGGAAAGCTCTTCCCAAGCTGGAAGGGACCAGTAAAAGCCTAGGAGCGTTCAGACAAGAACTCTAACAGGCAAAGTTGTAGCATTGCTGGTGGTGGCTGAGCACTGACAGAGTACGAACAGCAGTGACTGCTATACTGCCTGCGTCGCCCCGAGTGTGAACAGCTAGCACAGCACAAGGGAGAGAGGGACGAGGAGCCCAAAGAACAGCCCGGGAAACTGATCGTTCCAGCTGCATTTGAAGGCAGTGAATGCATGAGAGGACACGAGCTGATGGATTTGTTCAGTGTGCACTTAGCTGACTCTGTTCCCTTCCATCTGGTCTCTCACACTTTTTCCTTTAACTTATTTCTTAATTTGTACTGCTAACGTAGCGCTGCTTCAGAGCACAGTGCTGGTTTTGTGTCTCTCCTTGTCTTACAGCGAAGCCCCCTCCCAATAACTTCAATCTGAGTGCCTTTTACCCTTGCCTCCTGTTCTCTCACTTGGGCTAGTGCTGGCTTTCAAGCTAGACAAGCTGAAAATTACTGCAGGAAAAAAGAACAAGGCTAGCAGCAAGGACAAGGACCTTTTCTCTCTCCTTTAGCAGTACAAATTTATGTCAAATTATGCCTGCTGCCAAAGTGCACCCTCAGGCTCTGCTGCTCTCCATGTAAGCATACTGGCAACAGCTCTGCAGCTAGGGAACGCTGATGGAAATCTTTGCCATACAACTTCAGCTCTGGTCAGGGAAGGGAAGCTTCCACTGAGCGATGAAGCCTGTCCTCACACCTAGCTGACAAAACCGTAACAAAACACAGTTGAAGAAGTAGACCCCATCTAACTCATCTTTCAGAAAACCAACAGGGGTGCTTCTCTTCTCAATGTGCCCCAGAATTTTACATTTTAAACTTGAATGGTCTCAAGCAATACTAATTAAATTAATTTAATTTAATTTAATTTAATTTAATTTAATTTAATTTAATTAATTGATTGATTGTTTTAATTACTAATACAAGGGTATTAGTATACATATACCTTTGTATAATATACAAAGGTATACTAATCCCTTGTATTAGTAATTACTAATACAAGGGTATTAGTATACATATACCTTTGTATAATATACAAAGGTATACTAATCCCTTGTATTAGTAATTA
>JAVJGJ010000062.1:25339761-25353140 GCA_035590215.1 Microhierax caerulescens
CACACACCTCCCAGGTTGATGCCACACAAATAATACACGACAGCGCTGGAGGACTCTCAGCAACTTTTCTCTGCAGCCTCTGAAGTTCAGGCTCTTTCCAGGCACCACACATGTCCCCACACCCCTGCCTACAGTTCTGTCAGCCTCCCACCCCAAAGGAGGTTGCCAGCCATCCTGGCTCTTTCATTTCCTTCTCAGAGCAGCAGCCACCAGCTTCCCAACACCTTCCCTGCTGGTCACCTGGAGGGTGAAGTCACCAGGGCACAAGCCACCACCACCTGCAGCCAGCTGCCGTGCCCTGCCCATGCCAGAGCCAACTCCGCTCTCAGAGATGTCACTTTTACCAACTCATCCTCCTGCTCCTGGGGCTTCTCTTTGCAGCCAGACAAGTGGACATGCTGCCCTGGGCACCATCCAGCTCTGTGCCTACCACCAGCTTCCAGTTGCCCCAGGGAGAGGCAGGAAGAGCAGGGTCCTGATGCTAGGACCACATCTGGATGTAGGATTTCAAGTCCCTGCCGTTATTGCAGCCCCACTGCAAACAACCAGCTCTTTCTCCTTCACAAACATTGACCCAGTCTGTATTACTGCAAACTGGTAAGACGATGCTCCTGTTTATGATCTCTCTGGGGACAGGAAAACAGGGATCTACAAAATAAAGCAATCTACACAATTAAGGCTTTTGCAAGTTAAATTCTTTCTGAATTACTGTTAGCTTTGGTTCAAAAATGTGAGTGTTTATCATCTTGGTCAGAAAAATTGGCCTGGGCAGTGCAAATAAGGGAGAACTGACCTTATCTCCAGTGATAATGGGGCAATGTTTTTAGAGGGTTTAGTATGGCAGAAGTAATTTTGTTTGTCACCTTGAACACCAAATCTTTTAAAAATAAGGGTGTAGTTCATACAATGCTCAGTTAACAAGTGCAGCTTTAAAACTGTTCAATGTCATAAATGTCAATTGCACAGATTTATCATTAAGAAACATTACCGACTTTTTTTTTTTTTTTTTTAAAAAAAAGACTGATAAGAGTATGAGTGCTTATGTGCCAGTCACAGACTGACTTCTGCAAATCATACTTGCTGGTAGAGTGTCATCACAAGAAATAAGAGATGCATTAGAAGTGCCACATTAAATGAATTAAACCCCACTGAATAGTAGTTTTCAAAAATACAGTTGTAATTTGGACATTATTTGCAAGTGGCTGTGCTTAGACTCACTCAAAAAGCTCAGCTGGGCTTATGGAAGAGCTCCCCTAAAGGCTGAGGAATTAAAATTTAACAAGTGGAAGATACCTACAGGCCTCCCTCAGAGAAAGGTAGACATGGCTCCACGTCACGTCTAACACCTCTTACGGATGCTCAGACTATTTCAATCAGATGTATTTCAAGTCCTTTAAAACTGTGTATGTACCTGACAAATTACAATAAGCTCTTTTATACAAGTCTGCCAGTAAGTTTTTTTTTTGCCTGAGGAAGTTCAGCTTCAAACGGAGACAGAGGAAACCTTTATGGGGAAGGAGAGGCCATCGTTAGCCAGTGACCATGAAACATGCAGTGCTGCTCTCGCACAAGAGGAAGTTGTCACCTGCAGCGTAAGGTCCCTGTGGGAAAGAGTTGCTCTGAATGGTGGTCGTTATGGTCCACCACAACTGAAAATATCCAGGTCCTTCAAAGAGCTGCAGGGAACAGATTTCTGAGTTGAAGATGACCTACTTCAAGTGATGGACCAAGAAATAGGTGAACAGTATTTCCACAGCTACAGAAGCAGAGAACGACGTTGCATGCTATTTTGCAGCCATTCAGTTTGGGTGTAAGAGACCGTGGTGAAACAAATTTTCCCCCTTTGGCTCTGAAAAGGAGGGGAAGGGTGGACTTTGTAGCCTCATATGACATGAGATGCAGACTTCCCCTTCCACAGATGGCCAGATCCAGATTTGCCAGAGCAGTTAGGTTCTGCCTGCTGAACCCTGCTGCCTTTGGGCAAACCTCTAACTGCAATCCAAGACCAGCAAAAGGCAACAGCGATTCTGTGTCGCAGTCATTTCCATAAGAAAAAAACAACCGGATGAAAAAAAAGCCGCCCCGGAGGCAGGCATTTGTACTCCGATAAGGCTCCAGACAGTGTGAGGAGGAAGCTTGAAAACATAGAAGAAAAAAAAAAAAAAAAAAAAAAAGAGGAAATGGGAGAGCTCAGGATGTAGTTTCCACACATCTTTAGCCAGGGGTAAGAACAGCAAAACAAAAAAGTGCCACTCTTCTCTCCTAGGACAAACCCAAGCATCCTGTGCAACGTTGTAGGAACAAAATACTTCTTAAATATCCATCCCATCTTCTTCCTAGCCATAGGAAGAGCTTAGTCTCAATTGTCTTGCTCCTCTAAGTGTGTGTTTGTGTGCATCTAAACCCATGAAACTTCATAGGTGTCTCAAATTTGCTGTTTTGCAGAAGAGGTATGCTGCCTTTGGGACTCAGAAAAGGAGCAAGAGCGAGCAAGCACTGGGACACATTAACTCCATTTCCAGAAAACAAAAGGAACGAAGGTAATAACACTGGAATCCAGGACCAGAACAACCTCTTGGCTTTGGGATGGGGAAAGGAAACTGCCTGTAGGAAAAGTCAGGGAGCCTGGGAACAAGCCTACAGGCATTAGAGGCCTTTGTAGCTTGCTTCCACAGAAAGAATCAGTATGAAAACATCTGAAATATTTTAAACAAACAGGACATCCCATCACCAATCTCAAGAACAATATCAAAGTCACCCTTCAGTGTTTGCTTAGAGGCATGATCTGGGGCTGTTTAGGTGAGGGCATCAGCCTCAAAAAACTGTGTGTAGACACTGGCCTTAGCAGGGATAGGCTGAACAGTCCTCAGGCTTTCCTCAACATTTAGTCCCAGTGTGCTGGCTCATGTCACCACCTTCCAGCTGGCAGCCCTGGGACGAGGGGCAACAGGTACCCAGCCCTTCATCCCCAGCACCTCTGCAACAATCAGCGAAGGTCTCCAGAAAGACAGTGAACACATTAAATTGCTGGGACCAGAATTCTCTAAAAAGGGAGGTTGATCCAAGCGAATAGGACAGCTTCCTTCTGGAAAGGAGGGCAGAAAAAAGGGGCCAGACATTAGAAAAAGAAAAATAACCAAAGTGCTAATGGTGCTATGTAATTTCCGTCCCCCCCGCCAGCTTTCAGCTCCTTGGCCCACTTATCTCACATTGCAATCACATCAGACTTGACAGTTTTCACCACACAGCAGACTAAGTCCTCCCTACATCTCCAGGTTTTGCAATAGCTGAAGTTCAAATGCTTAATTCAGATACCAAAAATACTTCCTTTGTGAAAAGCAAACCTCTTGGATGACTCCTGAGGGAACCAACAAACAAGCAACAAGCTATACAATACTTGTGTGCATGGAGGATTATTTTTAAAGAATGCAATTCTCTGGAAAAGGAAGAATTACTTTTTGTATTTAGGAAAAAGATGAGATGGCCTTCAGCTTCAAGTTGCTGCAAACAGGTACTGTTCCTTAACCTTAAACATGAAATGCATTTTGTATAAAAGTGACTTAAGTTCCTTTGTTCATTTTACTTCCTTTTCTTGGTTTAAATATTTGTAACCCGCGATACCACTATCCTGTGTCTATACTGATACTCACAGATCTTGTCACCCAAAACCTGTGTATCACCTCTAAGATAACACCTTTTGTACTGTGGTTCTTCTGCACGTTTTTTTTTTTTTTTTTACTCATCAGTAAACATTACTATCTCCTCTATCATCCAGCTTCAGTACAAGTCCCTTTCATTTCTTTGCTGCTTCTTGCATCAGATCATGTCTCTATTGCTGGTTCCTCTTCTACTTCAGAGTAATTTCCTCAAAGATCCTGATGCTATTTTCTTTTTAAGTGTAACAGATAAAATCATTTAGCTTGTCTGTTACTCAACCGCTACCCTCTTGTGATCTCTGCTGACTTTTCTTCTCTATTCATGTTAAAGTTTCATAGCCTCTGCTCATCTCTTATTTTTGTGATATAGGGATCATAGCACTCAGATGACACAGCTGCAGAACAACCTGTTAATTAGTTATTTACTGGTTTGACGTAAAACCAGTAACAGAGTTAATGATGTTCATTGAAACTGGTAAAAAAAAAAAAAGTTCTTCTGTTTTTTTGTAGAGGCGAATCAGTTTTCTAGTTAGGTTTGTTCTTCCAAACAGTCTTGGCTATTGAAGAAAAACTGTATTTTTACAAAAGAAATGAAACACCCTTATTTTGTTAAAAATCTACAAAGCTTCCACAAAACATGCAAACAAATTCCCACTCAGCCTCAGAATAACAGAAGCAGCATGAATGATGGGCACTGAAATGTCATTTGAAAGGAGCAGTACCCAAAGGCCTATTCTGAAACACCTTAAACTGCCAATTTAGTTTATGTATTCATTAGGTGTAACTCCATAACAGGCTTGCAATGTGTTATTCTATAAATTCAAAATACTTTCAATACCATTGTCTCATAATATCATTAAAGGTTCTATCACTACTTTTATTTAACTTTACAAAGATACGTTAACATACTAAAAGTAAAACCAGTCTTCATAAGCTCTACAGCTTAGTGAAAAAAAAAAATAATATATATATACCCTGAGTAGTAATATGTCACATTGGTCATTATCCAAGTACCTAGTTCACAAAATACCCGTTGCTTTTTCTGCTCAGGTTATTGCACCCAATATATTACCCATGTCAGCTGTAAATATTCTAAACCAAATTCCAGATGATCTTCAGTTTGCTTGGTAATTTTAATAAAACCATCACAGCCCCAAACATAGGCAATATCCTGCCCTGTAACTCTGCTTCTCAGATCATGTCATCACACACAGCACACTGGTATTCCCCTGCTAGAAACAGAGCTCCTGGTTTTCCTTCCAAGCAACTGCAAATAGAGCTAGGCATAAATATTATTACTGTTTTTTAGCAAATTTGCTAGTGTTGGAGGTATTTCCAAATCCTTTGATCTTTTATTCTTATGGTTTGCATCTTTTAGTATCTTTGTATTGTTTTACCTGACAGGAGTGGCAGACAATCCCTAATAATGGCTTACCAAAGCAAAAATTTCCATCTTTCTGAAGCTCCCACAGAGCAGGGAGCCCTCCCTGGCTACACAGGACAGAGTTCTTAGGAGCAGCTAGTAACAACCTTCATCTCTTTAGTCTCACTTTTAAAATTATGGGGCTACCAATACCTAGAAAAGAAAGGAGCTCTGTAAAATGGGATGGGTGAGGCTAATAAAAAGAGCCTCCAGTAGAAGAAAGCAGAAGTGAAGAAAGACAGCAAAAATATCCTCAAAGATCTAAGAAGCTATAAGAAGAAAAAGTGAAGAAAGTATCAGGAAAATCAGTAGTAAACATAACATGACTAAGGGATAGCAAGTATCAGTTACCCCATCTAACAAACAGAACTTCAAACTCCCAAACTTAGTAAAGGACAGAAAGAAAATACGAAAAATAAATTAACAATATGCCTATAGACTTTCAATAATTGCTATATTAAGACTGAAGAAAGGAGACTTACTACCTCATCTGTAATACATGCAGCTCATCTGTATGGTTTTGTGACTAAAGTTAATTTTTGTCCTGTGAAATCCTAATTTAGCATGCAACAACATTGCTAGCAAAACAAACATACAATCACCCCAAAGCAGCTATTTTTGAGAGAACTGTGCATATTTAAACCAGGTTAAGTCACTCAGTTTTAATATTTCTTCAAAAGAAGAAAAGTAGACAGAATGTGGAAAATATGCATAAAATGAAAAAGAATAACTTTAAAATAAATACTTTTTAAAATGCCTGAATTCAGCCCGACTACCCACTCACCCTCTGTTAAGTGATCTATTCTTTAATAAGGGAGCATCCGCAGAAGAAAGCCAGTGGCAGCACATAGACACATTGTCCATCAGATGTCAGTCAACAGCAGAAGAGAAGTTGACTGTATCCACCCGGAGGGACTATCTGAAGACAGTGGCAAAAAGGGAGATACCTTAAAAATCCCAACCATCTCTAATTTGCATGTTCGTTAACCATAGCCATAAATACACCCATGATAATTCAGCCCACCTGTTTTGCTGTGTTCTAGAAGCATAAAACGCTCTCCCTTCTAACAGAGCTACAAAAGTAAGCTTTACTGTGGGACGTAATTAAGCACCAGTTTGTGTTTGGGTATTTGCTATCCTTTATCAAAAGGGAATCCACTAAATCTTTGCAACAGTAAAAGCCTATTTACACCCCACCTCATTTCAGTACATGCCTTCTCCGAGTTTATGCATGTCCACGAGCACCAGAGAGAACTATCTATAGAGATGCGAGTTCTCAGATATTTTCAGACTTGCTCTCAGATTCTCACTATGAGATTTCTCTCCATGTGAATTTATGTATGCCTTGCACGGCTTTGCATTTCAGTGTGGTCATCTTTCTCTAGTCTCTAGGAGGTTTCGTGTTCTTTTCTAGTTTTGTACTTCAGTAGACTGATAAAAACGGGGAGAAAAAGGAGACTTCAGAGAAGTCCTGAATTTTAGAAAATAGTGTATCTTAGTTTACTGGCAATTGACATTTATTACTGCCACAGGTTCTAGTATTTTTGCCTTATATGAAGTCTTCTTCACTCCATTTCAGTTCTCTTTGAATTAGCTGAAGAAATGAAGTAACACTACATTTAAAGCAAACAAATTTTTATTTTTTGGTACTTGCATTGACTTACAAATTTGGGGGAAAAAGTTAAGTTTGGTCATTTCCAGTTGTGTCAAGCTTAACAATTTGAAGTTGAGAGACTACTATTTTATTTTATGAAATACAGTATTTGTGCATATATTAATAAGGGGAAAAAAATCAGCCTAGGGTCCATAGATTCATGTATATTGACTGCATGATATAAATGGCTTTCCAATCCTGTTTCTCTCAGTGGATTTCCCCCTTTTCCCACCACCAACTACAAGTGATTATCTTCAACACTGTGTTGTATGTACAGGTTTGCCTTCTTACTAAACACACCTAGATCATTTCAAAGCAAATTTACCTTTTTCTTCTTGAGCTGTTCTATATACAAAAATGTATGCTTTAATCATTCATCATGCAGGAAGCATAATTTATCCACTTTTTCCATGAATGCATCTCCAACTTGGCATCCAGTTTAAACTGTCATTTGCATTGTCAGTGTTTTCCCTGTATAGTCTCAACAGTGTCTTCACCTACTTAAGTGTGTAAGTATATTCTTATCCAACAGTCCTGGTTCTAGAAATAGCCTTTCTACATCTCTCAGCATCATCAGATGGCCAAGTCTTTTCAAACTGAAAGTATTTTTTTTCTGAAGTTAAATATGTCAGTATCTCATTCTGTCATTAAATTAACTCTTCAAAACCTCCAACTTGTCTGACTACAACAGCACCAATAAAACAAATTCTATCAATTATCTATTTAATAAACTATTTCCTATAATAGTTATTCCAGTTTTTCCTTTCTATCAATGTTTTTTTTAGTATCATTTCAGTATATAGGTAATAGTTATTGCAGTATTTCACCCAAGCATCCTTTGGAAAAAGGAAGTTGCAAAGGGGATGAAATACTATGAACAGGTATGCAGATGGAAAGATTTAGGTCTGAAAAAATATTCCCAACTGAAAAGATTCATGAAGGACTAGACAAATAGGCTTGACTGGTTTTTTAAGTAATTGCAGCACAAGAGTTTCTTTTCCAAGGAAACACTCACACCTCAAAAGCTCTTGTGCAACCTACTTTCTGGCAAAAGGAATTTTTTTGCCTCGCAGGTCAGGTACCTTAACTAGCTTAGTTACAGATTAGCAGGCTCTGAAATAAGTTCTCATTTGCAAAGACCCTATTTCTTGCATGGTGCTACCCTTCCCCAGGTGTGCTTGCCACACTTGGAATAAGGCATTACCACCCATCCGCGTCCAGCTGGTGGTATTCCCAGCAAATAATTCATTCTACGGCAGCAATTGCATTCACAAAGCAAAAAGCTTGTCCCCTCACCTGCAGCCCTGGGTGACACTGGGGTAAGGAGGGGGGTACAGCTGGGCAGGACATCAACTGCTACCTCCTGGCTCAGCCCTGGCTCCACGCTGGGCAGCAGAGCCCCCCTGCACCCAGCAGGGCCCTGTGAGGGACAGATAACGGCTGACAGCCAAAGGCAGTTGTCTGTGAGCAGATAGTAATTTAAACACTCTGCGGGACGAATACACGACGCATGCAGCAGCCTGGCTGCCACGCTTCTAGGATAGCCGGTCTGTTATCTGGATCACAGGCTGACAGCAGGCCTTCGTGTTACATAGCCAATACATGGAAATACAACATGCAAAAAATTAATTTCAGAGGGCTAAAAGCATTATCTGAGCAGAGAGGCACATCAGCTCCATTAAGTTTTGGTTTTCAGTCTACTTTCAATCTACTTCTTAAAAGATTCTGGAGCATGAAAATAGGGTAAAAAGTTAATTCAATGAATAAATTCTAGTTTCAAACCCACTAGAAAACGTCAATTTTCAAACTTCTTAATTGCATTTTAAATTTCTTAAAAGTTTACATGGACCTTCTTTCTCTAAATTGATGACTGGTCTTTAAAGAACTTTTAAGCAAAGTTTTTGGACCAACGCTAAGAGCTGGAAAAGAGAGCAACTGCCTGTAGAAGTTACTGATTTCACTTCTGCTATTCTCTTTCACACGGAGACTTCCTCTGAACTCAGCTGTGTCTACTGGAACAACATTACATCACAGAAAATCTAACATGCTAAAAATATATCCTGTAGGTATAATCTTAATTATGCTTAGGTTAAAAAGATTTAGTAACCTTGGAGATAGAAAACAGTGTAGAAATGATTATTTTTAGCATCAAGGAACTTCTCCAAGCAACAATACCACACAGCGTAAAAATATACCAGGTCAGTACACTTTGGAGATTTCAAATGTTTCATCCTCTTATGGGCTAAGCTACAGTCCTATTAAATTAAACGATATTACCCTGGAACACTTCCCATCTCCCCCCAGTTCATAGTCCATATAACCAAAGAAATTACAGACCTGCAAAGACATACAGGAACTTTAAGCATACCATCTTTACAAACTGAGCTTGAATCAATAACAAAGGAGTTTTCCACTTGTTTTCAAGACACCCATCCGCTGCTTTAAATATAATTTGCAATACTGAGAGCAAAAGCTCCAAGTGACAGCCTGACCTTGGATTGAAGAGGACAGTAATTTCTCCAGGGTCCCATGTTTGCTGGAACATTCCTCATACCTTAAAGTCCTCAGGCTGTAGTCACAGGCAGAAGTAGTCTCAACAAGAGTGCTATAGCATCAAAAATCCACATTATTTGCTCCTGTTAAATCATGTTTGTGTACTGACAGTCTCCCCAAGCTCCTCCTTCCCTTATGAATATGCCAAGCTGGTTTGCTGGAGCAAACACAGCACACGCCAGCCCTTCCCATCTCCTCACTGGGTAACAAGTGCAAGTGTGTGAGTGTGTGTGACCGTAGGAGGAAATAATGGAAAGCACCATGGATCTGTTAATATCAGCTTGTTGATAGTATTAGCAGCTTCATTACTGCTAAATAGAGGAAAAATTCTAATACTGGTAGAGAGAATCTCCCTGACTTGACACCCTACCAGGGAAATGCATCGCATAGTGATACTTGCCTAACCTTTGTTAGCTGTGAAAAGAAACCCTGGTTTCTTTTGCTCCTATTTCAGAGCAAACGAAACAGTTTCAACGCTTAGCGGCAAAGCCTAAGTGGAAGTGTATACACTGAAGATTTATTAACAAAAAGATTTACCAGAAGGACGTACATGGATATCCATCATTAATATCCAGCATTTCCAAAAATGCTCAGATTTTTCACGGCCTTGTTTCCCTCAAGTAACACCAACTTTCACATGCTGAGGTTTCCCAGCCATCAAGAGCAGGGTGGTTGCAGTCTCCCCCACCAAAAAAAAAAAAAAAAATCAACGTGAGCAGGCTGAGAAAAAACAAACAGCCCTGGAAACGTGGAGGTCGGCTCCTCTCTGGAGCTGTGCCACTGTACACTGCCGCAGTAGCTGGCACATACTTCAACATATTAAGAAAACAGACTTTAAGACAGCTTGGTTTAAATGGAGGCAACATTAAATACTTAACACAGGAACAATAGGGCTCTTTGTGGCAGGGAAAAATATTTTTTCCTATGAGTGCTGGCAGACCAGCTCGTCTATTCTACTTCTCTTTGCTCCGAGTGCCTGTCATTATTATTATTTTTTATACTGTTTCAAAGAACAGTCTGGAATTCAGGGAAAAGCATTACCTACCACTGTGACACAGGCCTGCCTAGCAATATGAAATAGGGAAATGCATTTTCCCAAAGCAACCTCTCACTTAAGTTTACCAAGCTCCTGGAATAACTTACGGGGGGCTACATTAGCATGTACAAACACAAACACTGCCAACCTCAAGCTGTTAGTCTTTTCTTATGCAGTTCCCATTGCTATCCTTCAGTTTCTGCCTCAGCATTAATTTTTCTTTCATTTTTTAAACATTTCTCTTTTCTTTGCTCCCTCCCTCGTCTTTTGGTTGCTCTTTCCCTTTTCAGTACTCACTTCTCTCACTTCCTAATAGTCCTTTCCTCTCAAAAGAGTATTTTCTCTCTTCATATGTTTACATCAGGCTTTTTCATCTGAGTTTTTAATCTTTTTCTTTTCTCTGGAGAAGATTTAGGGCATCTCCCATTTGTTTCAATTGGTGTGCTTTAATGTTTAAGAAATTCTGAGTGAAGTGCTGCTAAACTAAGTTTAAAGCATGAAGACTTGTTCTACTTTAGAAAAAACAGTAATAACATTGCTTTAAATTGTTTCCAGATGTAGTCTATAAGACTAAATCAAATATGACAGCATTTACAGTATACCAGAGTATTTCATAATGTATGTAGTAGTCTATCATCACTGCTCTAAATGACTGTAGCTGAGTCTCGCAAACATTTTGCACATTTTTAAGTTACTTATCTTTTGAAACATAGTAACAATAGCAGCAATGGACAGCTATGACAAGCTGAAGGTTTACTGCATAATGCAGTCATTTATGAAAAGTGTTGTTTTGCCTGCATTTCTTATATAGCAAGATTTATAATTTAAAAATTAATTTTAAAGTTATTTTGATGAAATTATTTTATTGGTCACCTGCAGAAGGCTAGTATTTACTGCCTTAGTTTTTAGAGTAGTTGCTAGTCTTCTAATAACTGCACTCAAACTACAGAATATTGTTCGTATCCTCACTAGTAATTAATTCTTTACATGAAAGGAGCCAGTTGCAACTGTTAATTTTTTTCATTTTTTTCCTCATCCTTTTTTCACCTCAAGGTGTGAATCCAAAAGTTCTGTGGATTGACCCAATTTCCAGGTGACTCACTGGGGCACAGGAATAGCAAAATGCAGGAATACAGTACTTACATTAAAATTATTTATTTAGACCCACATCTGTACAAGTCTCCCAGTAAATGAGAATTGCACTGGAATTCTTAACAGGTAATTTTCATCACCTCTTTCTAGTGGAAGTGGGATATTTTTGATCCATCCCTTTAGTTTCATTTAATAAAGACAACTTGACCCTACCATTAATTTACAGGAGGGAAGGACCGGTTCCCTTGCAGGTCATGTCACCTCCCCACACTCACCCAGTTCTGCTCACTATCCCTTTTTTACCTTTTTGCTCTCACTTCAGTATCCCTTTCCAGGTAGCCTTCTGTACCTTTAGCATCCTCGTGAATCCATCAGCCAAGCAACTCTTGAATAAACCAGCTTCCTCGAGTCCTTCCCTCAATTACAGTTCATTAAAGAAATCTATAAACCTACCTTACCCTCTAAGGAACTGTTAACATGACTACAAAAAGAAAAAAGCAAGGCTAAGACAAGCAATAAAAGAAATCCTGCAACACAAAATCCTGATGCCAGCCAGCCAAACGCCGTCCCTCAGGCACTTCTCACTGAGTCCTGATCTTACTTCCTCAACTGCAATTAAAAAAAAAAAATAATTCTAAGTTCAAGCGCAATGCAGGACTTCAGCCAAAATCCAGCACAAGAGTCGAAGAACATTGGTCATTCAGGCTGGAGTTGGAAACTTGAAACAAATGGCAGCCAAGTCACCTCCTCGAGTGCCACCACACAGGACGCTGACCACAGTAACCGGAGTGCCCTGTGGCCAGGGGGACTGATCTGAACCCAGATCACAGTTGGAACAAACATTTACAAGTTGTGAGATTCATGAAAAGATAGTTTATGTAAAAAAAAAAATAAAAAAATTCCTGCTGTAATGTTCAAGATCCTTAACTAAAGTAAAAAAACCCAAACAAACAACCCAGAACAAACTAAACAGGATTAAGCTGCTCTTTGATTGCCTGTTTCTTTAGTTTTCTAATTCAGGGTGTCTACAGGTCTGTTTCTTATTTCCTCTGCAGGAAAGAAAAACACAACAAAAAGCATTGCCCAGGTGGTGCAGTGGAATATTGTGATTTCTTGTGACATGACCACATGCCTCTGCTAGGCCTGTGGTCTTTTACAGACAGAGATGGGATAGTGTTTGAGAAGCATCTCCAAAGCACAGTGCTTTCCAGGATTGTCTGTACCTCCCACAGCTGTTCACAGCTGTTTAAAGCCTCACCATCACTAAAATTGCCTTTGCTTTTATCAGAGTGGCATTTTTGCAATTTCTTCGGAAAAAAAAGGCGTCCCTTCGGAATTTAAATCACTTCTCAGGGGAAACTCAGAGACAGGAGCTTGCCCAAAGCTGTGCAAGTATTTGTACTAAAGAGCTGCAAATGCAACTATGCAACATGCCCACGTGGGCTGTACTGATGAAGGCGTGCAAGTGTCATACAGCTCATCCACTGCAGGGACTGTATCCCTCGCTAATGGGTGACTGTAGCCAGACCTCATCTTTGGTCAACGAGCATCCATGGGTTAACAGTCAGTTGCAGCTCACTTTTTCTGCAGTGTGGGTATAATCCCAGACTTGGCATAGCATAAAGCAACCCAGGAGCAGTTTGGTCCATGCTTGTGGGCAGCTCCAGGCTACAAAAGCCTCCTGGGTTGAGGGATGCCCTGCAGGCTGCCCGCAGCTGGCCAAGTGGGCTGTGCAAATGGTCAGAAACACACAGGAGGGATTCATCCAGACATTGTGTCTGTCTTAGTTTGTGCCATTGCCTGCTTCCAGAATATCTTTCCCATATAAATATGCTCTACATGTTTTGATGTGTAAACACTATTGGATGTAAGCAACTTGCTGCAAGTTCCATGTCAAAGCAGCAAGAAATTCCTCCATGCTGGTCGCCCACAGTCAGCACCAGCACACTGGCATCGGGGGTGACA
>JAVJGJ010000062.1:25353240-25366077 GCA_035590215.1 Microhierax caerulescens
ACATATTCTTCCCCCTCAGGATGCATTTTGAGTTGTTTGACCTGGTGGGAGCTTTGGAGACACTCTAGGTCTGCTGCTGCTTCAGTCTAGTTCACTGCAATAACCTGCACTGAAGTTCATCACTTAAAGGTGATGTAGGTTAAAACTGGCCAGTTGGAGGTGTGATATTGGGCTTGGTGTTTTCTGAATGGGGAAATTCAACAGTATAATAAAAAGGAACCAAAACACAAACTTGCCTGAACTTCTCCCATTTACCTGCACGGTTTACATGAAGTTTACCTTGTAAAATATTTTTATTTGCAATAGTTTTCTATTATTATCATTACATTTCAGAGCTGCATGCAATAGTTCCTAAAAGGCTTACTGCTTTTATGTCAAACTGTGTATTACTTATATACTGTATTATCAAGTACCTCATAAACAATTACTTTTTATGCTTAAAGCCTCACTGTCTGATTCTAAAGAAAATTAAGGGTAGATGTTTCCTCCCCCTCTTCCCACAGTAAATGGAAAGTAAAGAAAACACAGCTGCAGATGCAAAAAAATCAGAAATATTTCAAGAATTTTACTGCAAACATCATTCTATTTTCTTCAAGGAGACGATGGTAAAAGTAAACAAAAAAGCTGTTGCAGGTGGATAGGTCAGGAAGCAGTTTCCAACTTAAATATCTGGGGTGACTTATGGCTGAGAGAGGTCGTTAGCAAATAGTTTTCCAAATAAAACATTTCTAAATAGAAGAAAACCCAGTATTTTGAGATATTTAAGAACTGTGTTGGTAGCTGAATGCTAACGTACTTCTCTGTGTGCTCCAAAATTTGTTTATCTCCCATTCAAAACTTCTTTGATATGCACTATGCCAAAACACTAATTCTCCATGAAAAAAGTAGTAAGACTGAATTATATTCATAGGTTTTACTGTAGTGACTACGTAATAATATTGCAGACTGAATACAATAATATAGCTTAAAGTAAGAGTCACCAGAGATGTGCGCATAAGAGTGAGGCAATGATTTAGGGTGCCATGGTGACATCGGGCATGCCAGTTAACTACTCCAGAAACTAGTTTTTCAGCCATAATTTTTTGGCTTTAAAAAAAATACAATTTTTTTCCCCACCTATGCTAGTTTAAGCAATGTAAGTTTTAATCAAAGTATTTGCTCTGGGTAGTAATTTTATAATCTTGTTCCTAACATATTAGCAACCCTCCAACCTCCAGTAGAGAGCTCTCCCAGCATGGTGACACTGGGCAGAACTCTGCCAGTATCATGGTGGGAAGGCTTTGAGATCTTCAGTCTCTTGACTACAGGTGGTGTATTAATAATTCCACTGCCTAAACACAACTTGGCCAGCATAAACAGCATTGGCCCTCACAACACTTTATATAGTGTACAAATAGTGCTGAAGACCTGGTTTAAACCTAGCAATATAAATATTACATGCAATTTTTTTTTTTTTTAACCTTAACATTATTCCTAGTCTGTTCCCTTCAGCCTGTGAACATTTGTACTATACAGCTTCCACGGGTTTTTATGCCAGTATGCTGTTAACCTTCACACACACTAGTAAGGTACAGTTTGTGGGTTTGAATGCAATTAGTATGTCAGAAAAATCTTTATCACAGTAACAAATCTACATCAGCTTAGCAAAAATCTAAAAAACCCACAGAACTATATAACTTGAAGGAAGTATCTGTTTAAGGTTTAACACTATTGTTTGAAATTCAAATGTTTAATTGTTAAATTTATTATTTAAACAAATAAATAGCTCCCCCAACTTTGGTAAGTTTCCTTGAAGGGGTTAAATTTTACAGTGCATTTCCAAGGCTGCAGTTCTGTTGCTTTTGAGTTTTCACTTACATTAAATCATTGAAGAAAATTGCTTATACAGGGCCCTAAATACTCAGTGAGTTGCATTTTCCCTACTTGAGTTTATTATGCTAACTTTCTGACATTAATCATTGTCTCAATTTCCCTTCAAAATAAAGAAGTGCAAATGCACTGTTTCTGTAAACTCCCACAAGAATATATGAGAAAAGAACCCAATTTTATTATATCTTAGAGATGCTATCATGGGGAGAAGTTACTCTCTGATAAAATGAGCTTTGTAGTAGAGCTTCTGTAATTAGTTTCATTTCAAGTGATAGCCACTAAAATCTAAATGATGTAATTTGTTTTCCCCATAGATTAGGCAGTCTTTTCATTGTTAAAGATGGAAAGGTTAATTTCATTTTTTTCATGCTAAGTTAAAGAAACTTTTAACATACGTAAACCATTTGTACTGCATAACTAAGCCAGTTTCCTACAGTGTTTACAAAGATAGAAATCCCACACTGAACCACCTGAACACCTACCAACATTCAAGCAAGCAGAATCATTAATGTAACAGAGGGAGCTGGTTATATAGGGTTACATGAACACAGCTACAAGGAACTACTGTGTTACATAAAGCTCCTAACTGAAATAAGCCATTGCACCTCTAAGTAACAGTGGCTACAAACCAAACTCATCAGCAGTCAATACTGTAGAGAAAGGTTCAAATTTTACATTACTCCACATTTACAGCATCAGTCCATGGTTATTAAATAACGTCATGTCAGCAGCTCTTCATCTGCCCTGCTCCTGCAGTTACATCAAACATATTGAACAGAGCTGTGGCAACGTTCTATATAAACCATACAGATTACACGAGCTGATTACATGTGTCAGCGTGCCAACCTCAGGCTCTTTGTGGCTCCCAAGTCAGTAAAACCCTTACATCCACTGGCTCCTCTGCCAAGGCACGTTCCTTAAAAGCTCAAACAACTGATCTTTTCCTGGGCTTGGAATTTACCCTTACCCCTGGTGAGAGCAATCCCCACACAACTTGCCTTGGCCAATCTTCCTCATCAACAGCTTTTGTTTTTTAATGGTTATGTACAGACACTGCTGTGTGCACCTCACCTGCATCAGGCCTTGCTACACCGGTCAGTGGCTGTGCCAGCCCGTGTCCCAGGCTGGGATGCTGCGGGGGGTGCATCTTGGCCCTGCAAAATCAGAAAGGCTGCTGAAGCAGAGCAAGTTTTCCGGGGTTTGAGGATGGTACCACACTGCCACCCTCAGCAGGAACAGCAAATCATCATCCTTTCAAAAGGGAAAGGAGAAAATCATCTTGAATTTGCTTTCAGTGCATAACAACCCCATCTCCCTCCCACCCACCGTGTGCATCGCTACCATAAGCACTGTACATCAGGGAATAAAAAGCTGAAGCACCTGCACCAGTAAAGCTTGTTGTGCTCTGCTCAGGCTGCTCGTGGATATGGGAAGACAAGAGGTACTGATGAACAGAGGAGCAACTGCAGTGGCAAGTAGTCTGTCATAATCTAACAAGCAGCTTTGACACGTCTTTTTCATAAATACACAGTGATTGAAAATAAGTCAGAACTGACTCTTCGTTTTCCATTGTATAAGCATATGGGAACATACATCCAGGAAAACCAGTATTGTATAGTATATATTTGATATTAAAACATTACATTAGATGTTTTGCAGACATAATGTACACTTTAGAAATCATTACCCTCTGTGCTTTAAATACTATATATAATCTTACTTTTCAGATAACTTGCACCAGTTCAGCAGAGCACATGTTTAATTAAAGTATTCATCTTGGAATTAACTGTGATTTCTCATTCACTTCAGTATGTGCCAATACTTAAAAAGAAGTACAAACCCTGCGATTTCAGAAACGTTTAGTAACTTCCACTTATTTCAAGCCTATATCCTTTTTCCACCCTGCACCCTGTATATTTCTCTATTCAGTTGTTACATTTCAGGGCACAGAGTAGTGCCTGTACAGACCTGATTTCTGTTCACACTTACATCTGCTTTGCTCTCTAATGATCATTTGAGACTCTTCAGTAAGACACAGGCAGATACATAGCACTGTCAGAGGTGTAATTGATGAATAAGGGTGTGATATTACAAAAATGTTTTTGGTCTGAACTCACATTTTAATTTTCTTTTCATATTTCTGTCTTACAAGTTGATCAGAAAAATAATAGCCAGTAAGAAAACGGGCAGAACAGAGTAAACTAGAATTGCAGCTTGGGCCAAACCCCTCCCATTTCATATCTGTATTATACGATAAACCTAAAATATATTAATGTACTGTAAATGACATTTTCCTTAAAAAGTGCTATTTTACATAATGGCAGCAGATGAAATAATTTAAGTAGCTTTTATTCACAGAAAGCAGACAGTATTCCATATTCACCTCCAGGAGGCAAAATTTCAAGTTTCACAGCTACCAAAAGTACTTTCAGTCAATATGTATTTCAGTAATTAAACTACAGAAGAACATCTACTGCAGAACTGACTAGCTAAAAAAGTTACCCTTCCTTTATGTTTTAGCTGTAAAGTGTAATAACTTTTTCTACTTTTTCTTTTCAATAAAATTCCTGAATTTTCTTTTACTTCAGAGATAAACCTGAAGCTTCTTCAAAAATGCCAGCACATTAGTTATTAAGGTTATCACACTTCATTCTGCATTGTCAAGAGACTAGACATTGTGCAATCACACTGTTGTTACAAAGCTGACAAAACATTAACTGCTTCATTTCACTGTTAAAATCTGTTATAATTCTGCAACTTTGAGTTCTTTTTCAATCTAGTTGCTTAGGGAAATAAAGAATATGGTATATGCACACACGCTGATATATTAGGTTGTGAGTTCACAACTAATTACTTTTGAATGCATTTAATTTGTCTCAGGTTTGATAGATAATTACTCTCAAATATATTGAATTACTCAAAGTTTCATGCAAATAAACATGGGAAAAATTATATATTTTTGTGTAGATCAATCAGCTACCTTCTTCCCAGAAGAAAAGCAGAATCCTGAACCTAACTTTACCCTGCCCTTGAACCACCCAAGCTCCAGGGGAGAGTCGATGCTACCTCAGGCACAGGGCAAAGCATCAGCCCAGACACCTGTTTGGACACGAGAGGCTGCAGCCACAGGCCAAGTACAGGAACTGTGTTTTCATAATCTCACTCCTCATAAGTTAAGCATTACATACAATTCCTAATTTCCAGCCACTTACTCTTAGTCCAGACCCAATGGCACAACATTTTGCCCAACTAACTTGGTTTTCCAGGCTCCACTGTTCCCCTTCAATGCAAAGCCACGGTATTCCTAGGGCCTGGGAATTAGATTGTAAAATTGACCTTAAACAACTTTATTACTTTGCTAGAACAGTGTATATCAGACAAGGAGATTAATAAAAATTGTATAACTTGAAGTATTAAAGGGTGATTTCTAATTCAAATTCCAAGTGTCCAGCATAATACACTTAAAGAGGAGAACAGAAGCAGCGTGCAGGACAACAGCAGTGCTACCGAGTAACAAAACCCAAAACAATGCAAATCAAGCTAAAAAAGGAGTAGCATTTGGAATGCACTAAAACCACACAAACTTCTAAAAAGCAATGTTGTTTTGAGCATCAGCACTTCACATCCCAAGAACCATTCATTTAGTAAGCCTGAACCAAATGCTGAGTTCATTAAAAGAGGAATGAATTATCTTCAGTGTCTATTTAATCAATTACTGAGTTATTTTGAATCAATGTGGCATATAATACCACTGTCGATGTTGACTTGCATTAACTTTCACCAGGAGATTTTTGTATGTCATGTATATCTATAACTCTTTAAACTGCCTTTGGCATTTTCTGTTCTCAGAATTATTTTTTCTTCTAGTTTAATAGATCAGACAAATATTATCTCTTTTGAATTAAAACAACTGCTCATGCATTCCTGAGGAAAACAAAAAATTATTTGAGCATAAATGCACTCTTCTCACATGGTCTTTTTGCAATTTAAAACTCTTTAGCCCCCAGAATGATGTAGATAAGTTTTCCTGTGAAAATTAGGAATGTTGTTATACAAATTAAAGTTTTATTCCTGACTTAAATAGGAACATGAGGAAATCCTCCTTCATGACCTGAAGATTAGATATGTTAAGGTATGATAACAGTGTGTCAGCCTCTGAAGTTTTTAGAACATGGATATTCAGGATCGGGACTGGAAACCTAGTCTGATATTCTGCATTTAGTCCATTCTCTTGCCAACTAGCTCTGTCATCTGCAATTTCATTGCAGGCATCGAGGCACATGACCTCCACTCATTATACAAGTGAATCAGCCTGAGGAAGGCCAGAACATCAGGATGACCATTTCTTTACAGGGACCTGAAGCTATCAATCTAAATACCTCCAGGAATGCAGGGATTGAAATATGGACTAGTGATAAAAATGAAAAAGTCTTATGCTGTTGTCTTATGAAGACAGGACTCATCACCTAAGATTTTTCTACTGTTGTGTTCCTCTAACCCTGCCTGGACTACATCGCCCTGCCTACTGCAAGCTGTAGTAGCCGTTTAACGCTGAATAGATTGCTTGTGTCCTGCAAAGGACTACTGAGGCAACTGGTGAAAAACCACACATCACCACCTTTGCCTGGACACTTACAATTTTCCCCTCACCAAACTCCTAGGAAGGGCCACACAGCTTATTTTGAGTGCATAATTACCCTAAGTAGAAATTCTTTCTTTTCCTGGAAGTTTTGCTCTAAAGCTGACAGTCTTACAAAGAGTTATTCCCAATCAAAAAACCCCCATTGTAATCACCTACTTAAAATGAGCTTGTAGAAAGCTTAACTTCTACTGGTCTAAATAATCTTTATGAGTTCATATTTCTACATAATGGGGTTCATACACAGCATATTCATAAGGCAGACAGAAGTGAACACTACGGCTGATAAATTTAAGATAATTCAAGTGACATTTAAGAAGCTATTATGCCTTGCTATTATTCTCCCTGTAGAATTTTACAGTAAGTGAAAGCCTGGTAAGTGTCTTAGCAATACTTGCTCCATGTTCGTAACTACTTTTAAAAAGAAATACTGTGAATCCTTTTTGTGTTTTTGTAGCTACTAAGCCTTAATAAACAGCACATTGAAGTCTACATTTAATACAGGTAGGAGTTAGATTATGGGGGTAGTGCAGAGCCAGCTATAGAAACAAAACTTGTCCTAAGTTTCTTCAGTATGCTTTAAGAACTGTTCAGAGTAAATTAATAGTAGGAACTCTTTTGTGTTTAATACAGTGCTGAAAATAGAAGCAGCAGCAAAATAAGTTACTTCCTTTTATAAGCAGAAGAAGTTTTTGTTTGTTTTACATGGTCTCCCTCAGCTTTGGTGCTCTAATGTCACGTAAAATTGATACAAAGTACAGCAGAATAAACTAAACCATAAACAGATGAAGCCAGGTGGTACGTGTTCAGGGCACAGTGCAATCCCATTTGGACTGGGAAAAAGTGTCTTTTCTGTCAAAGTAGAGTTTTGGTATTATGCCATCAGTTCTTTTAGCTTTGCTCAGATCATGTATCAGGTAAGGCTTAAACAAAATTGATGTATTAATTCTTACAGTTTCTAGTATATCTCATGCAAAATTGAGGATGAAAAGATGATCATTACATTCACAGACATTGGTGACACCTTTAGGTAGACTGAGCATGGATGGGAGAAAGTGACATTTTCCCAACAACCACTTCTTTCATGAGGAAACATAGGAAAGGTCCAGTAACCCATCCAGCTTCTCCTTGAGGACAGGCCAACCCTCTCCCAGCAATTTGGCTTTACGTCTAGGATTATACAATAGCAACTCAGCAAATTTGTCTGGCTGAACAATTTAAGTGAGCCTGGTGCCTCACAGGTTTTCTTGGTCCTGCTTAAAACTGGGGCTTGCCAATTATACTCCAGTGTATTTATCTTACCCTGTAATAGCCAGGCCAGAGAGCTCACGATACATACCATTAGTGCCTGCACAGCTGTCTGTGGTAATGGGGAATTGTGAAAACTGCTTCTTGATGTCTCAATAGTGCATTTGTTGGAGGCTTTGTATTATTGATAGCTGAACAGGTACATGATGAAAAGTGAGCATTTCAGGCCAGTAACAAAAACACCTATCAAACTAAGTCTTTCAAAACAGTAGGAGACATCCCAACCATAGATTTACATGTTTCCACTATCCTATTGATAATAATCTGGAAAACTGTATATGATGCAAGTAACTAACAAGCCTGCCTGTTCTTGACAGGCTCAGTTAATCCACCTGGCCTTTCAGGCATTGACAACATCATACAAGGAAAATCAATTACCCAAGGTAATCAAATCCACTGGTTTCATCTCAGCTTTCTCATTCATTTAATCTTATTCTTGAGTATTGACATTATTTTGTGTATAATGGAAACATAAGTACTTCATTAAAGCCAACACCTGGACATACTCAATAGTGTAGTAAGAGCTAACAAAGCTATGATAAATGCAGCTTTGCTGTTATGAATCAACTGACAAGAATACAACCAAAAATATTTGCTTCTCAAAACAACCTTTAAAGAAACGGGTTTCAGATGAAAGTGCCTTGCTTCCAGGGAGGTTTTGCCCTGGAGTGCTTTGTCACTACATGGGAAGAGTAAAGGTTACCATCATGCCCAAAAGCCATGACCTGAGCTGAAGATGTTCAGGTACAAGATGCATTCTGGCTGCCTATAACAGCATCTCTCAAGGTAACAGAGCTATTATGCTCCAGACTGAGCAGTGAGGTAGGAGACCCCAATTTCAGTAAGAACGTGCTTGGATTTCAGCATGAGTAATGCTACAAGAGGTCAGATGAACATTAAAATAACCCACTAAGCCTCTGACATCAGTGGAAAAAAGCAGTAAGTAGTGAAATAAGTTCACTTGACAAGTAAAGGCTTATCAAGAAGAGAATAATTTCAACCCAAGATGGGTTTAAAATAAAATGAAGACATCCAAAACTTCATAAAAAATGATTGTGTTTTATGTAAGTGTGACTTGCTAGTGATAACATTCAAAGAATTTGTTGGGTGACTGGGCAACAAAATACAAAGGAGGAGGATAAGAACTCTTAAATTTGAGCCATTTTGTATTTTCGTTATTTTCTGCTCAGATAATCTGGAATGATTGCAGTGTATGTAGCCCTCAGGTCACTGAGTAGTATTATAATAATTTAAAATGCAGCTATGATTCTGTTCATGCAGTCTGCAGTAGGCGTAAGAATGTAGACTTTCATGGACAAGCACTCCTGCTTAGGAGTAGACCTTACCAGGTATGAGAACACTAATTGACTCATCCTCTACTTCCCACATAATGTATAGAAATGAGAAAACTTATTTTTTCTGAAAAATTCTAAAGATGGAGCACATTATGGTGTTATTTTCATCCTTTCCATTACATTTGCTGGGTCACTGAATAATGAGATAGAACTGTTTATAATAATTTCAAATCAATGATCTATTAGCAGATTTGGAAACTCCCCAGCATTGGTATTACCATTTGCCTCATTAAAATGGGAAGATTTAAATAAAATCTATAGATCGGGGGTATTTTCTCACTTTTTGCTTTGCATTTGGCTTAGGTACAATATTGTAGTATTTGGTTTCATTTTCAGGTCCTCACTCAAAACTGCATTTATTCAGAACTCATTCGGTCAGTATTCCAAGCATTTGCACTTACAGTAGTACGTCCAAAATAATGTCAACTAAATGTCAACATAATCAAATTAAAAATGGGGACATTTTTGTTTATGATACACCACATTGCCAAGCATTTCACATATAAATAGGATATTTAAGTGGTAATGCTAATATTACCTTACAAGGGTTACTTGTTATTATGCAAGCAGTTCAAGCACCTAAAATCTCACAGCCAGCCTGCTGATCAGAATTTAACATGTCTCCAGGAATCCCTGGGACACCAGAAGTTCACTATCTTTTCTATTATATATTATAATAGCATTACAGCTATTGAAAGTCATTATAATTTATAATGCTGTTTAACCAGTGCTTCAGCTGTTACAACTACCCTCTGAGATCACAAACCGTAAGAAATATCTACTAAAAAAAAAAAATCAACTTACCCAACACGGGCTTCCATACAGATGCAGAGGGCTAAATGCACAGTGGAGTTAAACTATTTCTTACTGTGGACATCCAGATTTTTTGTGTTCAAGGAGTCTTTTCTGCAAGTTGTTCTCTGAAACAATTTCATTACTCTTTGCCAGCCTGAGGATGGAGTCAGCTGATTTTCCCAGCTGATGAATGGCTCTATTCAAAGACTTAAGCTTTGGGTTAATAATTGAGCCGTCCCCTTCTGGGACTAGCTCAAGGGCAGGTGGCCGGTTTGGTGCCTCTGTGGTTCCACTGCTTCAGGGAGTGCAAAGGGGGGCAAAGCTTGACAGGAGCTGGCTTTTGAGGTGACAGGGCAGGTCTGCTGCTGTGCATGGGGACAAGCTCACACTAGCCAGTTGCTCCTAAAGTAGTACAGCCCTTGCTGAGGATGCAATAGCCCCAGTGGAAAAATTAACAAACTCAGAACCATTGGCACTCTGAAGGACCAGCATAAGCTTTAGAAGAAACCAGCATAAGCTTTAGCTTTATATTAACAGGTTTTACTAACAGTCTTAATATTACAGGCCATTTTAATTAATTTCAAGTGCTGTTCACTTGTTCATCTCCAACAGACAGTACCACACTGCTCATGGCCCAGGTGCTGTTGCAGGTGATTTGTGTCCCAGTGACTGCCACTGCTCTGGGCTCTTGTATGGAGAGCAGGATGTGCGCTGCACAAGATTTTCAAATGCGTCTCAACTGCCTTAGAGCCTTGAAATTCAGACAGGGACTGAATTCCCATTTTCTTAAGACATTTTTCAGAGTCCTCCACTTGAGCACTGTGAACCGCAATAGGCAACAGCACACTGATGCTTTGAGTTCTCAGACAAAGTATTTTCATTCTATTTAAATTATGACTTGCAATTAGCAGGTACTTGAAACAGATATTAAGAAATAGGTAAAAAAGAGATCCCTAGAAATTTAAGGATTTCTGATACTGTCCGTTAGATGTAACTTGTGTTTCGAGTACTGCTGGGAATAATAAACAAACATCAGCATTAATTCTATGCCAGTTGGCAATAGAATTGTCTTCAAGGCTGTTTTCTCAGTTCTAATGCTATGAAATGCCACATGGGACCAAACTTGCCGATTCTCCCACTTGCAGCTGTTCTGCAATAGAAACAATCAGGGATTTTTTTTCCACTAGGTTTCAAGCTTCTTTCTGCTTGAATGATGAAAGAAAGATAAACAATATACATGTTACAGTTAGACAGACTGTTCAAATGAGATGGGGGGGACACAGGGGGAAAAGGAAAATAACCCAGAGCAGACATTCTTAGCACATACTCTTGACTTATAATTGGATCAACATTCAGCATTTGCAGGGAAATTAGGATTTTATGTTTCTCTAATTTCTTCTGCCCATAGAGGCAGTAAAAAATAAGATCTTTAGGCAATAACAGTAGCAGAAAGGCATACAACAGTAGGGAAACATGCTACATTTTTTGTTATAGAAAGATGGATGTGGTTTTCCTCTCTTATTTAGGGCCTGAGGCCTTTCCACATTGCACAGCCTGAGGGGAGCTTCCAGCACTGTCACAGCAGGCATGTAGCATTAGTCTCTTATAACAACACATCACTAACCAATGTGAAGATAAAATTAAGAAAAAGTACAAGCAGTGATGGTTTTAAAGTACAAAAGGGTAGATTCAGGTTAGATGTAAGGAAGACATTTTTTACAGCGAGGGTGGTGAAACACTGGAACATGTCGCCCAGAGAGGTAGTAGAAGGCCCATCCCTGGAAACATTTAAGTCTGGGTTGCACAGGGCTCTGAGCACCCTGATCCTGCTGAAGGTGTCCCTGCTCATTGCAGGGGGTTGCACTAGGTGACCTTTAATGGTCCCTTCCAACCAAAATGATTCTATGAAGAAGCAAACACACACGCTTACTTCTGACAGGGACAGAGACTAGCACATGCTAGGACGGATCTGAGGGCCCTTGCTGCTGGAAGATGCAGCGTTGGGACCTCTCAGCCTTTCCCTCCCTCAACAGTGGTCAAGTCTTCCCCAAAATCAGTGCTAATAATTGAAAGTGAAGTAGTCAAAATTGTCTTCTTTCTTCTCCTTCACAACCTGGACCAGCCCATATTTCAGTAGTACTAGTGACAGTGACCCTGACAGGAAGGAGTCTCACCCCCACTGTCTTTTCCTCATATACCAGCTACAGGCAACGATTTCTGACAGCAGGTCTTAAACTCTGTCAGAAGTTCCTTCCCCTCAGACAGCCTGGGCCGGGAATCACATTCCCTAGGTGCTTTCCTTAGTCTGGTGTCGTCGTGCACAACCTTATCCACAAGCTGCAGACTGCTCCTGAAGCGAGAGGTCCGTCAGGAACGCAACACCTACAAAGCTGACAGCTTGCTTCCAGTCCCTCCTAAGAAACACCCGAGATGTGTTCCCCGAAGACACCCGGAACAGGCCCACTCCGAATGGAGAGCAAGGGTGGACATTTCTACCCAGGGCGGTCGGGGTGAGACACTTGCATGAAGGAAAACAAGGCAGATAAGCACGGAGGTTTGTGCAAGCTCTGTCAGAGGCACGGCCAAAAAAAAAAGCAGCGGGAAGAGCTGCCGCTGGCGTTTGTCCGGCAGGGATCCCCCACCGCTTCTCCCGCCAGCACCGTTTCCCTCAAACGCACTAGAAACTGAAAAGAAGCATATGGAGGATGAGAAGGGGCGTATGGAGGAGTGGCAGGGAAGGGACAATGCTGCTTAAAGGCACCTATGGGGGCTCCAGCTAGGCGACAGCGGGGGGGCCTTCTGCCACTGCCGCCCACCCCTGGCCGTGGGCGGGCTCGAACCCGCGGTCCGCCGGCGCGGCGCCCCCGCAGT